>CM053626.1:20600557-20672112 GCA_028646595.1 Phalanger gymnotis | reverse complement strand
CTGGGCCCCAGTTTCCAAAACTGTAAAATGAGGGGGTTGGTCTTTGATAACCTCTAAGGTCTCTTAAAAGTCTAAATCTATTATTTTATGATCCCATAACAACTTATATAAATCACAAGTGTCTCAACCCCTCATTTGACAATCAATTAGGCAACAAGTATGGATTAAACGCCTACAATGTTCCAGCCCTAGGGAAACACACAAAAAAGAAAGGGTTCCTGCCAGATGAAGAAATTGAGACTGTGAGGCTTAGTGACTTACCTGGGGGTTGCATGGCTTGCTCTTAGCGCAAGCCTCAGATCTCTTAAATTCTGGTCATTGGTCTTCCCACTCTATCTAGGATTCCTAATTTGGCTTCCCTTTCCTTCCTGACAAAGTGGATGTAAGTGCTGGGCTTAGAACTAAGAAGAAGCAGGTTCAAAGCCAGCCCCAATGTCTAGTAGGTATGGGACACCAGGCAAGATACTTAATCTCTCTGATGTTGAGTCCCTTCAGTTGTATCAGACTCTTAGTGACCTCTTTTGGGGGGTTTTCTCGACAAAGATACTAGAGTGGTTTGCCATTTCCTTCTCCAGCTCATTTTACAGACGAGGAAACTGAGGCAAACAGGGGTAAGTGACTTGTTCAGGGTCACACAGCTAACAAGTATCTGAGGCTGGATTTGAACTCAGGGAGATGAGCTATCCTGATTCCAGGCCCACATCTGGTGCCACCTAGCTGCCGTAGTCTCTGATGGTCTCCAACACTGTGATAGTGTTGGGAACAGATAGGAGTGGATAAAGGGTCAGACCTAGAGTCAGGAAGACCCAACTCCAAATCCCAACTCAGACACTTACTAGCCTTAAGACCCTGGGTAAATCACTTAACCTCTGCCTGCCTCAGTTTCTTTACCTGTAAAATGGGGATGATAATAATAGCACCTATCTCTTAGGGAGGACCAAATGAGATGTCCGTCAAGTTCTTTGCTTAACAAATAATTAAAAGCGCTTTAAACCTGTGCTATTATCATTATTATGTACCACTATTGTTATTATTAACTGACATTAGTGTGCATTTTATATTAAGAATACGAACCTGTCACCTGAACTTTAACAGACTAAGTGCTGGCCAGTCATCATTATGTGGCTGAGTACAGGCCACCAGGTGAAAACAAGCGAGCGCCGAAACACAGGCTGAACACACTCCCTCACCTCCTCTGGGATGTGCACGCCAGCCTGTGGGGTACAGTCACAGCTTGGGGAAGTGTGTGGGAAGACCTGCCCAGGGACATTGTGAGGTGAGATGAAAAGAAGGAAGGCAGTACAAAACCGGAGAGGAAGCCTAGCCTGGGGAGGCGGGGGGCAGAGGGAGCAGATGCCATTTTCTGCACACAAAACACAGTGGGTGTTCCATAAATGTCAGTCATTACAAGGATTGAATTATTATGGCTCTTAATTAATCTTCTTATTTGGTCGTTTGTTAACATTTCCAGTAGGATGCTTCTTCTTGCTCTGCCTTCAGGTCCTGACGCTGATCAGAGAAGGAAACAAAGTCAAAGAGGGGAGGGGGCCTTGGGAGACCATGGCATTCATCTCAGCCCAGCTTACATCTTCCCAAGCAGATAACAATCTATCCCATTTGCTGAGACCTCCAGAGAAGAAAATTCAATTACCTCCCTCTGTAACCTGCTCTAATGGTTAATAATCTCATCGTTCAGAGACGCTCTCCTCTATCTCCCTCAGACTTTCACATGGCAGTGCTAAGACGTTTGCGCAACATCACTTGAGTATAATAGGAAGGATGCTTTAAGTTTCTCACTGTCTACACTATTGAGAATAAGGCCTTTAAAAAAAACCATGAGAATGGAAGGGAAGAGAACAAGCATTTATAATGTGCCTAGCATGCACCAGGCACTTTACAAATATGATTCTTAAGCCACTCCGGGGGATGGCTGCTTTTACTATTCTCGTTTTATAGTTAAGGAAACTGAGGTAAACGGAGGCTAAGTGACTTGCCTAGGGTCACATAGCTAGGAAGTATCTGAGGCTGGATTTGAACTGTGGTCTTCTGGAGCCCAGGCCCAGCGCTCTATCCACTGCCACACCTGACTGCTTTTATAGCTTGATGTATTGTTGGCACATGGATTCATTTTTTACCATCTTGTATGTATTCCTGCATTGTCTGGTCCTCGAATTAGAGTTGGGAGGAATCTTCAGTATGGCAGGCAGAATGCTGATGACTAAGCCAGCAACTGACACCAACTATCATTCTCTAACCTTGGATAAATCACATTTTGTCTCCCAGGGCCCCATTTCCTAATTTGTAAAACGATAAGACTAGATAATCAATAAAAATCATTTATAAGATGCCTACTGTGTGCCAGGCAGTGTGCTAGGAATACAAAGACTGAAACCATCCCTACTCTCAAAGAGCTTATTAAGTGGCCTCTGACGTACCTTGCAGCTCTGTGGAGGTCCAACCTCTTCACTCCTTAAAAGCAGAGAGTAGATTTTGGTTTTTGACTTTTTTTGTATCCCCAGCACTTGGCACAGTGCCTGGCCCACAGGAGGCACTTAATAAATGCTTTCTTAACTTCACATGACTTGTCTCATTTTACAGATCAGGACCCTGAGTCAAGTGACTTGCCCAAAGTCACACAGAAAGTATATACGAAGGAGGCAGAATTTGACTTCAAATGTTCTTTATGTCGCATCATAATGTTTCTCTATTATGATGCAATGAGACATTTTATCTCTTCTTGGCATTCTAAGAATTTTCAAAAAGGGAGAGCTATGGTAAGAAACAAAATAGAACAAAATCTGTGTATCAGATTTCTCTGATAAGTCTTTAACAGACCAGCTATACAGTCAGCTTAGAGAAATATGTAAGAGTAAAGGCCATTTCCAAATTGATGAGTCAAATATATAAACAGGTCTTAAAAGAAAAATTGCAAACTATTAGCAATCATATGAAAGAATGCTCCAAATCACAGAGAAATGCAGATCAAAGTAACCAAGAGGTTTTACCTTCTGTCCAAGAAACTGACAAAAATATAAAAAATTAAAATAGTTAATGTTGGAAAAGCTGTGGAAACACAGGCACACTAATGCATTGTTGGTAGACCTGAACATTTACTACAACCATTCTGAAAAGCAATTTGGAATTATGTAAATAAAGGGGCTAACATGTCCCTATTCATTGGCCTAGAGGTTTCACTGCTAGGCACATATTCCAAAGAGATCAATGGCAAACTTTTTAAGAAGGGCCCCCATATACACTAAAATATTTATAGAAGCACTTTTTTTGCAACAGCAAAGAACTAGAAACAGAATAAACATCCATCGACCGGGGAGTATGTAAACAAACTCTGGTACATGAATGTAATAGAATATCACAATGCTCTAAGAATTGACTAACATGATGAACATGGAGAAATATCAAAAGATTTTCATACACCGATGCAAAGTCAAATAAAGCCAAGAAAGCTACAAAGTAAACTGAAGGAACAACCACAAAACAATCATAAGGGAATGTTATTAAATTTTAAAGAACTAGCTTGGCCTCAAAGAGGAGATATGAAAAAACCCTCCCCGACCCCTCCTAACTTTGTAGCGGTGGGAGTCCCTGCTCTAAAACACTGAATATGTAGTCTAATTTTTTTTTTTTTGATGTATTGATTTGCTTTTGCTGGAATTTTCTTGTCCTTCTCTGTTACAAAATTCTTTGTCAAAGATTAGCTGGGAAGGGGGAGGATAGATATATAGGAGGAAATTTATATAATGCAAAACTAAAATATATCAATTAAACTTATTTGATTTGTAACAGATTTTTAAAATCTATTTTTTAAAGTGATCACAAGTAGCTCTGAACATATTTTGGAAAGTTTTTTTTTAATTCCTCCCACTCCCATCCCAGACATGAGTCAGTGCCTACAGATGTGAGCAATCACACCGAAAGCAAATGATGGCTATCTTGCTTATTGAAATGAAGGTTTTCTCTCCTGCCAATCAGCTCTCCAGAGGACAAATGAATGAGGGACACTCTGTGCCTTTTAGAGTCATGCATTTTCAGAACTCTCACTTTACATGCAACATAATTAGAACTCAAATCATGGAGGCAAACTGCATTTAAAGTCTGCTGAGTTAGAGAAGAAGGTGAAAGAGTCCAGAAACAGAGCTGAGCTGTGCGGTGATGTTCTCACTTCTCTCACCACTCTTGAAGATTGGAAGTGAGGAGGTAAGGGATGAAGGATATCTGCATAGTCTCAATGGTGATGCTTTGGGATTTAGACAAAGAACTGATATGATCCTCTTAAGTTATCTTAATACCAGAACAGCAAGGGTTTTGTTTGTAACTTTCTTAGGCAGTTTCTTACTCTCAATTCTATTGATTTGTGTCTGTGTGGATATTTGGGTCTTATCTCTTTCTGATAGATTAAAAACTCTTTAAGAGAGAAGAATGTAGCTAGAAGCACAGAATTAAGCAAAAGTCCTCTAAGCGGCCAAGAAAGTAACAATGGCCACATCCCAAACGGTCCCACCCTCTCAGAAAGCTGATTAAGTCCCCCACTCAGTCTTGTTTCATATCCAGTTCTATAAACCTTGGTTATCTGGTTCCCTAGCAAAAACACTAAATTCAAAGAAAAGATGCCTCCCGACTATTTACTGTGGCTAATCATTGTACATTACTCCCCTCTTACACTCTGTGATCTAGACAAACTGGCCTTTGAAGCTTCTCCCACGACATTCCCTCTGTAGACCTCCACACCTTTGCCCCAGACATCCCATATGCCTAGACTGGGCTTCCTCTTCATCTCTTCAAAGAATTTCTTCTTCAAGACACAGCTCAAACACCATCGTGTACATTAGGGTCTCCGGATTTCTCCCAATTGCTAGTTCCCTCCCTCGCTGTATACCTTGGATTAAACTAGCTTGGATTTATTTGCATTTATTCTCTCTATATTTCTTCTGAAATTACTTATAGATATACTTATTAGAATACAAGTATTATTCTCTCTATATTTCTTCTGAAATTACTTATATACTTACTGGAATACAAGTATTATTTTCTTTATGTTTCTTCTGAAATTACTTATAGATATACTTATTAGAATACAAGTATTATTCTCTCTATATTTCTTCTGAAATTACTTATATACTTATTAGAATACAAGTATTATTCTCTCTATATTTCTTCTGAAATTACTTATAGATATACTTACTAGAATACAAGTATTATTCTCTTGGTTTCTTCTGAAATTACTTATAGATATACTTATTAGAATACAAGTATTATTATCTTTATATTTCTTCTGAAATTACTTATAAATATACTTATTAGAATACAAGTATAGAATATAAATAGAATATAAACTTTTGAGAAGGGGGACTACTTCATTTTTTGTACAGCTTGACATGTAGCCACCCAATCCAACAACCCTGGATTTAGATTTAAAAATTAGGGTCAAATCCTAGCTTTGATATTTACTAGCTGCATGACTCAGGACCCCAGTTTACTGCTCTGTAAAAGGAAGGTGCCGAATCTGATGGTCACTAAGTAGATAGAGCACTGAGCTTGGAATCAGGAAGACTCCTCTTCCTGAGTTCAAATCTGGCCTCAGACACTTACTAGCTGTGACCCTGGGCAAGTCCCTACTTCACCCTGTTTGCCTCAGTCTCCTCATCTGTAAAATGTTCTGGAGAAGGAAATGGGAAACCACTCCAGTATCTTTGCAAAGAAACCCCCAAATGGGATCATGGAGTCAGACACAACTAAAATGACTAAACAACAAAAACAAAATGTGGTTCCTTCACATTTTCAATCTATGACGTACTCCCTCCTGCTTCCTCCTAATCTTTGATCTCCATACATCTTTAGTCTCTCTGTCTGTTAATTCCTAGCATTTACCTACAAATATTTAATAACGCCTCCCCCTTGAGCCTCCTAGGACCATAGGATAATAGTCTCAACTTTCTTCTCCCTTATTTTGCTAAGCTTCTAGAAAATAAAACTGTTCAAGTCTCACATTTTCAGCTCTTTGTTACTATTGTTATAATCATTATTAGGGATGATGACTATAATAATATGTGGCTTAACACAAACAGAGCTCTAAAATGTGCAAGGTTCTTTGCAAATATGATCACTTTTGTTCTTCACAACAATCCTGTGAAGTAGACACAATTATTATCTCTATTTTACAAATGAGGAAACTGAGGCCAAGAAAGCCTGTGTGCCTCTCTGACTTGCCCAGGATCACAGAGTTGGAAAATGTCGGAAGGAAGATTTGAACTCAGGTCTTCTGGACTCCCAGCTTTCTATCCTACTATGCTATCTAACTGACTGACTATTCACCCCTCAACTTCCTGTAATCAAGCTTCTCTCTTCTTCTACTGAAACTGCATTATAGTGGCCTCCTGATCACCAAACCTGATACATAGTGTTTTAATGGACCCCCTCTTTCTACATTATTGATTGCCCCCTGGTACAGGAGATGGTCTCCTCTCTTGGCTTCAGAGACACCATCTACTCCTGGTTTTCCTCCTACCTGTCTAATCATGCCTTCTCCATCTTCTTCACTGATGCCTCATCCTCTTCAAAAGTCCTAATCCAAGTGTTACCAAGGGTTTGTCTTCCTTGTCACACTCTATTCTTTCTCCTTTGGCGCTCTCATTCACTTTAATGGCTTAAACTATCATCTCCTCTATGCCAATTACTCCCAGATCTAGTTCTCCAGTTCTGACCTCCTTTCTCAGTTCCAGACCCATCTGCTGAACTGCCCACAGGACCGTTCCAGTTGAATATCCTATCTATCACCACCTTAGTCTTAGCATATCCAATACCAAACTTGTATTTAAATTTAGCAAATTTTTATTAAGGGCCAACTGAGACAAGGCAATGGATAGAAGACTGAATTTTGGAGTCAGAAAGACCTCGGCTGAAATCTCACCTCCAACACAATCTCTGTGCGACTCTGAGCTAATCACTTAACCACTATGGAACTCAGGTTCCTCCTCTATAAAAGGGTGATGGTACCACCCAGAGGACCTACCTCATAGTGTTGTTCTGAGGCTTAAACAGACAAGGAACGTAAGGGCTTGGGAAACCTGAAAATGCTATATAAATAGCAGTTCTACCTGGCTACCTTCAAGGCCTCTCTGTACACCTACCATCTGTGGCTTCACTGGATACTCACTGTCCCACAGTGTCTCTTCGGAGTTTTCACTCTTTCCTCTCCATCGCCTCTCTATACTGAATCAGTTCCTAGGTCCTAGTCATTTCGAGCTCCAGTTTCTCTCAAATCCATCTCCTCTTTCCCACTGCCATCGTCCTAGCATAGGCCCTTGTCTGGACTATTTAAATAGCTTCCTTGTAGGTCTTCCAATCCCTGTTTGCTCCCTGCTAGTCAGCCCATCAATCATATGACTCCCTCAAATAATGTCTTAGGCATAGATCTAGTCACATGGCTTCTCTGCTCAAAAAAATCTTCAGTGGCTCCCCACTGTATCTCGAGTTCTAGCCACTCGCCAGTCATTCAAGGACCTCCAATCTTGGTGCTATCTGAAGTTTCCAGTGTTTTCTCATACCAAACCCTCCTCATTCCTTCCTGCTCCATCCACACTGGAAAACCCTTCCCTTCTCAACAAATATGAATGAATGCACCTACATAGGCTTGTGTGCGCACATGCACGCGCGCGCGCGCGCACACACACACACACTATCGTCTCAAATCTCCACAACTTCTCTCTGGTTACTCCTTATGCGTAGATTACATATCTCCTCTCTTTCTCATTGCCTGTTGAATTGTTACCCAGTCTTTTTAAAGTCTAACTCAAATGTTCCCTCTTTCAGGGAGGAAGGAGGAGAAAAAGGAAGAGGAAAGGAGAAAGAACAAGAGAAATAAATGGCCAAAGAGACAAAAATGTATAACAAAGTATAAGTTACAAAATTCAGAGTGATTTACCCTTGAGGACAAATGGCCATAGATGCCTCAAAAGCTCTCAGAGACATCAATATATTACAGAGAAAAGATAGAGAGACAGCGAGAGAGAAAATATTTATCAAACACTTTCTAGTCATCAGACGCTGTTTTAAGTGCTAGCAAAGGAAGTAAAGCAAGCAAGGTAGTCCTTGCCTTCCAACAGCGTACATTCTGATAGAGGAAGACAAAACAAAGGCGTATGGCAAAGAAAGGGATGGGGGATGGGAAACATCCGGGTAGTGGCATGGAGGTCTGGTCCCCAGCAAGATCATACAATGGCTCACCTACTGGAGTTGGGGGAGCCAAGGCCAGGGTCCAAGATTCCAAGGGGATTATGTTGGTCAAATAGTAGGCAACAAGGTAAGGAGGTTAGCAAGTGGACCAATGACATCAATAATTATTCATAATAGCTGACATTTATAGAGGGCTTTCAAGTTTGCAAAGTGCTAAGCGTGTTATATAGTATCATTTCACATTGGTAGATTGTAGAAGTATTTTTGTCATTGTACAAATGAATAAACAGAGACTCAGAAGGTCAGATGCCTTGTCCATTGTCATTCAGCTGGTGTCAGAGGAAGATTTGAATATCTCTCCCTCCAGCTCTTCCAATTGTACTGTGATGCCTGCTGCCTGTCCCTCTCCTCTGACCACCCCCTACCTCCACTGAGAGGTTTATGCATATTGAATTGCTTAATAGAGAATTCACCTTGAGATATTTACTATGGAAGTTCTATTGGTTTATGACCTTGTCATAGAATAGCATGGCTACATGTCAAGCTTAAAAATTGTTTGATTTAAGGTAATTATGTTAGCAGTATGGAATTATGCTCCTATTTAAATTTGCATGACTGTTAATAATTATAGCCCCTGACACCATCTGTTGATTCCTGCAGTTGCAGCAGGTTCTCCCAGGTCAATTTCGTTTTTGTTGGCACTCTTGTTTCACAGGAGTTATCCATTAAAGTGAATATTTTAAATTGTTTAGTAGGGTTTTTTTTTAATCAAAGACACAAGAATATAAAAGAAGTCTCATTAAAATGTTAATTTATTTTTTAAGGATGAGAGTGGAAGTATTATAAGGTTTAAAATTTAGTAATATTTGACCATGGCAGTGTACTATGAGGATTATAAAGGTATAGGGAACAGGGTCTTCAAAAGCTTAATATTAAGAATAACAATGTTTTTTAAAAAATGTATACTCATTTGAAAAAGGGTGAGAGTGAGAAAATTATGGTCAGACTAATAAACCTATATTTCTCTCAAAGTAAAACCTTAGTGAAACTTGCAGTCATTTCTATGTAAACATTCAAGATTATAATTCTAATAAGGAGACAAACTTCTGTTAAGGTGAACACAATAGACCATCCTATTCTTTATTGTATGACCTCTTTGCTTTTACTGAGTCTTTTCGCAAAGGTCGGAAGATCAAAGTAGATAGAAGGGGGAGAAATTATAAAATGACTCTGGGTTAGATTATAGCAGTTTCAATTAAACCTGTTAAGCAGCCCACCAACTATGGAAAACTGGGAATAGACTCTTGACTGTCATTACTTCCTAAAATATCAATCATCCCAAACAATTCCCACAACGAAAAGGTTAAAGTAGCCCCGAAACTGCTCCAGCGATCATAGCTAATCTCCTTGATGAAGGGACAGGTATGGAAAGGCAACATTGGTTTAGAGCTCAAGTTTATGAAAGGCTGTGAACTCATGATTTACAAAACAGAAAGAAGCAATAGAGAAGAGTTTGCCTTGAGATTTAACTAAGCAAGGTCACCTTGAGAACATCTGTAGAGCAAATGAGAAGGAAAAGAAAGATGTGGCACCTCAAAGAGAAGGGAGTGGCATGCTCCCTTTTAATGTTTTTTTTTTTCTGTTCAGTTGTTTTTCAATTGTGTCTGACTCTCTGTGATCTCATTTAAGGTTTTCTTGGCAGAGATACTGGAGTAGTTTGCCATTTCTTTCTCCAGCTCATTTTACAGATGACGAAACTGAGGCAAGCAACGTTAAGTGATTTTTCCAGGGTCACACAGCTACTAAGTGTCTGAGGCTGGATTTGAACTCATGAAAGCTCATCTTCCTGACTCCAGGCCCAGCACTCTATCTATTGTGTCACTGAGTTGCCCTTTGAAGACATAAGTGTCTACATCTTGTGATTAGCCTCCATGTTAGAATACAATGAACAGTTATGACTACTTCCCCATATCTGGATTTACATTTACCCCAATTCACTTCCTCAAGTCCAACCAGAGAGAAAAACAAGTTGAGAAAAACAAGTTGCTTTGTTCCATACCCTCAGGACAACGGATTAGGAAGTCTTTGTTCAGTCCTGGGAAGAAACAAACTGCCTGCTATAAAGTTAATAATTCTGCCTTTACTATCTTTCATTCTGTCCTATATATGCTACTATGAAATGGCTTATAATCAAAGCCCACGTAGCTGATAGAGGGAACCATCTGAGGAAATTGTCAGTTGACTGGTGTTTCTTTCCATCATGGTTTACACTGACAAAGTTTCTTAATGGTGAGTCTTGGAGTTTTCTTCCCACAAGGATAACAAACAGTATCAAAACAATACAGATGTTGTGGTCTTTTATAGTAATTTAGTCTTCTCAGTAGCAATATCTGCTACATTTGGAGTAACGTACTATATGAGGAAGTAATGGCAAAAGATGATGAAATTTGGAAGTGACCAGACCTGACCAAACAGACAGAAGAAGTCTACACTGGGAAGAAGACAATTTGAAAGGAGTGAAAGACTGGTCCAGGGCTACCTTGCAAAGAATTAAATGATGGTGTTTTTGGAAAAGAGGAGGGAAGGAGAGGGGAGGGAAGGAGAAGAGAGGGAGGAAGAGGGCAAACAAAGAGAAGGAGGAGACAGGCTTATGTAGAAATCAAGGCTACCTCAATGAAAACATGAAAAAGAGGCAAAATTTCACAGACCATTCCCTACAACACACTGTATCTTTAGTGACACAACGGGCAGAGACATAGAAAGACAGCAAGACTTTTCTGTGTTTATTGATTTCTTTTTAACGATCATTTACTGGGCAAAATAAAATGCAGCCTTGAAGGCTCTCTTGGGAAAAGATGTCTCCCATACATACACTAAAATAATGGAAGACTATGACAGGTGAGACTACCAGGAAAATTTTGTTCAATGATTTCCTGAGTTAAGTATAAAACAGGGAGACATGTTTGTCTAATGTGTTTTATTACTGTTACAAGACATGGTCTACACAGAAACCAAAGGATGAAGAACTTCTCCAAACATTTATCTTCATTGATGCTGCATTAATGTCATGTCCTAAAACATTAAAAAGCCTCCTTGATGAAATCCACAGCAACATGAATGGGATCCGTCTAACCATTCACTCTGGAAAAAGAAAATGGATGAAAAACACATATTGCCCAGGCAAGGCACACCACACCAGGGCATGCAGTTGAATGGAAAACCTATGGAATTCAACCATCACTACAATCATCTGAGACAGGTACTAGACGTGGAAAACGAAGTGGTCCAAGAATCCAATTTTGGGAAGAGATCAGGATAGATTGTATTTTGGAGCCTGTGTAATGATTTCAATGCTCCTTAATCACCTGTTACCAAAACAGCTAATTTTTTAAAGCTTTGACATTTCTTGCTGAGGATATCAAGTGGCTGTAGCCACAGAATGCCACAATTGCAGAAAATTTAAAATTAAAAATAGCCCTAAGGGAAATGGAAAGAAGCTTGGTGGATATAAACAGACTGAAGCACATGAGCAAGAATGCCTCGTGCTCAATAAGCGGCATATAAAGACATTTCTGAGAAGATAGACAACTAGAAAAGAGAGAGATCAGTTGTGGAATAAGGAGGAGAGATAACAGATGGATTGAGCAGATCATTACCACCAAGACACTGAGAGAAAGCCTCCTACTTATCAGGTAGACTACTTATAGTAGACTGATGGAAAATATGGGCAAGAATTAGACAGGATGATGAGGGCTTAGGATCTGTTTATCAGTGTGGGGAGTAGCCACACCAGTGCATTTTGCATTTGTGTTGCCAGTGCTTAATAGTGCACAGAATATAGTATGCACTTAATAAATCCTTTTCATTCATTCATCCAAGTTCCAAAATCATCAAGTGGAATCCAAAACTCCTCAAGGTGAAGGGAGATAATACCCTGCCGCAAGACATTACTGGTAGATTCAATGACCCTTGGACCTCAAACCCCATTTCCTTTGGCTTTCCAGTTCAACACACTGTTTCCTACATATCACTTCCCTATATGTGTTATCTTCCTCTCTTAAAATATAAGCTCCTCAAGGGATGAAATTATCTTACTTGTGAATATTTGTACATTGAACTATAATAACAGTACCTGGTGCATAATCAGCTCATAATATATGTTTTTTTTTCATTTATTCATTCAATGCAGTTGCTTGGGATAACCAAGACACATTATGGTAGCACAATTCCCCTTCCTTAAAATTCTCCATTGTACATACTCACCAATGAAAGGGCAAGGGAGAAAAAGGGAAGGGCATGTATTAAATGCTGACTATATGGCAGGCACTGTGCTAATGATAGGGGATACATATGCAAACAAGATAGTCTCTATCCTCAAATTCACTTACATTCTCCTACTATGGTGGTGGGGGAGTGTAAAAGAACCTACAAAGAAAAGAAACGTTTCTGGGGAAAAAGAACTTATAAAGGGGAGCCATAAGGGAAGAGGTACCTATACACAGAGAAGAACAATGAATATCCTCTCAGGGCACTCTCATTTGGTGTCTCTAATTTAATGAGAGCAGTGCTTTACTTAGATCTCTGATGAATGAGAAATCCATAGGGTTGACGAGGACCTCAACATGAGGAGTCTATGAAACATGGAGTTACCTTTAGGGCAGGAGAAAAGAAAACATGAAAAGAAATGACAGGAGCTCAGAAAGAAGTCTATTTAGTTTGTAATTTTTGCCCAGGAACCTAGCGGTTGGCTGGACTTGCTACTGTCCATAATCCTCATGCTGTCCTTGGCATGCCCTCAGTTGGAGTCAAATCCTGAGTCGGCATGACAGGCAGGAGCAGTGTGGAAGGTGTTAGCCCGGTCCAATCTTACAGACTAATACAGGCTTGGTGGAGCAACATGGGGCCTGACTGCTAATTCTGAGAGCACGGCTCACCCCACTGTGAAAACTCCTCTGTTCAAAATTCCAAGGCGTCTCTTTTAAAGTTTTCATTGGCCCTCGTTGTTCATCATAGGAAGGTGGCAAACAGAAGCGAGAAGTCTACTTGCTGTTAAAGAGATCACCGCCCTGGAGAAGAGGCTGGACTAGGGGACCTCTGAGTGTGTGGCAACTTGAAGATTTCTTATGAGTCTGTTACCTGTAGGCTGTCTAGTTCGGCCCAGGAGAACTGGGTCTCTAAGATGCTTTCTAGTGCTGAGATGTTGCGCAATATCTGGAGAAGGATCCTAAGAACACAGATTTATAGCTAGAGAGGGGCCTTGAAAGCCAGCGAATCCCAAACCTTTATTTTATAGATGAATATAAAGGTGAATATTATATAGATGAATATTAATATGATTAATATATATTACAGGTGAGGGGGGGCCCAGAGCCAGAAATGTAGACACTTGTTTAAGATCACATAAGAAGCAGATGGAAGAGCTTGAATTTGGTAGGAAGCGAGGAAACAGTAGAAAGAAGAAATTTTATGGTCTACCAGTTGCTGGGGAAACAACTGGTTAAATTCACTCACCTGGGACCATCTCATTTTCCATTTTTTATTATGGGTACTCAGAATACCCCTGTTAATCAACACCAAGCTCTTCCACACAAATACACATACCTGTATCCCTAATGTCTATTAAGAAAAAGCGATACAAAGATATTTTTAACTACTAGAAACTTGAAAAAAATAAATGGTTCTCACCTGAGATTTCATAAAACTGTTGGGATGTGGAAAATCCTTCCGCTATGCAGATCAGCAACTCATCTACAATTTACAAGTGAGAGAGTTGCCTCTGGAGCTGAGAAGTTAAATGATTCACTGATGGTCACACATGCAGTCAGTATATGTCAAGAGGCATTACTTGGCCTCATGCCTTCCTGACTCTAGGGCTGACCTTCTATTCACTATGGCACTCTGACTATCACATAAACTGATATCCCAATGTACACCAGCAAAACTTAATCATCTAGCCATTTGAAATCAACTTAGCTCGTCTATGCACTCCTATCAATGCCTCAAGGATATGGGAACTCCTCAAAGCTCATCCAATGAATCTCAATATACACATATTATCTTATTCTTTTTTTTAAAATTCCACTAAATTTAGTTAGGTGAAAATATCCTAAATACAAACCCTTGACAACAGTTACTCAGCTTTGAGCCAAATCAGCTCTGGGCATAAACTATGTATAGAAATGAATGTTTCACATACAAATTCGTGTTAAAAATGTTTTACCTCAGCTTTCCTTTGCATGACAAATAAATTCTTTTAAAATAATCTACATATTTTGAATTTTACTGAGAAATTCAGTGGATCACAGTGCTCCCAGAAGCTAGTTCCCAATTGTAATTTAATTAAAAGGGCAGTAGCTAAGTTTCACCATATGTAGCTGCCAGCTGTAATCGTCGCCGCTTAAGTCTGAAGGCGACATTATTGCATGTATCGAAGCGTGGTTTATAAGTGGGGGAAGCTGTCAATTGTGCTACAGAAATTGTTCTAATGTTTTATGATGAGATTAGGCCGAAGGCAGAATGTATAAGTATCCCTGGCTTAATGTAGTAAAGGCAATTATCACTGAAAAAAAAATAAACAAACAATTCCAAACTTAATACCCTATACGGACACATCTAAAATCAAACAAAGAATGTTCTGGGATTGATTTGTTTCATCAATAGCATCTCCATGGCCTAAAGCATCTCAAAGCACTCTGTAGTAGAGAAAACGCGTTTGCCTATGTGCTCAACCTTGCTAAGAATCTAATTTCCAGCCCTATCAGTTGCAATGAGTCAAACAACAACTCATATAGATTTTAACCTGCGGTGTTGATTGAAAGCCAGTGTGGTGCAGTGAAAAGAATGTTGAATGTGGAGTCCAGAGAGACCTGGGTTGGCATTTTGCCTCCCATATTTTCTGGTTGTGTGACCAGGGACACTTCTACGGACCTCAGTTTCTTCACCAGCATATTGGGGATTCATGCTACAAAGTTGTGGTAAAGCTTAGATGAAATAATGTATGTAAAATGTTTTGCAGTCTTTAACTGTTGTAGAATATTATTATTAAATTGGACCAGCCACATTCAACTTTAACAGTTCCTTGGACTCAGGAACAGTTCTCAAAATGTTGCTAAACAATCGATTTTCTTTTTTTTTGGGGGGGGGGAGGGTATGGACCTGTGATTTAATTGGTATGGGAAGGTCCTGGATGAAGAGATGCCCTCTATCCATGTATGCTGGCATCTGCTCTGCAGCTTACAGTCCCACAGAATTGCCTGGAGGTACTGTGAAGTTAAATGCGTTAAGTGCGAAGGTCACAAAGCCAATATGTGTCAAAGGCAAGGCTTGAAGGTTTTTCTTGCCTCTGAGGCCAGCTCTTTGTGTCTCCCCAACTAAGGACGATATTGAAAAATGTTAACCATTAGGCCAGCCTTGTGAAAAGCTATGTAATGGTCATGGTGTTCCTCTCTAACATTTAGGGGCTTCCTGGCCCTCACTGAAAAGAACTCAGAATCTAAGACATCACACTGACTGAATTAAATCTCCTCCAGGTTTAGGGTGAGGAATAGCAATGGAAAAAGCAAAGATTTGCCCTCATACAGCGTTAGGACCAGCTCCTCTTTGTGCTACCTATTAAATAATTTTTCATTCAGCTTTGTATCAGAAAAGATACAAGAGCCCTCAGCATAACTAGAAGCATAGCTTAACCCGGGGTGGGGAACCTTCGGCCTTGAGGACACTCATGGCCCTCTAAGTCCTCACGTGTGGCCCCTTGGATTCAGTCAAAGGGACACGTTTGAGGAGCTAGAGGGCCACATGTGCCTCGAGGCCACAGGTTCCCCACCCCTGACTTAGCCTCTGTCTCCTCTTCACAATGGACTACAATGTCAAGGGAAGAGAGCATTAAGGAACACATTTTGTACCTTGGGGTAAAGGCAAGTGGCAAAGGCTTCAAGGGAAGAGGAAGTACTATATTTAAATGTGTCAAATATAAGGCCCCGGGGGCGTTTCTGGGACAAGAAGTAGCCCCCAACATGATGGTTTGGGCACCTGCTAAGTTTCCTGCCTTTGAGACAAAGACCTGGTGGCCCTGACCTGGTTATCACCATGCCCTATGACGGCAAGCCCATGCTATGACTCTCCACAGGATTAGGACAGTGGAATGATTGTGACCTCCAGGAGCGAAGGACTTGGGTCCTACTACAGTCTCTGCTGCTTGATCCCTGTGTAACCTTGGCCAATTTTCTCATCTATGAGATGAAGGGGTTGAACAAGATAATTACAGCTAGAATTCATGTCGCTCATTAGGGGCCTGCAGAGTGCTTTACATACTGGCTCTAAGGTCCATCCCTATGATCTTATGTGGCAATGTCCCTCCAGACACCATGATGAAATCAGGCATGGAACCACCATGAGAAAATCGATGCAACACCTCAAAAAGCAAAGACTGTAAAATCCAGTACCAAATCCAATTAATTTGGGATTTAAAAAAAAAAAAACTTCAGCCTATGAAATCAAGAAAACGGGGGGAAATTTTTAAATAATTTTACTGTATTTAGAATCCAAAAAGAGTATTTGCTTTTTCTAAGCACTACCCAATGACCCTCCATAGTCAGTAATTCAAAAATCAGAATTCTAGGCATGGCTCCACTGTTGACTTTCTATCCTGTCATCATATCTTTCGTCAGTTAATTTCTCTGGGATTTAGCTTCCCCAGTTGGGTAGGAAATAACATTCATCTTTCGATTCCTTCTTGGACTTTTCTGGCAAAATAGCCAAAGAGGGAACATGATAATGGGTAAAAGCAGAAATTGTCAAAATTCTTTCTTGTTCCATTTTCTATTCAAAATTTGGGGATTTTGATCAACTCTTTTAGAATCTCTCACCTTAAAAATATGCCGAGAGCATTTTATGGCACCATACACTTTGGAACAAAATTTGCATAATCTTTTTTGTTCTTTGAAATTCATCTGGAGGTGTATGCAATGATAACATTACTATGAACGAGAACACCAGAAGTACACTGAACTTGAGTAACTATAATGAGCAATCTTGATCCCTAGAGAAAAGATAAAATATATTTCTCCTCTTTCCAAAGAAACACAGGGGAGCAAATGGGTGCAGAATGTCAGATGCACCATCAGTCAAGGTCACTGTGTTGGATGGGTTTGCTTCACTGTCTTTCTTTGTTATAAAGGTGGGTTTCTTAAAATATCTGGAAATAAAGTGATAAGAGAAATGATCGTAAAACATATGATGTCAATAAAGCTTATTTTTTTAAGAAAAAAATCCATCTGGAGAAATATATTGTAAAGACTGAAATAGAAACTTATTTAAGTATGTCATAAAAAAGCATGGCATCGTGGGTCAGCCTTGGAGCCTGTCTGTGTTCTGTCTCAGGCATAAACTGACTGTGTGACTCTGGACAAATCAGAGAATTTCTCAGCGCTACAGGTAGTTCTTCAAGACTATACAGATTACAGATGTGAGTTCCAGATGTGCATCAGACAAGGGAGTTTTCACACCAGGAATTCCCTACACCAGTGAAATAACAGGACTGGACCAAAAATAAAAAGAAAGAAAGAAATAGGGAATTTTTTAAGCACTCACCCTCCACTGATGAAACATGGCAATAGTACATTTATAGCCAAATTAGAATTTCAGTTGAAAAGCAATTCTGCAAAGAAGCCAAGCCCCAAAATGGAATAGTGCAGCGAGGCAGGCAGACCTCAGGGGTGTTTCCAAGTACCAGCTCACAGATTAGCACTATGACAGCATGTATAGCAGAGATCCATGCTGAGAGAGGCACGGAAGCGAAGTCATCTGGCAAACGCCACCAGCAGAGATGGAGCCAGAGCGCGTTCCATGCCCACTTGTTCTGCAGCTAGACAATGGCACCCACTTGGCAATGGTTTTCCAACAAGCAGACCAGAATATTTTTGGTACCAAGAGTGTGATGGCTTTGGTAGCACAGCCAAATGACAGAACCATCCAGAGGAAGGGAGAAAAGCCAGCCAGCTGGCCAGCTGAGACCCACTGGCAGCAAGCATGGAACAAGTTGGCCAGTGGAGGCAGGTCTGACTCCATTTTACAACTAATCCTAAAGAGAAGCAGAGTTCAAGAAAATCAACCTCATTTCTCCATCTTAGATATAGATCATATCCAAATCTCTGAACTTGTCGAAGGGGACCAAGCGGTTGAGAAATACTATTTGAGAAAGATGATAAAAGTAAAACCAAACAAACAAAAAACAGAGAAGAAAACTGGAAGAAGATCCAGTAAGAAATCTGATTCTACTGGGCTCTTGCTGACAGGTAGCTATGGTATGGTGGACATACCACAGCACTAACTTTGGAGTGAGAGGCCCCCAGTTCACAGACCGGCTGTATTGCTTACTAGCTGTGTGACCTTGAAAATGGAACTTAAGCTCTGTGCATCTCAGTTTCTTCATCTGCAAAATGGGGGCAATAACAGCCTCTACCTTCCAAGGTTGTTGTGAGGATCAAATGAGATAATATTTGTAAAGCACTTAACATAGTGCATGGCACATAGGAGCCATTTAATTAAGGTTTATTCCTTCCCCTTCCTAGCCCACACCAACCCCAACTTTTGTAAGGGAAGTTCCTTACCAAGAACTCTACACTGATATAAATCACAGCCTGGTCAAACATAGACATACACATAAATACACACATTCCCCAAACATTAATAACATGCCATAGCTTCAATGGAGTACTTTTTGTACTCAAGTCACCCTTCCTGAAGGTAAGAGATTGAGCTTGTTAGAAAAAAAAAAAAGGATACCTTTGGAAAGATCAGGCTGATCACCCAGGATATTCTGGGCTCCAGCCTCCTCCTTCTCTAAGTGCCCTATTCATCAAGAGAGGCACACTTCTTCCCTTCTTTTAACTCATCTTTTGGGGCCGTTTACATGCTCAATGAGTTCCGCAAGGAACTGCCTCCTTACCAGGAGAGAAAACTCACCAACCTTCTGTCTCACTCACTGAGCGGCACTTAGGAAAGAAACAGCCAGGAGACAGAAATCCTTTAACTGTCTGCTGTGTAAACAACCATAGATTACTCACTTTTCTGATGATGGAATCCAAAGAATCGTAATTGGAGAATTTGCCTATCTTCTCATACTGAATATAGAAGGCATATGCTTCTTCAGTAGCAAAATGGACCTACAGCTATCTTGGATCTTGTTAATGAGCCTATTTCCTTCAATGTGGAAAGGGATCCTGTAAAATACATTCTAAAAGTTGTTACAACTACAAGAGGTTAAATGATTTACCCAAGATCACAGGACCTGTACATGCTAGAGGAAAGACTCTTGAGCCCAGGCCTGACATCAAGACAATGCTTTAAGCTGGCAGAAGAGGACCAAATGACAAAAATAAAATAAAAATAACTAAAAAAAATAAAGTTAAAATTAAAGAAATTGGACACTGGCTAAAAAAATCGAGAAGATGATCAGTGGAATAGATTGGGTAGCCAGAATACAGAAGCAAATGAACACAGTAACAGTGTCCATTAAACCCAAAGACTGCAAGGATTGATTATTCAACAAAAACTGTTGGGAAAACAAGAAAGCAGTCTGGCATAAATTGGGTTTAGACAAAGATCTCACATTGTATGCCACAATCAACTCTAAAAAATCATTTCATAAAGAAGTTAGAAGAACAAGAAAGAAAATACTTTTTGCAACTATGGCTAAGGGAAGAGTCTATGACCAAACAAGAAACAGAAAAGATCATATAAGATAAAATTCACATTTTTGATGACACAAAATTGAAAAGTTTTTACATAAATGAAACCAATGCAATTAAAATTAGAAGGGAAACAAGTGGGAAAAATATTTGTTGCAATTTTCTCTGATAAAGTTCTCATTGCCAAGATGTACAAGTAATTTATTCAAATATTTAAGAATGACAGCTGTTCTCCAGGAGATAAATGGTCAAAGGATATGTATAGGAAGTTCTCAGAGGAAGAAAGCCAAAAGAGAGAGCTCCAACTCACTCTTAATTAAATGCCAAAACAAAACAAAACAAACAAACAAAACAAACAAAAAAAAACGAACCCTCAAGTTCCTCCTCAGGCCTACCAAACTTGCAAAGATGACCAAAAAAAGGAAATTGGAAAAAAGTTGGTCGGGCTGCAGGAAAATGGGCCCATTGGTACTGTTGGTGATCTGTAAACTGGCCCAGCCATTTTGGAAAGCAATTTGCAAATATGTTTCCAAACATCACTAAACCATGCATACTATTTGACCCAGCCATACCTTTATTAGGCCTAAAAGATATCAAAAAAAGAGGGAAAACGTCCTATCTGTACAATAGTATTCATAACGTTTTTTTTTAAGTAGTAAAAGCTAGAAACTAAGAGAGTGTTCAGCAAGCAAGCGAATGGAGGGCCAAGTTATGGTGTATGAACATAATAAGATATAATTGTGCTATAAGAAATAATGAAAGGCATAGTTTCAGGGAAACCTAAGCAGTAAGCCAAAGCAGTAAGATAATTTATATATTAACAAATATGAAACAAAAAACAACCTGGATAGACTTAAGAACTCTGACGAATGCAATGATAAACCACAACTAGACCCTAGACCCAGCACCGGAGAGGTAGCTGAAGTTGGGCATGCCCTCACAACTACATGGCTCCGGCAGAGGGGGACGCAGAGGCCAAGCAGCAGGAGTTCCTGAACCCCACCTCTTGGAACAAGAAGAGAAGGAGAGAAAGGGGGAAGGGGGGAAGGCCAGCCTTACACTTATCTGTCAAACTGGAGGCAAGAGTTCTAAAGCCCAAGTTTACTAGAGAAGTGGAATTTCTGACAGGATCAGGTTCTGGAGGAGAAGACAGTCACATGTCCCCTAGAGTTAAGGAAAAGCAGAGAAAGCTAAGACACAGGGAAAGCAAAACACCTAGGCACAACCCTGCAAGGGTGTGCCCGTAACTGTCACCTAGGGGCACTGGTGTGCCTCTAAGGTGTTGGGTTTCCTGCTTAAGACTTCATAAAGTTTATTTACATAAATGCCACAAGTCCAATAGGAAGAGAGTTGCCTCTCTTTTAACCTGAGCTCACTTTCCTTTGAGTGGAAAAACAATTTTAAGAATAGTAACTGAAAGCCTGGTTCCTATATGGGGTCTGAGGGTGAAAAATGGAAGTCACTGGTATGTCAAGGGATTATCTATCTGGCAACCTTAAATACACTTCCTTTTTAGGGTTGTTTTTTCCTTCTGAGGGGAGCCCAAACCACAAGGCTACATTATGAGTCTGGGAGACTCATTAGGGCAATGAGAAAAAGGAGGAACTCAAAGAAGAAAGAGAATTGTACCAATTGTTTATATGCTACTTAAGAGTCCTCTATGTATTTTCTGTGGGGTAACCCAATACCCATGAGCACTTGTATAGGAAGTAGAGATCCTTTTAACCACATAAGTGAAGATCTGTACGTAAGTTATACTTGAGCTATATATAGAGGCAGTTACAAGTGGAGAAAAAATGAGCCAGGGAGAACAACCTTTTAAGAGTCTTCCCTTATTGCGCTCCACCAATGGTAGCAGGTCCTTTAAAGCTCATGGTTTGGGATGCCAAGGCATAGGTTCCATAAACAAGTTTAGAATTTCTTACCTTCTCTTTATTTCACAGAAAGAGTAGGCTCCCAACTCCCCCATCCTTACTACGCCATGACTCCACGCCAGCTTTATAATCTCATTTATGAGCTTATCTATTTGTTCAGGTGATCTGTAGGACCTTCTAACAACAACATCTCCTCTTTTTTTCCTTCCATTAATCTTCATCTAATTGAACTCCCATACTACTATGCCACTTGTCCCACCTCTCCTCCACCACATAGATTTCCTCACTTGAGCACAGCTTCTTAATCTAGAAAACCACTATTCCCTCATCTGAGAGCACAGGTTTAATTGTTGGCTCCTCTCTTGGATTGCCTCCCAAGAACAGCTGGGCATCTTTGACTATTCTTTCTAGAGTGTAATTGCTATCTCTGTTATCAAGATATATATATATATATATATATATATATATATATACATATGTATATATGTATATATATATATATCAAGATATATATATATATAAGTGTATATATATATGTGTGTGTGTGTGTTGTCAGGAGATATATATGTATATATGTATTTATATATATACATCTATACAGACACACACACACACACACACATCTATTTTATAGGGGTGTGTGTGTGTGTGAAAGCCCTCTCTCACTCAACTCCAAGTCATGTCATCATTTCCCTTATGTCAAGTTCCTCTTCAAAAACGAAGGACAATCGCAACAGCAACAATATGTGAATGAACAAATATCAGATATACATGGGAAGTTTTCCATCTTCTCCCTAATAAGTTTAAAACCCTGTAATTTATATTTGTAAGGCTCCAGGCCAAAAACAAAACAAAACGAAACAGTCCTCAATGGGTGACCTCCAGGCCTGGCCTGAAACCCATTATTTCTCTATTTTAACCCATGACCAAGAAATCCAAATCCCATTCTCAGATACCACCTTCTTAACCAGCTGTCCACTCTCTTCATTCTTCTGAAGCCTTCGCTTTGTATGGGTAGAAGTGATGTAAACACCACATGTACCCCTTATGTGTGTTTGCTTTCTGGCTTGAGACTTCATACCCTTCTGCAGTGTTTTCTAGCCTCCCTCTGGTAGTATCATCTGTGCCCACATAAATCACCACAGGTGAGTAGTCTGGTCAGATCGTGATCATACTGCTCTCACTGGCTTCAGCTCCTCTCCAGAATTCACGTCTCTAACTCCCCGCTCTGTGCACTATCTCTGACTATGAACTTCTGGGCTTCATCTCTTCAGGGCAATCTGCTGGCCATACTGGCTTGTCTGCTAAGGTATAGCCTTGCTCTAATAAGGGAAGGCTGAGAAGGCTACTGTAGTGCTAGCTGAACAAAAGCCAGTGTTAGCACTGAGGCTGAGATTTAAGTCTTTTCTTTGAACTGTCTGTGTCTGGGACTGAATTGCAGACTATTGCCCTGGACAACCAACCAATTTAGAAATAGAATTTATTTTCAACCCTTATTTTTCACCCCATTGGGGATCCTGAGCCCTGTCTCCAACTCATTTCAGCATTCTCTGCCAAAGAAATCCCACAAGACCTATAAGGAAGCTGGGCTAACAAGTCCACTCCCAAGACCTGTTTGGATTGTCATGCTTAAATGACCATGAACCACCACATTCTACTGCCTTTATTTGGTTTATCTGTCAAGAACAAAAACTAAAGCAAACCAAACAAAAAGCCCTAGCCTGTGTGCCATGTGATGGCCAGTGAGAGGGGCAGTGTGACATGGGAGAACATGGATTCAGGTCTGCTTCTGACACATACTGGTCGTATAATCATAAACAAGGTACTTAACCTCTAAACTGTCTTAAGCAACTCTCAAAAACGAATTTACAGATGAGTTGCCCATCAGCACTGGTGGAAGGAATTTCCATCCTGGAAGTTACATATATTCAGGAAAATCCATATCTGGGCTAAATTAATGCTACCTGCCCCCCCCCCCCAAAGATTCTGTTAAATTGCACTGTCATCCTATATTTTTTCTGTTTTAATTATTCATATCACAATGGCATCATTTTCTATTTTTTCCCAAAGTAAATATGCCACAAAAATTTTGGCTATGCTGATCTCTCTACTTAAGGAAAAAGAGGTGGCAAATGGAGGCATCTTTAAGGAAAGATTGGCTTTGATCAATGGTATCAAATTCAAATAGAACCCAGGCAAATAACTTGACATAAGGATTCCTGTGGGTCGCATATTAACATTATCTATGCTTTACTGTTTTTATTTATTTTGTTGAGTATTTCCCAATTATATTTTGTTCTGGTTCGGGGAGCACTCATGAGTGTTGGCTAGGCAGCGTGTTAGACTCCTTTGGCCTAGATGACATCTAAGCTTCTCATCCATCTTTGGAAGCTTTGAAATTAATTTTACTGTGGCAGTAAAATCAACAGCCTAAAAATGTCATTCACAGTCTATCTGTCTGAAATCCCTGTTGATCACCCTCAGTCTTACTCACTGTTAAGTCTATATCATCAGCAGGATAAGCATATGTATTTCACACATCTCAAAGTTTCCATCTGGCTCAGGCAAATTTATCCATTACTGATTCTTCCCTACAGGAAGGAATTGTTTGGAGAAGATGTTTCAAAAATTCATATAATTTAACTTCAAAATGAAAAGATGAGGTATTTTCATCCTATCTTAAGACAGTCCAAAACTCACCTATGTCCCTGAGAAACTGTGAGACTTCTGAGAAGTCACTTCTACTTTCTGGGCTTCAATTTTCTGATCTATAAAATGGGGTTAGACAAAATGTCTCTAAAACCCCTTTTAGCTCCAACATGCTGAGTTCTATGACTCTTTATTGGGAAAAGTAGTATTTAAATCATTTTTGTTAGTTAAAACCTGAAATTCCCTAGGTAGTTTACACCAGAAAGAACTACCATGAACTCTTTTTTTGTAAAAAATAAAAAAAAATAGAGATTAAAAACTTTCTATCAGGAAGAATTTTTCCAATTTTAGGTTCATTTAAAGCAGGCAAACCTGTTCTTCTAACTATTCTTTTTAAATTTTTATTTTAAGAAATGGGTTCAAATTCTTGCTTACCACCTATATGTGACTCTGTGTAAATCATTTAATCTGTTTTGGCCTATTGCCTCCTGAATCAAATGCAAAGGGGTAAGGAACCTGCAGACTTAAATCTTCCCATATACTCTGCAATCCAATGACATTGGCCTCCTTGAAACAGACACCAGACATGCCATCTCCTAAATTCAGACATTTTCACCAATGGTCCTCCATACCTGGAACGCTCTTCTTCATCTCTACCTCCTGGCTTCTTTCCAGGCTTGGCTAAAATCTGTAAGAAACCCTTCCGGTCTCTCCTTAACCTTACTGCCTTCCTTCTGTCTGGTATTTCCAGTTTATCCTCTATATAGCTTGTTTGTACATAGTTGTTTGCCTCTTGTCTCACTGGGTCAGCTCCTTGAGGGTCAGCACTCTCTTTTGCCCTTTTTTGAATCCCCAGAACTTAACAATGCCTGACATATACAGTAAGCACGTAATAAATGCTTTTTGACTCGATTTGACAATCTCTCCCTCACTGCTGGTTTCCTTGTATCTGGTTACAGACATGCTTGGGTCTCCCCAATCTTATTAAAAAAATAAAAAGCCCTTCCTTGATCCTTGTACACCATTCAGCTACTTATCTTTCTCACATTCCATTTACTGCTAAATTCCTGAGTAAGTTGTCTATACTCAAAAGCCTCCACTTTACCACCTTCCTCACTTTTCAACCCTTTATAATGGGGCTTCTGCACCTGCTATTCTAACAGGACAGCTCCAAGGTCACCAAACCCAATTACTTTCTTACAGTTAATTATCCATGAATTACCTCTTATGTTAGCCAATCAGGAGGCTTTCATTGTGTGCCTCCTATTTGCCAGTCTGTGTTGAGGGCTCGGGGCACAAAAAGAAAGAGGAAACAGCCCCAAGCTCTGAGGAGGTCGAATTCTGTAGCATGTGAAACTGAAGCACCATTCAGGAGGTAAGGGTAGTCAGGGACCCTGTCCTCTCTGGGTTCTCCTGAGTCTGGATTTATTCCTGCACTGGTGTTTTTTCTTCAGCAGGATTCCTTAATGTGACATCGTCTAGCGTCTCCAACTGCCCAAGGCCACATGTGGCCCTCTAGGTCCTTAAGTGTAGCCCTTTGAATGAATCCAAACTTCACAGAAGGATTTAGTCAAAGGGTCATACTTGAGGACCTAGAAGGCCACATATGGTCTCAAGGCCCCAGGCTCCCTACCTTTGTGGCCTAAACCTTCTCATATGACTTTTCCTGCCTGCAGTACTACCAGCTCCTAGATTTTTAATTTTGTTGTTATTTTTGTCTCCTCTTCATACACACACACATTTTATATATATATATATATATATGTATAATGTGTGTGTATGTGTGTGTATACACACACACATATTTAAAGTTATCAGGGAGAACTGACTACATCTCTTAAATATCTCTCACATCCAGTGATCAGAACCAGGAGAACATTGTACCCAGTAACAGCCACATTATGAGATGACTGACCTTGATAGCAACACAAGGATCTAAGACAACTCCAAAAGACGCATGATGGAAAATGCTACCCACACATCCATAGAAAGAGCTCTGTAGTCTGGATGCAGATTGGCTTGTACTATTTTGTTCTGATTCTTCTTTCCCATCATGACCAATGTGGAAATACGTTTAACATGATTGTACATGTATAGCCCATATTAGGTTGCTAGATGTCTCAGGAAGGGGAAGGAGGGGGGAAATTTTGGAATTCAAAATCATATAGAAGTCAATGCTGAAAACTATAAATTAATTTTAAAAATCTCTCTTACATCTGTCTCTTCTTTACTTTCACTGTAACCAGACAATTGCAGCCCTTATCACCAGCTTCTTGGACTACTACGATAATGAGGACACTTTAAGGTGGGCAAAGCACTTTAGAAACATGACCTTATTTGATCCTCAAGACAATCCTGTAAAGTAAGGGCTATTATTATCCTCATTTTATAGAAAAGGAAACTGAGGTTGAGTTTAAGTGACTTGCTCAGGGTCAGCTAATTAATAAGCTAATAAGTATCTGAGGTAGGATTTGAACTCAGAACTTGCTAAGTCCAGTTCAGCACTCCATCCATTTCACCAGCTAGCTTCGACAAGCTCCCTACAGGTCCTTTGAACTTTTCTTCTCCTCCTGCTTCCAATCCATCTTAATGGATTAAATGCATCTTACCGACCAATGTAGCTCAAAAATTTTCAGTGACTCCTCACTGTCTCTCAAGTAAATGTCAATATCCTGAGTCTGGCATTCGAGCCCTTTACCAACTCTGCTACCATCTTATCTGTTTAACCCCAACTCTCATTCTTTCCTTCTTGCACACCTAGCTCCGGTCAAAATGGTTTTCTTCCTATCCCTGAAATCCCACACCTCGGAACCTTTGCTCAGATATTCACTAAGGCTGTATTATCTTCCTCCCCATCTTCGCTGTTAAATTGTAACCATTCTTTAAAATCCATCTTGAATGCCACCTCTTCCAGGAAGTCTCCCCTGGTCATTCTAGTTAGTAGGTAATGACTTTGCACCTTTAACTCCCACATGGCACTTCACACCATAAATGCCTAATGTGCTTATTTAACACTGTGCATTACCACTCTGGGCTATAAAAATAGAATGGTGAGGGGGAAAAAACCAGGAGGGGGGAGGTGGGCATGAATTCCATCTCTCTCATTTACTACCTCTGTGACTTTGGGTAATTCACAATATCTCTGACCCTCATTTTCCTTATCCATCAAAAATGAACGCTGAATTAGTTGATCTTTGAGGTCCATTCCAGATGTCATGGAAACCCATATACCACTGGTTGGTTCTCTACTGAGGAATCCAGGGACAGATTGGGGGTGGGGGTGTCCATCAACTTGGAAAAATTACCTCTTTATTTTCACTAACCTCTAATTGAAATTTATCATTTCTGTCAGTTGCTTAAAATACTATATTGAGAACGGGTCCATGGGCTTCAACCAGCCTGCTGAAGGAGTCCGTGAGAGAGAGAAGGCTAAGAACCTCTCCTAAGAGCTGTAAACTCCCTGCTTCCTTGCCTTCATGTCCTCAATTCTTTGTTAGATTAAATGAAACATGATTTAGCTTTTTTCTTGATGATTTGGGGAAATGAACATGAACTATTGGATTAATCCATCCTCCCCTGTGCCACTTACTGCTTATATGATGTTAGACCAGGCCCATCACCTTTCTGGTCCTGCTTTTCTATCTGGAAAATAAGGCGTTTGGAGAAGATAAGGGGTTCTTTATTTTCACTGGGTCATGGACCCCTTTGATGGACTATGGACCTCTTTTCAGAATTATTTTTTAAATGCATAAAGTAAAATATATGAGATTACAAAGAAAAACTATTCTATAGAAATATGGTTATCAATTTTTTTTAAGGTCACAGACCCTAGGTTAAAGAACCCTGGCATCGAATGATCTTCAAGGTCCTTTCTACAATCCCATGAACAGAGATGCCCCCAGTGGCTAATGCAGCATAGAGAGTCGTGTGCTCCTAAATTCATTGATATCTCTGTTTCTTGAGTTCCTATTTCCTTTCTTTAGCGTTTTCCTTCCCTCCCCACCTTCCAACACCACCTCTAGCTTGCCCGATGTCGATTTTTGCTACTAGTGTCTGTATGCACACAAACAGCATTCTCTCACCCATCTTCTCATTTGATTTGTGCTTGAAAATTCAAAAATTTGATTTAGTTGAAATAGGTATGTAAAGAAAGAGCACGTATGTTACTGTGGCTTCAAAGAGGCTGTTGATTATGAAGTCGTGGGTTTTGACTGAATTGAATGCTTTTAAAAATCTATTTGGATATTAATTGTGATGCAGAAGTTATAGTAACAAACATTTGGTTTTGTACAGACTTATTTCCACTCTGGTGGATGAGTTCACTAAAAGTCATATCAAAAAAAAAAGAGCAAATAAAAATAAAAGTTAGAGGGACTTATTTGAGAGGCCTACAGAGACTTGATGACATTTGAGATACTCATTTTTACTTATTCTCAAGTTTTTAACTGGATAAGAAGGTAACTAAATAGTTATTATTAATATTTAAATATTAAATTAAATCTTAAATATTAATTTTTTAAAAATTAAATATTAAAATTAAAAATATTTTTAAAACTTAAATATTAAAATGAATATTAATATTTAATGTGCTCATATGCACACTTAAACACATGTGCATACATCTACACTTCTTTAAAGTAAGGAGTTGGAATAGAGGGATTCTGAGGTCCTTTCTAGCTCTAGATCTAAAATCCTACGTCTACACAAACATACACACATACACAGGCTCTTTGTGAATCCTAAAAGGAAACAGATAAAAAATATTACTCTAAATACAAGCCTGTGCAATGTTCAACTGTAAATGAATTCCCTCGACAGGTCTCATCCACTCTAGGCTACATAGGGCTTATATTAAAAATAATAACAGTAATAATATTTGCCCGCTGAAGAAATGAATGATGACAACATTTCCATAGCGTACATGAAGACATCAATTACTGTAGCTTGTCTGGTAGGTTAATGATTCTCTGTGATGGATTATTCATACAGGTTGGCCAGCTGAATATTCTACTTCTTCTCTGGGGTAAAAAGTATAACATGTCTCAATTAATTATGCCTTATGCAAGCTCAAAAGCAGGCATCAGACTTAAATACTAAAATAAGACAACATGGTGGTAGGGAAAGCCACGGACTACAAGGTCCAGGATAGAAACAAAACTATTGAGAAATGAGAAAATGAGGCCTGCTCTCTTTGGTTTGGGTTTTAAATTCTTTGTTGGCTCCAGCAACCCCAAAATAAGAGAAACAGTTTGGTTCAAATAATGTGTTAAAGTGGCCAAAGATTATCCTTTTAAAAATATGAGGAGAATTAAATTTGGACGGATGAATTCAACCAACACATGAAAAACGGATTCATGGGGCACCTGACTATCTCTATTCAGCTGTTTCCATAGTTTCACATTTAAAAATTATACAATTATTCTCAGTTTTCAGGGCATGATATATCATATTCAAATTTTATGGAGATTATTCTTTTTGAAAAACCATAAATTCCTATTAGAGAAAAGTCTCTTTTTTAGCATTGTTTCTGGAAAAAATAAAATCTCAAAAGAACAAAGGCAGTTTTCCTCCTTCCAAAGCTCCAGCAGCATCATTGTTCTCTATTACATATTACCCTCTGACATGTGCAATGTCAGGAAAAGAGGGTATCAATTTACAGAGAATAAAAACCAGTTGTTAAGCATATGGTTTGCAAAGTAGCAAGGTTGGTAAATTAAGGTTTTTTAGTTTAATTTTTAAAATACATATGAGGAATCTCCATATTCCTAGCTATATAATCAACCATATTCAACCATGAAAACATCAATAGGGCAGGGAACAATTCTTTCACATTACTGCATCCCTCCAGAGACTAGCACAGTAATTTCGCCATAGCAGTCACTAAAGAAACAATTCATTTATTTTTGTGAATGAACTCGAAATAAAAATAGAAGTTTAAACACAGCAGAAATCTGAGAAAATGTTCTCTATCTACATACCTGATGCTTCCAATAAACATTTCATCAATCACTTACTGAGTAATAAATTGCTACATACATTTTTATCAAATGATAGTAATAACAATGATATTCCTATCTATTCTTACTACCTCCTCTTTCTATCCTAGACCTGCAGTTTTCAAACTTTTGGGTCTCTGGATCCGCTTACACTCTTAAAAGATGAGGACTCTCCGAGGAGCTTTTGTTTATGTGCATTTTTCCTAATGATATCTACCATATTAGAAATGAAAGCATCTTAGAATATAGGTCTGATCCCCAGACTATATGTTAAGAACCACCATCCTAGACTACAGGAAAAAAAAAAGAGTAGGCAAGACCAGAAAAAGATGAAGAAGGGGAAGGGAAGAAGGCAGGCAACACTCAGGTTACCAGCCATAAAGGAAAAAAATAGTAAAATAGAGGGTTTAACAAAATATTGAGTGGTGTAGACTAGAAAATGGGCTAAATCTGAAGCAAGAGGACCTGAGTTCAAATTCTGACTGTCGCTTTCTGTGTCAAATCATTTGACTTGTTTTGGCATCAGTTTCCCCATCTTTTGGTGAGAAAAGATAAGAGAAAGAATGGGAAGGACTTACAAAATGACCCCCAATGTTCCTTCCAAAGCCAAATCCATGACTCTAAGGCAAAACAAAATGTGATCAGGAATCCGAATACTCCATTCTGCTCACATGCAAGTTACAGTCGTTCTCAGGTTAGTAGCTTTCTAGGAGGGCAATTCTTTCTAAAAGGCATCATTACATAAACCACAAATTTTCAGACTTGATGCCGACTTAACAGAAATATGCCTTGTATCTTCCCTACAAGTTTCACTGAATACATCAATGATTTTATTAAAAACACACACATAAAGAGGAGAAATCATTCTCTCAGGTTATTGAAATTTTGTGATCCTTGAAGCTAAAGCTATATCTGGGAAGGTTGGAATATGCCTATTGCTAATCCACTCTTAAAATAATGGACTTTTAAACCATATTTTTATTAAATAAATTTGTACTGATCTCTTTTGTTTTCATATAACCTACATTTCCTAAAATATCACTACCTCTTTTTCTCCCACCCACTATCTCTTATAATGAAAAATAAAAAAAAGAGGGAACAATTCAACCGAAACATTGAAAAAGTTTAACATTACATGGAGTTTTTATACCCATAGTCTCCTTCATATAACATAGCATATGATTTGAAATTTAGCCTAACATATGGATCATCCTCATCTATGAAAAACAAAGAGATGGAAGGGGGCGGGAGGAGAGACAGAGAACTAACCAAAAATTATAACGATGATGATGATATTTATACCGTGCTTGCTATGGGCCAGACACTGTGCTAATAAGTACTTTAGAATTATCTCATTTGATTCTTGCAGCAACCCAGGGTGCTAAAATAATCTCTAAATTCTTTCTCAGATCTGAAAAAAAAAAACAAAAAACAAAATGATAATGGGCTTTAATGCTCCAAAATAAAGAGAAGCTGTGGCTTTGAAGGTCTTTATGGAAAATTCCAACTTCAACTTGAACTCATTTTTATCTACAAGAGAGAGCCCTGCAGAGCGCAGGGCGGGATGGATTTAGTCAGGGGCACCTGGGCTAAATCCAGTGTAAACCTGGACAAGTGACTTAACCTCATGGCCTCAGACAACTATCAGGCTTCTCGACAAGATATCCCAGTGAGATCTGCACCTTTTTGCAGGGGGAGTTAACCAGGTGGAGGAAATCACTTTTTTTTGAGGGGGCCTTGTGTTTATATTAGAAGTGCTCAATATATCAAACAAAACTTCTGTCTTCAAAAAACAGCAGTAGATATTAACACTAAATATTTATTAAGCTCCTAGCATGTACTGAGTACTGACGGCAGTGTACAAAGTCAAACAAGGCAGTTTCTGCCCTCAAAGAGCTTCAAGTCTAGCATACCATTAAAATGGATATTCTTTTTAAAAGAATTTATTTTATTTTTAATTTATGGATTAATGATTCTTGATATGACTTTACGGCTAGAAGAAATCTTAGGCATTATCCAGCCTAATCTCTTCCTTTTACAGATGAGCAAAATGAGATCTACAAGGCCATCATACAGTTCTGAAGAACCAGAGCCAGGATTGAAACTTAAGGGTGCTGAGTTTAAACTAGCACTTTCCCCTATACATCAGGCTATATAAGAAAACAAAATTAAATGATGAAAATAGCATAGGTAGTAGAGAAGATCAGAAAGTGGAGTGGGGAGGAAGAAACTGATACAGAAGTAGAATCCTTTATGGTGAAGGAAGTAAAAGCATAAATATTAGAAATTTGGAGATACTGAAAATGAAACTTATTTTCCCTTTTCCATTTGAGAAACACTGATGTATCATACTGAACAGATGGATGAAAAGGAAGTTTTTGAGAATAGGGTATGGATTATGGGACCATGGCTTAAAACAGAGGAATAACATGTTCCTAGCCAAGGATGGAGTATACCCAACAGACTGATAAGTATATATCTACCTGGTTTGTTCCAATTCCAATTAAACAGGCTTTAAAGGGAAAGGAATGTAGACAGAAAAAAATTGCATATATATGTATATTATATATTATATGTAATAAATATAACCACCTAGATAGCACAGAGTTACCACAATGTAGAAGAGTTGAGACATTAGAAATTCACAGGAAGTAAAATTTGAAAAAGGAGCCAAAAGTAAAACCTATGGCTTGAAATGACAAGTTTAGGCAGCAAACAAGATAATTTAGAGGTCCAAATTCAAGCTGGCTAATTTGACCACATAAGTAACATAAAAGGATGAAGCACCTACGTGGCATAGAGGATAGATCACCAGGTCTGGAGGCAGGACTTAGGGGCAGGAGATGGAACATGATAGAGAATACACAGAATAAGGTCAATAGAGAGAGAAACAGAAATAATTTTTTCATCAGAGCATACTATAAACTTTATGGTATAAACATATATTATAGTATAATGCTTTATGGTATACAGCACCTAGATGGAGAGAGGAACATTACAACCATGGTATAAAAGCATGATACAACAATCCTCAGGGACTTCAACTATCCAGACATTTGCTGGAGATCTCTATTTCTCTCTCTGGGTCTATCTGTCTCTCAAAGCAGAAAATGGATGAGCATTTCTCAGATGTTATACTGAGAGATGTTTTTCTTTATGGGTTGGAATAAAAGCTACTGAGGAAACATCCAAATATTAGATTCTACAATGTTATGTCCCCTGTTTAGCAGACCATATAGGCATAATCATTAGAGACACTAACCATGTTATTTCCTAGGTGGACTTAAACAAAACCCAGGAAAAGTAACCTTTTCCTTCTCTTCGTCTCTGTCTCTGTCCCCTCACCCGACCCCAAACAGAGCAGCTAACAACCTTCTGCTTTCCCTCGATGATATCTGTCAAAAAGTGAAGGAATTGGCAAAGGGAATGTCTATTCTAGATCTGCTTCTCACAAGCAGGAACAGATCTGCAAGGGTGGAAATGATGGAAACCTTAGCCATGCCACTCTTTCTTATAATTTGTGCTAGAGAATAAATCCAGGCATAATCTGTTATGTATGGATTTGGGGAGCACAGATTTGTGAATTATCCTTCAGACTGAGTTAGTCCAGGAGGGATGAGAGAGACTCTCAAGACACAAAGAGAAAAAAAAATCTAACGTGAAAGAAAAACAGTCATTGTGCTAAGAGACTGATGTGGATGTGAGAATCCAGGAACCAACTCCGATTTCCAAAATCTATGTATAGGAATGGGAAGCGAGTGCAAGAAAAAGGATGAATACGAAAGCAGGGCACAGCATTCAGGGAATGGTGCTGGGGTTACTAAGCTTGAGGATGCGCTGAGCCTACCAAAGAAATGAAGGCAACAGAGGGCTAGGAATGGGAAGAGGATTCAGGGCCCCAATCATTGCCCATGGGTATGGAGGTGGCAAAACCTGTCAAGAGAGAAGGCAGGGCTGCTAAAATGTTATTTTGCTTCCATTTTCTCTGCCAAAGAAAATGGCCTCTGAGGTAGAAAGAATGAGACCTAAAATAGCAAAGAGAATTGATAACCCAAAATAAACGATAGCATAAGCTATCTGCCTAGTGGGTCCTGATGAATTCAAATGTCTTAGCTCAAACAAACTACATCCTTGACTCCTAAAAAAAAAAAAGTAACCAGCAGATACAATGGCTGAGCTACGGTCAATAATATTTGAAAACCTATAGAGGCTGGAAGAGATGTTACCAAAGTAGAGAAAAGCAAATGTCCTGCTTTTTTTTTTAAAGAGGGGGGTGGAGAGAACAGGGCCTACAAATTATAGGCCAAGGATTCTGACTTCAGATCCTGCAAAACTAAAGAACTTGAAAGATGTGGCAAGGAAACCTCAAAAAAGGTTGACCACAACAGTGATCACAACTCAGGGTGGCGTAAGTAAGAACAGGTCACACCAAAATAATCTTATTTCCTGTCTAACAGGACTCTTAAATGATTACACAGTTTATGAAGAGTTGAGCCAAAGAATGGATAAAGATTTCATGATCATCTTGGGAGAAATATGGAGAGATGTGGGCTAGTAAATACTATAATTATATGGATTTGGATATTTTTCAATAGCTGGATTCAAAAAGTAGACGTTAATGGTTCAATTTCAACTTGGAATGTCTCTAGTTGACTGGCTCAAGGTTTTGCGTTTGGCCCTGTGCTAAATGTTTTTAATCAATGACTTGGATAAACACATAGATGGCACACTCATCAAATGCTCATCAAATTTGCAGATGCTGGAGAGGAAACAAAAAACTGGAGAGGATGCCTAGCATATTGAATGACAGAGTCAGGAGTCAAAAATATCTTGACAGGCTAGAAAATTGGGCTGAATCAAAAAGGATGGAATGAAATAGGGATGAGTATGAAGGCTTAGACTTGGGTTCAAAACATCCCAACTTAAGCATAAGGAGGTGGAGGTTTAATGACAGAGCAGTTTATATTAAAGAGATTTGGGGTTTTGTTGGACGGTAAGTTCACTGAGTCAACAGTGTGGTATAACCACCAAAAAAAAGTGATCTGGGACTTCATCTAGAGACACAAAGCTTCCAGGAATAAGAAGTGAGAGTCCTTCTGGTCAGAACACACCAAGAGACCTCTATCTATTCCTGGGCACCATAATTTGGAAAACGTTGATGAGATGGTGAATATCCAGAGAAAAAAGCAACCAGAATAGTAAAAAAAGCCTTAGTTCATATCAAAAGAACTGAGGCGATACAGGGTAGGAAAGAATAGACTCAGGGGCACATTAGAGCTGCCAAGTATTCAAACAGGAAATTGGTTCTGTTTGGCTCTAAAGGGGAGAACAAGGAGCACTGGGTGCACACTACAAGGAGGTAATTTTGGGTTAATGTCAGGGGGAAAACCAAACCCTCAGCAGCATTACGGCCTGCCTGGAGATGTACGTGCTGAGCAAAGACTACATGACCTTATGTCGGGAATATTATAGGCATGATTCCTTTTGGATCTAGGCTGGGCTGGTTGGTCACTGAGATCTCTTCCCACTCTGAGATTCAGAACAGAACAGCCAGGTTTAAAGAATGTCATGGGTTTAGAGAATGAAGCTTTTATTTCGAAACCTGAGAGCGGGGGAAAAAAATACTTGGAAGAAAGAGAAGAGACTGCACAGATCGTATACAGCGGGGACACTATTGACACTCCACACATAACAGCAACTGCATCTAACACGGCAAGTGGATTTATGACTTCGGACACCATCCTCTCCATTCCAGATAAGGGATCAATATTTGTAACCACTTTAGGAAACTGAAGCAGCTTTAATCTTGAAGACTGAAGATACAGGAGAAACATTTATTTCTTTGTTGTTTTACTGTTCAGTCATTTCGGTTATATCCACCTCTCCGTGACCGCATGGGGGTGTTCTTGGCAGAGGCACTGGAGCGGTTTGCCATTTCCTTCTCCACCCCATTTTAAAGATGAGGAAACAGGCAAACAGGGTGAAATGATTTGCCCAGGGTAACACAGATAGTAAGTGTCTGAGGCCAGATCTGAACTCAAGTCTTCCTGACTCCAGGTCTCCATCCTGACTCCATCCACTGTACCGCCTAGCTGCCCCCCTTTATTACTTTAGTAACTTCAAAGTGCTTTATGAAATACGTTGTGATTAAATGGTCCAAGCACAGATTTAATTCAAACGGATGACCAAATAAATAAAGAAGTGGCACCTATGTCAAGCTATGTTTGAAGACACATCCCATCTCTTATGCTTATGAGCTAGATGGTCATGGGGCAGACATTCCACTTTTCTGAACCCAAATTTGCTTATCTGTGAAATAAAAACAACACTAGAGTGACTGGCACATAGGAGGTGCTACATAAATGCTATCATTATTACGATTAGCTCTTACCCACGTGGTGCTATGAGGTTTGTGAAGTGCTTTCCAGTCTCTTTTCTGAAGGGGGTGATAACCTGTAGCTCCTTCCTCATAGGGATGTGGGGATGATCAAAGGAGATCCAGTATTAAAGGGCTACATCAACCTTAAAGCATTCTACGTCCATCATCATTATTAATAACAGGCAGCATTTATGCGGTGCTTTAAGATTTGCAAAATGCTTCACATATGTTATATAATTTTAATCCCTGAAACAAGCCTGTGATATGTTATTATTATCCTCATTTTACAGATAAGAAAACTGAGGCAGACGGAGGTTAAGGAACTTACCCAGGGTCACACAGTCAGCAAGTAAGTGAGGTAGGATTCAAAATCAGTACAGCTCTCTCTCTCCACTACAGATACTGCTATGAAAATAACAATAGTAATTTTTTAAATTCAATCTAATTGATACGACATGATCTCAAATTTATATGACACTTTAAGGTTTGCAGAGGTCTTGGCAAGTTAATTCATTTGCTCTTCACAATCATCCTGAGAGGCAGTTGCTATTATTACCCTAGTTTCACAGATGAGGAAACTGAGGCTACGATGGTTAAACAACTTGCCTAAAGTCATTGTCTAGTAAGCGTCTCAGGCTTTCCTAGACCAAGCCCTGATATTCTAGCAAAATCACCTGAACCCCTGAGGTTAACATGCTCTTCAGGCTAATAACCGCAACCAACAAGGTGCATTTTTCAGTATCTGAAATTAGTCTATATCCCAAGGGAGATGAACGGGATCATTCAACCCCAAACCATGTATCACTGCAGATATGCCAATGCATGTGATCAAATGAGGGTCCCTGAAACATGAATTCAGAGATGAAAGGGATCTTGGAGGTCGTTTCTTCCAATCCCTTCATTAGCTGAAGGAGAAACAGAGGGCAAAAGAGGTCATATGACTTACCCAGTGCCATACACGGAAGAAGTGGCAGAATGAGTATTTGAACTCAGATCCTCTGACCCCTACTTTCTCCATTCTAACACGCTAATGAAAGAGCTTGGTTCCCAGGAGGGGAAAAGAAAAAAAGAAAAGAAAAACTTTCCCAAACTCCCTTCACTGAAAGTTGTTCGACGAAGATGAAGCTCTGACCCAGTGATTCATGGCTGTCGTGAATGGCTCCAGTTTTGAGAGATGGAATTTGGGAAATGTGATCCACTTAGGAAAATGAGATTATTAAGTCAAAACAAGTCACCTCTGCCTTCATTCGACACCAAGTGCAGTACAAGGCTCTTAATTTCAGAGCACTTTGTTCTCCCATGAGGAGCTCGGGAAGCCGGCTACGGAGATGGTCATCCACTCCTCTGGACCAGGAGGAACAGTCAAAGCAGTGGCAAGGGGTGGGAGAGCCGTGCCTAGGCTCATTCTGTTTCTGTAGCTCTTGTGCCTAATACAACTTCTTGCACACAGTAGGTGCACAGTAAAAGACTGCTGAATTAGTACAACGTAAAAGAGATGAGACGTCAACAGCTAGCTTCTATATGGTGCTCTAAGGCTTGCAAAGCCCTTTTTGCACTTTGGCTCATTTGTTACTCCATTATTCAGTGGGTAAAAGCAAGGCAATCCTGTTAAATTCCAGTTTCAGAAATAGCAACTGTTTCCATGAAAAAAAAATACAGCTGACAAATCCCTGCCAAATTACAACTGAGATAGGAAACTTCCTGATACTGTAGAGAAAGAATCTTAAGACCAGGAGTCAAAGATCTAAGCTCCAACCAAAAGGAAGTGATTATAAGACTCACTTTGAGACCTGAAAAAAAAAAGATGGAAGCATTTCCTTCCTTTTCCTAGAGAGGTGGGGGGATGTTGCATACAAAATTAGACCTGATTGGTGCAGAGTCTGGTTTTGCTTACCTACATTTCTTTGTTGCAAGGAAGGATTCTTTCCGTGGTAGCAAAGAGGTGGAATATATCCAGAAAAAAAAAACTGATTTAAAAACAATAGATATCAATAACACTTTTTTTAAGACCCATATGCAATTTCTCTGGGTGACTGGGACCAAATTAGTGCTCTTTGCTGGGTCTCAGAATCTTCATTTGCAGAAGGAAGAAGTTGGTAGAAAGGAAGCCTGGTACCCTGGGAAATGTGGTAGGTTTGGAACCAGAGGAGTTGGGTTCATATTCTGGCTCGGTAGCTTACTATCTGGGGTGACTCTGAGTGACAAGGCCCTTGACCTGTCTGCATTTCCATTTCTTTATGTATAACAGGAAAGAGTTGGACCATGTGGCTTCTGACGTCCCTTTTACTGTGAAATCTCCGGTTCTCCGTCTAGATGACCTCCAATTCAAACAACATTTATTAAGTGCCTACTATACACAAGGCACTATGCTAGGTGCTGGGGATACCAAGGCAAAAACATCAAAATTTTTGCCCTGGACAGGGTGAAAATGAAACAAACATACACAATAATTGAAAGTAGAGCGTGAAAGAGACAAAGGAGAGTCACCAAAAAAATGCTCCAAAATGCAAAGGGAGAGAGAATACTTTGTTGGCTGGGGTGGGGGGAGGGGGGATTCAAGGATTCTTCATAGAAGCAGAGGCCCCCAGAGATGAGTTTTAAAAGAATAGAAGGATTCCTTCTGAATGTAAGAGAGAAGATTCTATATTCTAGGCAAGAGTCGGGGGGTGGAAGGGGCTGTGCAGCTGTGTCAACGCACAGTCAGGAGACAGCCAGAGATATATGGAGGACAGCTAGTAGGCCAAGTTAGCTTTGAGGTGTCACTGAAGAGGCATAGTGAAACAGTTAGAAAGTTGGATCCATATCAAGGGGGTTCTGAATGGTTGAGATAAAGAGGTTGTATTTTATCCTATAGGCCATAGGGACCCACTGAATGTTTTTCAGCAGAAAAGCAACACAGTCACTAAACATTAGGAAGATTATTTTGAAATAATTTTGGGTGAAGAATGAGCTGAAGCCAGTCTAGTTAGACCACCATTATATGAATCCAAGCAAGAGATAACGAAGGTTTGGCCTAGGGTGTTGGCCACATAAGTGAAGAGACATGGACCAACCAAGGAGAATGGTTGAACATGTTGTGGCATATGACTGTGATGGTGTAGTACTGTGCTATAAGAAATGATAAGCTCAATGATTTTAGAAAAACATGGAAAGACTTGCGCTAGGTAAAATAAAGAACAGAATCAGCAGAACCAAGACAACGTTGTACACAGTAATAGCAATATTGTTTTAAGAATGACTTTGAGCAAATAAGTCATTTCGACTATTATGAGTAACCAAATTAACTCTAAAGGACATATGAAGAAAGATGCTATCTGCATCCACAGAAAGAACTGATAGATGCAGAGAATAATTCTACACACACACACACACATGTATATACACACACACATTTATATATACATATATATATATATACACATATACACCTACTTATGTCTAATGGCAGCCATCTCTAGGTTGGGGAGGGGACAAATTTACTTTATTATATTATCTATATAATACTTTGGTATATATTTAAAAAGAACAACAAGTTGCACATAGATTTGCAGTTTCATGTGCAATTATCTTTTCTATTATACTGTATGTTATTATACTATATGTTATGTAATTGTTTTATTTCATAAATTAAAAATAAGTAAAAAAAAAACATATACCGAAAAAAGAGAAGTGGACCAACACAAATGATGCAGAATTGGATTAAGTGGGGATCATGGAGGCAGGGGGAAGGAAAGCCCAAGGGTGACTGAAGTTTCCAGTCCAGCTGATTAGGAAGATTGTGGAGTCTCTAACAGTAGATATCTACATGTGTGCAAAGCCTTTGATTACATTATATTTCTTTGTCTTTCTCTTACATCATCTCCTTTACATCTTACCTCCTAACTTATTCCCAGGCTCTCCTTCCTCCATCTGTTCTTCTTATGGGAAAGGAAACAAGCCTGTGTGAAGTGCTTACTATATGCCAGGCAGTATTTGATCCTTACAACAATCTTACAAGCTAAGGGCTGTTATCACCCCCAATTCATAGTTCAGGAAACTGGGGCAAATGACGGCTAAGTGATTTGTCCAAGGTCACACAACTAGTAAGCGCCTGAGGATTCATTTGAACTTTCATCCTCTAAGCTGACCTTCATGGCAGTGAAAACAAACCCTAGAGCAAACCTGAAACCTATCTAACAAAAGCATGGTTCTCTGTTATTATTCCATTTCTTTAGGCTAAAATAGTAATTCTTAAGGCTCACATTCAAAGTCCTTCCAACCGTGGCTTTAAAAGGGCCATTATTTACCTCTACCTGTTCATATTATAGCCAAATTTACCTACTCTCTGTTCTCTAAACTTGGCCTTTCTTCCCAAGCCTGGGCTGCCTCCGCTCTTGTAATTTGGTCCCCTACTCCCTTTAACCTCGTAGGATTTAAAGTTTCATTCGAGGCTCAGCTGAGATGCCACCTCTTACTGAAGGTCTTAGGATCACACACTTCAAGCTAAAAGAGGCAATCCAGCCCCAATCCCTCCACTGAGAGAGAGGTTAACTGAGGCCCAGAAGAGAAAAGGCTCCTGTCCATGTCACACAGATTATCATTAATGCAGTGTACAGGTAAAAGGTGAGATTTTTTTACCCCCTTCCCTTTTGGAGCACATAGTTGTGACGCCCTTTGGCCCTGAACAGGGTATATAAACTCAGAGGTTAGCGTTTTGCTTGGGGCTCCCACTCATTGGAAGTGTCCTGTGATCTGACCAGATGAGACTCTGGGCAGCTGTTATTAAGGAGCCCCCCCCACCTTTGAAAAAAAAAATCCAGACGTTGGTGCTTCTCTGGTAACTATGTATTGCTATGGATAGACTGGTTTGTGTTATTTGCTCTGTTTATATAACATATGCCTGCAATTTCTGTTTGTATTCACTCCGAAGTTCAGGGTGCTGAATTTTCCCCCTGAACTAAGTGAATGATATATGTATGTTTGATTAACGTGAGATTGTTAATCCCTTAAAAGTTGCTTTCCTTAGAAAAGCAGATCGAAGAACACGTGCTGGCAGCCTTCCCGTGTGCTGGTGTTGTTGGTCTCCTGCTCCTACAGCAGCTGCTAGCAACATTGTTGTTACATACAGGTGACATCAGAATTGAGATCTTTGGACTCCAAAGTCAGTAGTGGCTCCAAGGCTTAAGGATTATGCCTCTGGCTTGGTTCTGTTTAGTTATTAGTCCCATCTTCCTCCTCAACTTCACTTATCTAGTTACATGTTGTATTACCAGTAGAATATAAGCTCCTTGAGGACAGGCATGGTTTTTATTTTGTCTGTGTGCCCAGTCCTGAGCCTTGCACATAGTATGTTTTAATAAATTTTCATTGACTTAAACTATACACAATTTCTAATAGTATCCTCCTTATTAGATAAAACCAAAGTCATAAATGTAAATATGTACTTGGGAGACATGAGGCCGTGGAGATAGTAGGGAGAAAAATTGCTCAAAAAAACTAAAAGTCTATTTCTTTAAGCAAACTATAATTTTGAGTTAGGTAGAACGTAGTACAGAGAGCTCACTCCTAAAGAAAATATGACTACTAGGTAGCACCTGATTTGCCAATGACCTACCCCCCTACCTATGTATAAGAGTTTCACTGGTTCCATTCTCAAATTAAAAAAAAAAATCAAGAGATTACACCAACAATTTGGCCATTTTATGTAAATACACACATACATACAAAAATCAAGGTGTTTTTATCTTTAAAAATTATTTTAAAAAACGATTTTGCCAAATTAAGCAAATTTATTTCACTCATAAAACATTTCATTTTTATTCTATTTTACCCAAGAACGCAAGCTTTTTGAAGGCAGGTTATATTTGTCTTTTGTACACTTTCATCTTTGAGCACCAAGTCTCACACATAGTAGGTGGTTAATAAAAGCTTGTGCGATGAATGGATGTGTAGGGCTACACTTAGAGCTAAACAAAACTGGAGAAGAGGACAAAAAGGCATCTTCCAGGAATATGTGAGCAGTATCTTGGTGAGCAATATAAGCTCAGCACTGTTTACCACTGATGGGCCATCAGAACCAAACTAAAATGGATCTCTATCAACATTCATAAGCTAATTTGTCCTCAGTAGCAGGAATTGCAGGATAGTTATCTTCAAAGAAACAAAAGGGTAAGATATTTATTTTGGATATTAGGTGCTATTCATCTGACTTAAAGAAACAGACTCTTAATTACAATTTGAAAGACCCTTTGTAGCAGCAATGACAAATAGGAGCAATATCTGATTATTAATTCTCAAACGAAAATCAGTTATGTTTATTTTCTAGAAGATCAATGAGAGGGGAAAAAGCAATCTTCTGCATCTGTTTAAACACTCTGTGTCTGTTGTTCATTTTATGGTGTGATATCCATTTCTCTCTGCAAGGTTGGAATAACCTATGATTAATGGATATTTAAAAGAGAACAATATTTTAATGACTCCAAGGGTCCGTTATTAATCAGACCTTTTGATAGGGTACTCAAATGGATTTGTGATCTCATCATCCAACAAAGCATTCAATCAATCACGAAGCCTTTATTAAGTGCCAACTACTGGCAGGCAATAGTCTAGGCAATGAGGATACAAAAGCAAAAGTGAAATAGCCCCTGCCCTCAAGGAGCTTCCATCCACACCATCCATGTCTGCATATGCAGTACAGTTCTTGCTCTCTACCCTCCCAGAAATCCACTGGAGGCCCATCCAACATGACGTGTGCTTCCCTTGATTTCTCCAGACTTTTCAAGGACTCCACTGGAGTATGGCAACTACTATTCTTCCTTCTCATCACACAATGAGTGTCTCTGGCTCTCTCTCCATTCTTTGCATACTTTTACCCTTAGAAATTCCTTATTTGTAACGTGTTGCATGGCTCCACGCCCCCTTTGCACCTTTCCATCGACTTTTAGGTGATGCACAACTTCGTATCTTTGGAGATTGTAATGTTTCATGATTTGAAATGATGCAACTACTAAACAGGATGCATTATTCCTTAAACAGAAGGTCAAAAAAGCACCTTTTCCAAAGGATTCCATATTAAGATGATCATTAGCCACTAGGCACTCAAAACTGGTAAGAGCAAACCTTCTTGGCTGAATTACTGACTCCAGGGTGGGTAAACTAGTAGATTCAATCTTTCAATTACCCCCTTCTTCCCAGTGTAGAATCATGTAGGATTTCATCAGCACCTTTGTGTCTTTTTTTTTTTTCATCGAACTGCTAGTACAGCAAATGACTATTGGTATTGGGAGATCAAAGATGCCCTCTTCTCCCCTATAGCAGTAGTCAACAACTGAAAGGCTTGTTGCTGTGGAAAGATCTTGAGTATTCATGCCTTCCCTCTACAATGTCCAAAAGATTCCTCACTGGGGGAAGGGGAAGGGGAAAGTGAGGATCCCTCTCCTCCTTACCTGAATTAGACTACATCTTGCTGTTACTTTGCTTCCCGGTTTTTCTTAGTGAAATGCACTAATTTGCATAAATAATTTAAAAAATAATATTAACCAAAATAAAGCACATGCCTAACTATGGCAGAGTGTCGAACTTGATTGGAAGCTTGAGGGAAGACCTAGATTCAAATCCCAAGTCAGCCTGTAAATGGCAATTGTTACTTTCTGGCCAGAAACTGAGGATCTTCCCCTCCCACTTGTGTGAGGTGAATAAAATGTGAAGACTTCACAAGGAAGATACGTATAAATATATATCTATATCTATACAAAGGAATGTTTAAAAATCAAGAAATAGGCAAGTGAAAAAAAATTCCGAGGCTGTGAGAGTCTGATGGCTCAGTCTCTGGGAAAGTTCACCTTGAAACTTTTTGTTCTTTCTTCCGGTTCTGGTTTAAAGATTCGCTCAGTGAGAACAGCGTCATAATGACCTGTTTTTCTCTACTGTAAAGAATGGAGAGGTTTCTCCCTCCCCTTATTCTATTCTCCTTTCTCAGATTTATAGATGTCACCCCACCTGTAATCATTAACTAAGGGAATGGGAATTGGAGTTTCTGTGCCTTGATTTCCCGGTTCTTTGTCTAGCTTGCATGCTCAAATTGTAAGCCCACCTTCCAGCCAATGGTGAGAAGGGTCAGAGGTGAGTGGGAATTCTCTTATGTTAGGCATAATTATGAGTGCCTAGCCCCTTGCTGGATTCATTCTAGTGGGGGATGCCCAATTCTCAAGAATTGAATAAAATTTGTGTTCCCATCCTGAGATGGCTCCTTATTAACTTTTAATTGGTGAAGGTCTTTCATCCCACATGCACTGATTCTTTTTTGCAGGCAAACTAGGCCATCTTTGCCCTCCATTCTTACCTGGCTTTTAATTACTGAATGGATGTTGCCTCAGACAAATTGAGACCTGGAAAAGACCTAGCTCAAAAAGTCCAAGGTTTCCCATGGTACCCAGGGCCATCGCCAGTCCTCCAGTATCTTCCTGCTGGACTCTGATGACTTTGGAGGAGAGTGAGGCTGATGACTTTGCCTCATTCAAACCCAATTCACTTGCAAGTCAAGACATCACCCTCCTGATGTCATCTGTCCTCTTCAAGAACAAAGGACAAACAATAACGTGGCATTAGAGGCCTCCAAGTCTCAGGCAATTCCAAGCAAGAGTTATGTGCTAAGTCACTGATAGGCTGTGATTTGCACTGGTGGGGGAGAGCTCTCACACTTGGAAGTCACAGAGAAGATAAAATTATACCTTCTACATGTTTTTTTTGTGTACCTAAACTAGGATAGATGTGAAGTATAAAACAGCACTGGTTAAGATAAAAATCTTATTCCCAAATGGCTTTTCTGCCCTAAAAGGCCAGGAGCCTTTCAACTAGAGAAGCCAAATATTCATGTAACTTACTGGCTATTCTCAAAAGGATTGTCCTTTGTCCATTCACAAAACACTTTTCCACAACACCCTTGTTAATAAGATTGTCCATTGTCAGACTAAGGAGATAACTAACTGTGTAGGTTGCTGCCATGGTTTATCAAAGAACCCAGTGACTTGGCCAGATGACAGAACTCAATACCACTTGCTGGTCTTCGAACCTGAATTCCATTTTCTCACTAATAAGGCACACATTAAATTTACTAGTAAACAGTTCAACCCAGTAAAACATGTATTTAGAGAGCTCTGAGTATCTGGCTCCTCTCACATACTTGAGAGGGAACTGGCTATTGTAAAACTATAAACAGCAAACTTTGGAGAAAATTTGAAGTTTTGAAAAGGAGAGCCTGACTCCTCAAAAGAATTTGGCAAAATGGGATTTTCTACCCAAAAAATCCATCTTCTGCTTATTCCCTTTTGCCACCTGATAAAAGTTCCACTTTCCCAGCTGCATTTTCCTCTTACCTGCCCCCTATTACATAAGCCTCCCACTTAATGGTCAGGATCATCCTTTTGTAAGGCCCAAGAGCACAATGATATGCAAAGAAAAGAGAAGTAAAAACCTAAGTTTAAAGGAATATGAAATGGGCAGAGGCACTTTCACGACAGTTTCCAAAAGCCTCTTGAATTCTATTCTTTGGAGCAGGGCATCACTCATCAGTCTACATAAAACTGCTGAAAATCAGGAGCATGAGATGGTGGAAAGAGCCCTGAGGTTGGAATGAGAGGACATGCGCTTGAATTCTGGTTCTGCTACTTATGGAGCCCTGTGACATTGGGGAGATTGCTTTATCTGGGCCTCGGTTTCCTTATCTGAATAATGAATGGTGGACTAGATGACTTCTAAGATTCCTTCCAACTCTAGATTTAGACTCCAGTGAACTTCTCGACTTCATCTCTAAATTTCTAAAACCCTACTAACTGCATCCTCCAAAACATTTATTAGACTAGCTCGGATTAATGTCTCAATTTGCCCTATTATCTCTTCCTTAAAATCTTTCCTTTTTTTTTAAAGATGCAAGCCACCACCTCCGAGATGGAGCATCTGATTCCCACTGGAAGGTTTCCCAATCAAGTTAAACATTAAGCCAACTAATCGACCCTGTGAATCAATAACTATCATCATTGTTCCTTTCCCCACCATACATCTTATCCGGAGCACCCATTCAGGCAGAAAAGAAAATTTTTAATTTTTTTTTTGTTCCTTCTACATCCCATCAAGCCTTAGATAACAGCAAGTTCTATGGTTTGAATGGGTACATACACATGTAACCTTTTCTTTCCTGCTTCAACAACCTGTGCCTGGGCAAAGGCTAATGATTTCATGTCAGCAATCTTCTCTGGAAAATGTCATTTTCAGAAAGTGCCTCCTCCAGAGCAGCAGTCCTCTAGAAAATGGTGATTACAAAGAAAGCACACAAAAATCATCTGTGAGATACGTTAATAATAAATAAAAATAAAAGCTGTCAGGGTTCCTTTCCACCTCGAGGAGTAGGTGCCTTCTGGAGGCCCTTCTCTTCATACCTACCATGGGGGGAGGGGGGCAGAGAGGGGAATAAGCTCTTGCCCAGTTTTAGTCTTGATCTTTTGGGTTGAACGGATCAGACAATTTTCCTGTTGGAAAGATAAATCCAAGCTATGTATTTATTTTTGCTCAGTAAGGTTGGTATTCAGAATTTCAAATGGCAAAAAGGCCAAAAAAAAAAAAGTGAATGGGGATTAACCACATTTTCTAGCTATAGAAATGGCAACTCTGTAGGCAATTTCTAAAAAGCTATTTGGCAAATGTTAATTTTTATTTCTCAGCTACCCTAGCTGCAGACAAGTTCATTCCATGGCACTGAAATCAAGAGAAAATAGGCTTGATTTTACCTTGGGTAGTGATTTGCATAATATAATCACAAATGTGCCCCTCCCCAATTCTTCACCATATATAATCAATAATGTATATATGTGGAATCTTTTGATGATCAAAGACTTAATATCAACAACATCAGAAGGTCAAAGGAACCTCTGAATGTAACACTTTGGCCCTAATCTCTTGTTCATGACATGCTTCACAAGTGAAGATGTTTCCTGAGCTTAACCAGAAACACTATTGACATCATAAGATTCTGTATTTCATTTATTCCTGTGTGAAATGGCTGTGTGTTAGCTCAGCAGAGGTAGACTGAAGGATGTAAAATGTGCCTGGGTCACAAAATACTCTGCTTTTGTCCAATGGTCCCAAGTCAAATACTTTCCAACCAATAAATCAACAAGTAATTATGCATCTATGTGCCAGGCACTGGTCCAAGTGCTGAAGATACAAGTACAAAGAAAAAGGCATGCATTAAGCCGGAATCTTTTACCAAGTAAGAGTTCCCAGACCATTTCTTCTACTAGGACAGAGAGATACAGGGGGAAAATAAAGACAAATGAGATGAAGTAAAACAATCAGGGTCCCAGCCAGGCACAGAACACAAGACACTAACTCGGAAAGTGTGGTTCCACATACTAAAGAACTAGATAAGACTAGAAATTCAGAGAAAATGTGAAGTTTTGAAAAGGAAAGTCTGACTCCCAAAGGGATCCATAAAAAAAGAATCTTTCTCTATAAATCAGTTTTCATGTTGCTGTGGGTAGGAGAGCTCCCCACAAATACACCAGTTTTCAAGCCTCACTCCACTCTAGTCCCAAATTCTTCTCCCTCTCTCCACAGCAAAAGAAAAAAAAAAGAAAATATTTTTCTAAGGAGAGACTCACACTCAGAATGTAGACAGAAGAATGCCTCCCATGGTGCAACCAGGATATAATCTGACGGAGTGTAGCAGCAGTATGGGTCAACTGCCACTGTTTCTTCTTCATAAAAAAGCTGGTCACGTCTGGCACTTACCTGATTGCCTCAGGGACAATATGAACATAGCTTTTTCTAACCCTTTATTTTTTTGGTGTTGCACACAGATAAGAGCTCCATGTTCATGCTCGATTCACTTAGGTTGTCAAACACTCATTAGCAATGAACTTCACACTATCAAAGGAATGACTTTCAGATCATTTTAGTGATACTACAAGTTGGCATTTTAAAAAGAAATAGAAATAAAAAAAAAAGCCTAAGGAAGCCAGCAAGAGTGGAGCAGAAAGTCAGTAGGAAACCAGCAAAATTTGAGAATGGAAAATAAAACTGTAGTAAATTATCACTAAAGATTGTATCTCAACATGAGTCAATCACCATTTCTATCCTATTCTGAAAAGCATCTGTGTACCATAAGATGTTATCGTGATAAACATGTTCTAACACAAAGGGATGCTATAATATGCTGTTTTAATAAAAAATACATAATCTATGACTGATTTTAAACACCACAAAACAGGCAAACGGTCTGTACTTTCATAAAAAGACTACAGTGTTGTCTTACAGTCACAAAGACTCACCCAGGTTTATAGCACCTTTCATTTCTACCTGGCATGAAAACGGCATCTTAAATTATTCAACTGCATTCAAAGTGAAGTCAGAACATTGCTTAAAAGTTTTCACATGATAAAAAGCGACTGTCTCCGGTGACTTTATGACTTTTAAGTGTGTCCCATAGGTACTTGCCACAACATCGATCCCTAAATAGACCACAAAACTTGGAATTTCTGCTTTTATGTTTAAGCAATTCTGAAATGTACAAACATTCACCTGACCCATCCAATATCTGTATAGAGGAGAGGTGTACCTGGGAAAGGCAATGAACAGAGAGCACTGTATACTGCATGGGAGGATATTAAACAAGGTTTTTATTCCCACTTAAGAACCAGGCAATAGAAAGCTAATCCTCCATTCAGCCTCAACAGCTTTTTGATATGGTCTTCGTTGACCAAAGTTATTCCCCTGGTAGGCTCCATCATCTATCCTTTGGATTATTCACGCAAGCCTCCCTTTGCTTAACGTTTCTGAAGCAAATCAGAGACATCCTTCTCTATGGCAGAAAAAGGAAATACACGGATGCTGATGAACCGAAGAAAGGGAAAGAGAACCTTGCTCGGAAATTAAAACTTGTTTTCATAATAAAGGAGTTCTTATGTAATTCTAAAGCAAAACGCCTGTACTCCAATACAGACCCAATTCACAGGATTCGAAATTAGTCAATTTCAGGCGGGGTGGGCGCCTCTGAGGAGGAAAAAAAACCGATTCGAATGTCACAAAAATCCTCAGATATACAAATCATGCTCTTTCCAAAGGCGGTTAAAGTAAATCACATTCTCTCTCCACCCCCCTTTTTTAAATGTTAAATTTATCTTTCACTGAAAAGAGTTTGCAACCTACCTAGGTGGGAAAAAAGCCCCGATACTTTAAAATCTGCTACAAATAGTAACTGGAGGAATTTTGCTAGTAGGCAACAAAGTCAGCTTGGATTGTGAATGCTGGTCAAAGCAGCGCAGCAGGCTTACCTTGCCTTCAAACACTCTCAAACCCTCCTAAAGAGAGATGCTGCTGGTCGGTCTCTAGAGACGCACACAGACCCACTCCCTCCGGCTCTAGCTCGGGCTCCAGCTCGGGCTCCAGCTCTGACTCCAGCTCCTGCTCCGGCCAGCGCTGCTACTGTTCCAGCAATGCCTTCTGTTCTTACTGCTGCGGAAACTCCGCCTCCTCCGGGTGGCAAATTAAGCTGCCATAGCCGCCGCTGCTGCTGCTGCTCCTCCTCCTCCTCCCCCCCCCCGATGCTCTCGTGGTTACTCCAGCTGCGGATGCTGCTGCTGTAGCTCGTCTCCCTCCAGCTTCTCTTACCTTTCCTGGGCAGGATGCTTTCGCTTCTGCTGCCTCTCGTTATCTTACTGCTCCACCCCACCCCCAACTTTCTCCGCTTCTCCCTCCTCCGGCTCCTATTGTTTCACTGTCCTCCTCCCCGGTTGCTCCCACACCTGCTGCACCCGCATCTGCACCTGCTGTCCCAGCCCTCCTGCCTCGAGATTTGGGAAGAAAGAAGGAGATGCCCCTGTCTCCTTCTACCACCCCGTCCTCGTGCCTCCACCTCCCCCAGCTCAGCTGCCCCTGCCCCTCCTGGGAAAGGTGCTGGAGTTGGGTAATGACAGCTGCCCGTGTCCCCGGCTGTTTGAGCCCGAGCAGCTGCTGCAACTCCGCCTGTTGGGATGAGTCGCCGAGAGCTCCCGTGCCCTCCACCCCACGCTAACCTCGGGAATCCCTCCTAGCACGCGCCTCCCGCAGAGCCCTGAGCCACCCCAGGTTCTACCCGAGGCGTGCACCAGCCACCTCCTCCTCCTCCACCCCCTCACCCTCCCCCCCCGCCCGATTCAAAGCCCAAGCCGACCGCCCTCCCTGATTGGGCCAGGTGAGCCAAGACTCCTCCCCTTTTCTCCAATCCCCAGCCCACTCTCCCTTCCTACCAGCCCCGCCCAGGGGAACTGAGAGGTCCTCGACGATTGGTTCGCGCCGTCCCCACCCATCTCTTGGTGCCGCGCGCAGGGACCGCTGGGTGATGTAGTCCGATCCGGTTCGCGGCTGTGGGCAGGGCCGGTGGCTGAGACTACGAGCCCCCATCGGCCCTTGCGCGGCTCCGGCTGGGCAGGATTCCGGACAACGCCTGGTTCCTCTCGGGTCCTTCCGGCGTTGCCGGAGTGAATTGATCCAGGAGTTGAAGAGGCTTCTGAGGTGGGAAGTGGAGACAGCCACAGAGTCGCCACCGCCACCACCTCCGAGGGAAAGGCTTCCCTGCCGGCCTCGACCTCGCGGCGCCCCGGCGGGCGAGGGTAGGTGCGCCTGGGCCCGGCAGCCCGCGGGGCCCTGCGGGCGTCGGGAGGTGACTAGACGCGAGCGGCCTCCAGCGGGCTCGTCGAGGCCGCCCGGGCGCGGGCCTCCCTCCCGGCCTCCGGTCTCCCTCCCAGGGGCCGCCGTCCAGGAAGTGGCGGCGCGGGCCGGGGGCAGGCCTCTGCTCGGGGACGGGAGGGGGCGGATATGCCTAGGGTGGGGTCCACTCCAGGTGTGGGAGGAGGAGCCAAGAGCGGGAAGGGTTGGAGCCGGGAGCTTTGCCTGACCAGGCCGAGCCCTGTGGGGCCAGGGCAGGGAGGGGAGAGCCGGGGCCGCGGCCCAAGGTCGGGGGACACCGGGGTCCTCCTCTGACGGAGGCCTGGAGGACGAGGTGAGAGTCTCCGGGCCCCATCCGCTCAAGCCGTCCGCATGCCCAGCCCGTCCTGCCGGGCGTCCAACCGGATCGCAAAGCTCTTCTCGGGTGCCGGCACACAGTAGGCGCTTCATAAATGCTCGCAGCCGTCTCTCCATCCCTCCGTCTGTTGGAGGAGCGTCTGACTTCCTTGGCTCGAGTTGGAGGCAGATCCATCACCTGAACATCTGTACCTCCCCCCCCCCCCGAAAATTAAACCCGTATTAGCCCCGCTGTGCAGCTTGGGGGTGGTGGTTCCTTGGCCTCAGGGAGCTGTTCCCCTGCTCCCTCCATCTCTGTGTTGAGGAAGGAGAGTCTGAGTTGGGGGCAGAGTCCCCAGTCCTCTCCTTCCCCTCCTACCCGGGTGCAGAACTTCCCTGCACACAGTTTGTGCCCCACCGAGCAGGGCTTTTGAGTCTGCCAGACCCGCTTTACTTTGCATCCCCTGCAGCTGCTGCTGTATTTGAGTGGAGGAGTGTTTCTCCATCCCGCAGGATGGCCATCACTTTTACTTCTCATCCTCACATGCACTTTTGGCCTCCTGAAGAGCAGCTTACTTGAGGGCTTATTCTTTCTTTGCTGTAGAACTAGATGCATATACATTGAGTCTGTGACCATCATCCTTCTATTCAAATATTTTAATTTTAAAGGTGTATCAGAATGCCTGTCATCTACTGGAAAACTCCCCACTCACTCCCCCACCCCCCAAAAAAAGTGCAACATTGATGAAGAGAGAAGAGGATCTGACTCAAGGAGGTTAAAAAATCCTCCTTTAGACTAGGCAGGTGATAGGAAGAGCACTGGATTGAGTCAGGAATTCCTGGGTTAGAATCTTAGCTGTGCTACTTATTACCTGCATGGCTTTGAGCAAGGCCATTAACTTCCTTGGCTTCACTTTCCCAATTTGTAAATTGAGTTAGTTGCACTAGATTGCCTCTGAAGTCCTATCCCAGGCTAAAATCCTGTGATCCTGGGAATGGCTTTGGTGACTGACAAGAAGTGACAACTTATGCTTGCTTAATATAGGAAGGTCATTTCAGGACATGGGAGGACCTTAGTGTGCTGCTTTTTCATATTTCCTTCCATAGGGTCTCCCTTTGTCTAAAAAAAAAAATCTTTTTACAGAAGTACAGTACTTTTAAGTCGGTACTTCTAGAATACTTTGCTCATACAGTGACATTTCAGGGAGACTTAGAAAATAAGTTTAGTATGTTCAGTACAGGGATGTTACGTAACTGATAATATATGAGTTACTTCTAAGTGATTTATGTTGACTTCAAGAATACTTTAAAATTCAGTTCTGGAAAATACTGCTGTTTAACTATATTTCTAGATATCACATATTATGTCCTGCTGGTCACGTGATCTACCTGCCCTAATTTTTTTTTTAAAAAAGATTTACATTGCTGACAAGATTTCACAATAAGGAAGGAGATTGAGGTAAAATTTGTAGCTACTGTTAGGCTGAGAACAGTGGAAAGGGATCTAGCACCTTTTGCCATGAGATCTACATACCATGACACCATGTAGTTATCTACACCAATTATAGTTCTTATATTAGCTATTATGATAGAAACTTACTTTTAACAGAAATTCATAAAATATTAAGTGTTCCAAGTTATGATAAATTGACCTTAAAAATCATATATTGTCATGGTCAGCGTGCAGAATTTGTTCTAAAGAGATTTACTCTTATTTTTTATAACAAAGAAAGCCCTAGCAGACTGTGTGTGTGTGTTTGACATGCTGGTCACTATCTAGCAACGTAGGTTGCCTAAGTTCCTTTTATGATTTGAAGTTTAGAATAATGGGGGAATTTGTCAAGATCTAAAAAGCATATTATGATAAAATAATCATGAAGATAGAGAAGAAATTCAAACTCAAAAGAATGAAGTATAAAAGAGAATTCTACATAGCTTATAATACACCTAAGAGGGGAAAAAAAATCATAAAATTATTTGAGAATAATCAGCATTTGTTATGTTGGAGGAGCCCTTCAAGGTCCATCTTATGTGGCACCTTTTCCATGAAGTCTTCCTTGATCTTATCTAGATGTGTTTTCCATTTTTCATGTCGCTATCACCCTGACCTTCCCTCAGCAATTGTTTATTATCATTACTATAGTATTAGTAGTCAACAAACATTTACTAAGCACCTGCTACGTGCCAGGTTCTGTGCTAAGTGCTGGGGATACAAATAAGAAAAAGAAAGCCAGTCTCTGGACTCAAAGAGCTTACTATCTTCTAGGGAAAGAGTATACTGAAAGAAGCAAAAAGGAGGAGGGGAGTGCCAGTGCTAATTCAGAACCAAGCAGAGCAGCTGATGGAAAATGAGGAGATCGTTGGAAATTCTGAGGTCTCTAGAAATGGAGGCATCTAGACCAGTTTTTTGCTTAGCCCTCCCATAGGAGAGAGACAACTGAAGGTACTGAGAAAGTGTTGACTCTCAAAGCAGAAACAGTCTCCATTATTAGATTTCTGGAGATAGGCAGCTAGGTGGCTCAGTGGATAATGCAGGGCCTGGCATCAGGAAGACCTGTGTTCAAATGTTGCCTCACACGCTTAATAACTGTGTGACATTGGCCAAGTCACTGAGCCTCTGTTTGCCTTCAGTTTCCTCAATAACAGCACCTGTCTCCAGGGTTGTGATGAAGATCAAATAACAATATTTATACTTAGCACAGTGCTTGGCACATAGTAAGTGTTATATACTTATCATGGGGGAAAGCATGTTGTTCCAGAAATTAAACCCAGGCAGAGCAGCTGATGAGAAAGGGAGATTCTGCATTATTCTTCCCTATCAGATTTGTAGCTCCTTGAGGAAAGAGACATAGACTACATGCATGTATATATACATACCTGATATATGACTGTTTATATGTATGTGTATATATGTGTAACGTGTATATGTATATTTAATCTTTGCATCCCTGGAGCCAAACAAAGTTCATTATACATAATAGACACTTGATAAATGTCCCAAAATGAACAGGAGTTGGAGATGGTTCATTATTTAATTTCATTCAGATCTGATTTCAGCATCAGTCATTTATTAAGCATGTACTGTGTTCCAGGGAATAAAGATACAAAGACAAAAATGGAATAACCTCTGTCCTCAAGGAGCTTACATTTCTGTTGGAGATGCAGTGTACATAAATGAACATTTTTCAAATTATTTACCAGATGTTGGGGTGCCTCACTAACTCTTGGGGAGAAGGAATGAGGAAAGACTTGAGGTACTTCCTTCAAACCTGAAATGGTCAACAGTTGCCGGTTGCCATCATCAGAAGAATTCATGACTGTAATTGAAAACCACCAAGCCTTACCAAATTTAACTAAGCTTTTTTTCCAAAGATGGAGACTCAGTATATAACTAGACCCATACTCAAAGCCTCTCCAGCTTGGTAGGACCAAGGTAGGCAGAGTTTCCTCTCCACTGGCATAGGAGGAAGACAGGGTCACTAAGCCACGACGAGCCTTTAGAGTAGAACTCAGGAGGAAGAAGTCCCCTATGTCCCAGCATAATTTGCTGTCATCTGAATAGCAGTGTATTTTGTGCTTTCTTTTTGTATTTGATTATTTTGTGGAAGGCAGTATGTTATAGTGGGAAGAACATGAACCCTCTAACTTTGGTTCAAAGTCACAACTTTGCCTCTAACAGCCTGTGTAACAGGCCAGACACTGAACTGTTTTGGCTCTCAGTTCTCTCAGTTGTAAAATGTGGGGATTGAATTAAATGCTCTCAAAAGACCTTTTCAGCTTTGGCATTCCTATGATCTATACAGGAATTAGGAACTCTACTGTATTTGGCATTGGTAAAATGATCAGAGTACTGTATTCATTTGGAAGACCCACATGTTGAATGTATAGGATTTAGAGTTGAAGAATAGATGATTTCAAGGTTGGAAAATGGAACTTCGAATAAAAAACTCCGAACACTTTAGCCTAAAAGTAAACACTGAGGGTAACTTCATGCGTGGCACGTGATGGTTTGATTTTTCTATAGAAAATGGAAACTAACCACTTTCTGCGTTTAGTATAGATAATCTGAGGTGGTTTTGAATCTCCAGTTTCGAGGAATTATAGGTTAAGCACAAAGATGAATTTGTTTACTGACATTTGTGAGGAACACTGGAAGTGTGGTTGACTTTTTTCCTGGTCCGGAATTGTGGCATCATTGGTATATTGAAAACCAAAAACCAAAAAAAAAAAACCTCCAACTGAAGAAAACTTAGCATCTCCCAATGCAGATCAGCACCTGCTCTGCAACTCAGTCTTTTGGGAGTTGCCTAGAGTACTAGGCACAACTAGGAGGTTGTGTGCAGTCACTCAGCCAGGGGAACTTGAATCCAGCCTAGTCTGTCAGAGTCCAGGTCATTAAAACCAAGATTGTCCTTAAAAAGATATACACATCAAAGCCTATTAAAGCAAATACTGTATAAAACACAATTTTTATGTAATGAAAGATTTCCAAGACCTCAAGTGTACCTGTCTTTTAAAACAAAATTATACTGCACAATGGGATACTTCCTAGACATTCATTATAATGCAACTTGATCTGTAGTCCTACTTGAATGTGGAAAGATAGCCCAAATGATTATTCAACCCTATGATTTATGAAATTAGTGGTGGATGCATAAGCAATTATATGTTAATCTTCCTCCAAATTTGCATAATATTCTAGTAGTGCACTGGACAAGATTAATTTACATTTAGATGCACATGTTTGAGTAAAAGAATTCAGTCCAACCAAAAAAAAAAAAACCCAAAACCCAAAAACAAAAAGGCTTCAGGGATGAATTTGCATTAGTTGTTGACCTGGAAGGAAAATTCACTCACTAAATTTTTGCAGTTAACTCAAGTATCAGTCAATTAACAAATATTTATTAAAGGCCTATGTGCCAAAGACTGGGGATACAAAGACTTTAATAAAACAGTATCTATCTTCAAGGAGGTTATAGTATAGACTAGAGGAGGAGGTAATGTGCACACCTGTGATTTATTTATATATATATGTGTGTGTGTATATATATGTGTATATATATATATACACACACACCATAATATTGCTACTATTCTTAATGCCACAAGTTATTGAAGAATCTTGCTATAAAAAAAATCCGTTTTGGTGTGTGTGTGTGCGCGCGTGTGTGCATTTTTAACAGTAAAATACAAGCATTCAGAGTCATAGAATTGAAAGGGACTTTAGAGGCCATCTAGTCTAATCCTCACCTGAACAGGAATCCTGTCTACAGCATTCCCAAGGAGTGGTTTGGGCCAGTTAACTCACTAAATAAAGTTGGATTTTGTTTCCCAATATTGGATCCATTGGCATATCCATATTCTTAACCAAGTTCCTAAGGATGTGTTCTGTTTATACAGGTGCCTCCAAAGTCTTATGAGTGACATTTCACATGCAGATTTGATGTAAAGATCTTCACTCAAACGGAACTACAATGTGGAGAAAATGAAAGAATTGCTTCCCAAGTTAGACATCTATGATAAATCATAATGTTATTAAAAAGAGAAATTCATAGTAGATATCTTCCCCAGCAGTGAAATAAACAGGATGCTTTCAAAGGTCATGATATCAATATATTAAGTTATAAGACACTATGTCAAAAGATAATGATATTTTTCCTGATTGTATTATCATAGTCTAATGGAAAAAATCAAAATTTATATTATGACAGTTGGAAATTATTTCTGCATTATGTTGATAAAGTAGACAGGTTGTTCTTTTTTGTTTGCACGAAGGCCCCCAAAGTTTTTTTTAAATGACTTAATTATTTTTTCCACTTTTAATCCAGAAATCTAACTGGAAATTGAACATACCATAATATCACAGTCTTTATTTTCCAAGATTCCCTTTACATTTCTGTTTTGCCTTAAACCAATGATTCCCCACTTATAGATCATAAGCTACAGATTTTTTTTCAAGAAGACTGTAAATCTTTAAGTAAATATAACTTTTGAATACTGAATAAGTAACTATTGACACATATTTGGAAAATTAGATACTTTTGTGATTAATAAAAATTCTTCCAAAAGTGTTGCTAAGTTTATAATAGCTCTTTCTCGTGTATCATCTTCCCAACCACTAAAGACTAATTTTATATTTGATACCACATCGAAGTTTTGGACAGTAAATAGAACTGTTTTTACTTAGGTTGTAAATTACTCATCTAACTTGAATATATTTTGCTTTGATTTGGGGAGTGACGTAGGAACCCATGCTCACCATATAATAATTTTAGCTTACTAACTGTTCTCTTTGGGTTTCCTGGAATAACATGTTGGGCTCCATTCCTTTTAGTGTGAATATGAAGTTTTCCCTAATGCTAAATTGCTGCTATTATTTTAATGTATTCAAATGAGAATCATAACATTTAGTCAACTTTCCTACCTTGTTTCATGAATAGGTGAGTCTCAGTTGCAGAATAGTTAAAAGAAAAAGTTTCTCCATCTCACTCACTTAGTCATTGGGCCCCAGAACACGCAGCTCATGTAGCTACCATATCTGGCTTCTTGAAGGAATTGGAAACTTGCGGAGGGGCAGAGCCCTGAGTTGTTACACTGTTTCTGCATTCTTTGAATGAAGATATGCACAATAGCATACCATTGGAAATGAGCGCAGTGTTGGATCTGACCCGCAGACAGAATTCAATACAAATGAACGCATATTTATTAGGTGCTTATTATGTGTAGGGCTCTATGCTGGATGAAATGGTCCTTGTGTACCCTTCAGGAGTTTATATTCTCCATGCACATAAGTACGTAAATACAAAGTAAAGCTGAAGAAGATGGAGAATGATGGGGCAAAAGAAATGTACACCCATTTGCTTCAGGAAAATTTGATGGGGAAGGCAAAGCTTTTAGCTGGAGGAATGAGGTGAGGTTTCACTAGGTTTCACTGTTCTGTCTGAACAGCCTTCAAGACAGAAAAGGATCTTGATAGGCAGAGATAGGAGGGAGTGCATCCAGGCTTGAGTGTATAGACCCTTTACCCAAAGAACTAACAAGCCAGTATTTGTGGCCAAGGCACCATTAGCCTGTATTTGAAATACCTAACATACTGGTTGATTGGTTTTCCATGTTAGAAGAAGTAGTAAAGCAAAGGGGAAAAAAATTCTTTACCATTTTGGAATGTTTGTTGAAATGAACACTTCACACCATGAAGTGCAGGTGACCAACGCTGAAACTTCTATAGAGTAATACCATTGCTCCTGAGGAAACTAGAGATTTTTTTGTTCAGTTGAAGGGTTCTGTAAAAGGGGAACTTTATGATAAGTAGTTCAAGCCAGAGATGAAAAAAGTTAAAGGAGATTGTAATTCTTAGAATGTAAGCTCCTTGAGGGCAAGGCCTGTGCCTTTCTTTGTATCCGTAGTGCTTAGCACAGCACCTGGTGGATGGTAGGGATTTAATTTGTGCTTATTTACTGACTACGGTATGGCCTGGAGAATTGCCCCATTGGGTTTGCATCCACTCTCTTCCTGACTTCCTTCAAGTTTCACACTCACCTTTCTCCCCTACCTCCCAAAATCTTTCCCTTAAGGTTATGTTCTTACCTCCTATTTATACTATATATGTCATTCATGTACAGAGTTGTTGACAGTTTTTTCATCTCCCGTTAGAATGTGAGTCCCTTCAGGGAAGGGACAGTATTTTTGCCTTTCTTTGTATGACCAGCACTTAGCATAGAGCCTGACTCATTGGAAAAGGTTGCTAACTCTCTTTATTTGGGATTGTGTGTGCACTGTTGCCTTCCATTTGCACAATTCATCCTCTCTTCCTCTCCTCCCCCATGGTGAGGGGGAAAAGAGACTGAGGAAATAGGGAAATGGGTAACTTTTGTATAAACAGTATCCAATTTGGAAAAGATCTTTTCACACAAACAGGTGCTTTACTTCAGGATTTATTTTACCAGCTGGTTGAGCTTTAGGAATTGCCTATATTTTTCCCCTTTCTGTTGCAGATTGGCCTTCTCACCCCACTACCAGAGTCTCCACATCAATTAGGGTTGCTTTCTTCTCCTCCTCCCCCACACACATACTGCAACCGGTTGCTCAGTCTCCTCTGCTTGCTGTATAGCCCCATTCCTCTTCTTCAACCTCTAGGCCTCCCCAAAGTCATTGCTATTAGCAGAATTTCTTAGGACTATGGGAGGAAATCTCTTACCATTTCAACATGTTGACATACAACACAATTCAGTTGTAATATGGAAAGTGCTGACTCTGACAGCTTTTTTGGGATTTTTACTCTTGTTTACCTTGTGACATTCTAAGGATTTGGAGTATACATAGAGATGGACCTGAATTCAGCTCCTTACTACAGACATTTACTAAGTGACCCTGGGCAAATCACTTCACACCTCCCAGTCTAAGTTTCTTCATGTGTTCAATGTAGTTGATAATAATGGTGTCTACTTCATAGGATTGTTAGGTTGAGATAATCCAATATCATTTCTGAATAGTGTTTTTAATCTATTATGACCAAACCCTACTGTGGAATAATTGACCTTCACTTGTAGGAAAGGACAAGCCCCTTAGTTGAGCCTCCAAAGAATGTGGGAATGAGCCTCTTAATGAGGGCAATCACAGTTTTCCCTCTGGTATCTCAAAATAACTTGCCCACGCCACACGGTTAATGGCAGAGCCAGTTTCAAACAGATGCTGAAATAACACTTAACTTCTTTCCCCCAATATGTTATTTGCATGTAACTAGTTAGTATTAGGATATCCCTGTACTTGGTCAAATTGCCCTCTGAAGTGTAACTACATAATTAACCCATATAGGGACCTGTTCTTAAATACTATGCTGTAAAGACTTCCAACGTACAGTTTTTTGGGAGGAAAAGTACTATGTATGTAGTTAAGAATTTATATTTGTGCCACCTAACTGCCCTTCAATCTAACAGTATTGAGAAGAAATAGAAGAGAGTTGAAAAGGGGAACAGGAGGGAGTCACCAACGGGGTTATATGTTCTAGGGAATAGAAACCAGGTAGAGCAACTGATGGAAACTGGACAGTTACCTGAAAAGTTCTGAGCCTTCTCTAAAGGAAGTTTCTAGGAGGAGCTTATGGCTCCAGGCCTCTGAGGGTGCTGAGGTATTGTGTCCAGTCAGCATGGAGATGAGATTTCTGGTGATCAGCTTATCCTGGAGGAAACATGATGTGCCTTGAAGTGAACTGAGCAGAGCTGCTGATGAAAAAATAATGTGAATATAACGGATGTAATTGAGCCGAGGATTGGCTTTATTTGTGACTGTCGATGTAGGTTTCAATTATGATGAATACAGAGAAACAAGCTTTGTACAGTATACTTTCACATTAGGAAATCCTAGGACAGTGGACCTTGATGTACCTCGATGTGCATAGGCATCTCCTGTCTTAGAACTCCCTGTTGACTCACCATACAGCCCTTCTCCAGTGACATGACGTGACGTGTTAGCACCCCTCTCGTGCAGCTAGAGGGCTCGGACTTGAAAGGGATCTAAGGGACTGCTTCAGGCTGTTGCGCTATGAGGAAAACCATTTCTACTTGAGTCCAAACTATCTATTTATGCCCAGCTCTTAGAACAGTGGCACAGTCTGAGTAATTGCCCACCTGCCCAGCTTCCTCAGCATCCTCATGGTTTCCTGGTAAGGCAGGGGAAATTTCCTAGGTGACACATTTGATCATCCTCGTGCTTTTAAATGAGTCCCAACAGTGTGGATGGCCCACTCACCCAGCTTTAAGTGGCAAAAATGACTAAGTTTTTAAGAGTTAGAGCTGGAAGAACTTTGTTGGAAGTTGGCTTTTTCATTTTCTAAAAGAGAAAACTTTTGGAAATGGAGATGGAAAATGCATGTCCTGTGCCCAGGAGCGCTCACGTGCTCAGTGTCGGGACTGGGATTTAAAACTCAGGTCGAATTCCAGGTTCTTCCCGCTACCCATGGTGCCTCTTAACTGTAGTTAGGATACAGGGCGGTGAAAATAGTCCTGGATTTGGTGTCAACAGCCCTCCGGGTCACATCTCGCCTGTGCTTGAGCTCATGAGCTTTGGTTTCCTCTTCTGTGAAGTGGAAAGAGTAACACCACTGGCGCTACTCACATCAGGAAGTATTATTACAAGGGTTAGATGAAGTAATGTCTATAAATTGGTGTGTAAATGTCAGCTACTCGTCTATCAGCCTTTAGCAAAAAACCGGGCTGAAACCTTAGTATGGTCTACAGGTAACAGCACTGGCCTGGAACTCACATGGTGTTAGCACTAGAAGGAAGCTTAGTACCTACCTGGTCTTTCTCCTGTGTTTCACAAGTGAAGAAATCAAGATCCCCCCAAAGTTTAAAGGGCACAGTTTCACAAAGATATGAGTAGCAGAGCTAGGATTTGAACACAGGTCCTAAGTCTGTTGTTCTTGACACTAGCCCAAAGCTACAGGTGAGGAAACAGATCTGAAGAAGTAGAGCCAGTCACCAAAATATTAATTACGTACTAGGTATCATGAACCAGATAAGGCTCAGGAGATCCACAGACAGAATTGAAGCTCTCTGCCTTAAGGAGTTTTATTCATATAAATGTATAAGAAATCAAGTCAGCAGGTATTGAATAACTCTTAGTGTTGTACCAAGCCCTATGCTATGTGAGGCAAATAAAATCAAAAAGACCTTGCCTACAGGGGACAAGGGGAGGAGTAGCAGGTCTGTGGCAGGTACCCAATTAGAGGCCTGCTGTAGAAAAAGTCCAGAAAGTCAGAAGTAGGGCCAAGAGGAATGAAAGGAGTGAATATGGCTGGCCCGAAGGCCCTTCTTTACTGTGATGTTTCAGTGAGGAAACAGCCAGCTAGAGGAAGGGGCCTCAGGAGCAGAGGGATCTCTTAGTGTGGTAAGGCTCTGGGGGTGGAGGCATCTTAGAGGAGGAGAAGGCCCCTGGACCACAATGATTAAGGCAGGCTGCAAGGTTCATGGCAGAAGCAGCATGGCCTTGTGGGGAGGACACTGGATGTGAACTCTTCGTCTCCACCTTACTAGTTGTGTGATGCTGAGTAAGTTGCTTCTTTCTCATGGCCTCAGTTCCTCATGGATGAAATGAGGGAATTGGACTAGATGAGATGGTCTCGATGGTCCCTTCCAGCTCCGTATTTATGATCCTCAGTAAATAAATACAGAGCATGTGCAGGCCCTGTCAAGGAGAGACTCTCACAGCTGCTGAGGTCCAAACAAGCTCTATGGAGAAGGTTCAGCTGGGATGAACTTGGAAGGAACTGGGAATTCCAAGATGCAGAGATGAGCAGGGATGGCATTGCCAGGAATGGGGTGCTTCAGACCTTTGGAAGTATGAAGATGGGACATAGGAGAATGATGAGTGTGAAGAAGCGAGGAACCCAGTGTGGTTGGGCCAGAAAGGGAAGGGCATCCTATGTTAGAAGTCCAAGAGGGAGGGTGATGGAGACAGGCTGACTCTTACCTTGAATAACTAGGTGGGTTGTGCAGGGCTTAACTGCCAGATAGAGGAGTTTATAAAGGAAGGGGAGGAAGGAAAGAAGAAAGGAAGGATGAGAAGGAGGGAGGAAGGGAGCAAGCATTTATATAGTGTCTACTACATGTCAGGCAGTGTGCCAAGCACTTTACAAATATTTTCTTCCATTTAATCTCCACAGTAATCCTGAGAGATTGGTTCTGTTATTAACCCCATTTACAGGTGAGGAGATGACTTGCCCAAAGTCACACAGTATGTATCTAAGGCCAAGTTACTCCAGGCCCTGCAGTCTGCCCATTGTGCCTTTTAGCTGCCTAGAGAGCAGGAGTCTGGTAAATCATGGGAGTGGCATGATCAGACCTGTACCTAAGGATAGAGTAAAGCTGTCACAGCTTTGTGATGAGAGGGGAACCTTGAGTCTGGAAGACTGATTAAGATTTAAGACTTTTGCAGTAGACAAAGTGAGTGCAGTAGTGAGTGAGTGGAGAGAAGGGATAGAAATGAGGTTTTGTAGAGAAAAAAATGGCAATATTTGATCAGTGGTTGGCTGTGGGATGTGAGTGAGAATGAGGACTCAAGAATAACTCCAGAGTTGTACCTCCGGGTGCCCAGAAGGATGACAGTCCCGTTGAGAGGCATGGAGAGTGGCAAGGCTATAAGTACTCTGGGTCTTGAGGTGCGTGAACCAGCCCTTGTCTCTTGCTCTGTGTGCTCTGCTGGTATCCGTCTATCTACCTAACAATATCTCCACCACCCTTCCCCTCCCCCCCATATGAATTGATCTCTGAGGGCCCTTTTAATACTCTTGAGTCTCCCTCATCAAATCCGTTCTCTTAAGGGAGAGAAAATGCTTCTGTTCTTTGAAGAATCCCTTTACTTCTGTATCCTTTCTCCTACAGGCCCTTTTCCTTTCCCTTGCTTCCTCTTCGGCCTATCCTCTTTTCACTGTGGCAGGCTGACCCGACACAACGTGATGAGAGTGTGCTAAATTTGGAATTAAAGGACCTAGGTTCCAACAATCATGTCCCAGATGATACTTAACTAACTTTGGGCAAACACCTTCTGGTGACTAACTTGCCCATTTGGTAAAGGAGGTACTTGGACTAGATGGTTTCCTTCCAATTCCAGTGTCCTATAAATAGCTGTAGCTACATTTTTGAAAAAGCCACGAAAGGATCTTTAGTGACGACGTTGGAAGCCAGCCTTCCCAGTTCTTTGCAGCCTAGTAAGTAGGCTTGAGAACATCACATTTACCTAGCTCTAGCTCCTGGCAGAGAGAGCAAGTGGCCCAGGATGGGCGAGAAGAGATTGTGAACCCATCTTGTCCTTCATTAGGCAGTTAGCAAGAAGGGTGTATCTTAAGGAAAACTGTGATTATGGGTTAGTCTCAGAAGCACAAGAATAAATGGAGCTTCACTAGAAGTTGGACTGAATTGGTTCACAAAGCAAGCTCAAGGGGTAGAGTGTGAAATTAGCAACCCTGCATCACAAAATTGGGAAGACCTACTTATTACAATTCTTGGATGGCTTTTAATGGTTGAGGAAGAGAAAATTTTCATGGACTTGGAAATACCTTTCTGTGTCTGTAACAGATCATAGAACTATGGATAGAAACCAGAAGGGAGTCTTCTAAGCTACCCAGTCCACCCTCCATGGTTTAATAGCAGAGATCCAAAGTCCAGAGATACTGCCCAGTGTCACAGAGGCTTAAAAATGGTAAAGGCAAATGGATGACAACAGGTCACTATTTCATGGGATTTGAGAGCCTTGTCAATGCACCTCCCTTTTTTACAGAAGGAAATGAAGACAAGGTTAAATGTTGGGCATGTAGATTGAGAATTCTGAATTTGCTGCTTATGTACCTTTTTCCACCTCTTACCCAACTTTTTGAAATCCTTCTGCACAAAAGCAGAATTCAACTGGATTTGAAATTTTTGTTGCTTTTGGAAACTAGATACTTAATAGCTCACAGTTCTATAGCTCTTGAGATTTACAAAGTGATTTACATATATTATGTCATTTGATCATCACAGCATTCTTTAGGGGCCCCAGGCATCATCATTTTACAGATGATGAGGAAACAGGCTGAGAGGAGCTGATGATTTCTCTAGAGTCACAATCTAGGAAATGTTGGAGACGGAATTTGAACCCACACCTTTGCTTGCAGGTCCCGCGCTCTGTTTATGATTCCAGGCAGGCAACGAAAGTGACTAAGGCCCAGGCCTAGTTCAAACTATTTGTGGCTTCCTTTTCTCTCTTTGTTTTCAGATGAATGTTTGTGAATGAGTTATTTTTAATGGTTCTGTTAGATCTTGGGGCTCCTGTTGAGGGGATCAGTAACTTAAGTTAGGAGAGCTAGAAAAAGGAAATAGTAGAAATAAAAATTACTGTTGTCTACTGAATGATTTGGGGAAAGAATAAGGTAGATTTTTTTTAAGTTTAATAATAATTGATATAAAGAGAAGAACAAATGATTGTTGTTGTAGTAATAAACATAAGACATGTTATCTGGTTCTGATTGTGGTTGAATACTTGGGACCTAACACATTTTCAAATGAAATAATCAGTCATAGTTTTAATATCACTTTGCAAAGTAAAAACAGGCTTCTCTCACTTTGAGGAGGTCTGACAGCAGTTACAGAGGGTGTGTACAAAAGGAGGAGCTGACAGGATTTTATCTACAAGAAAAGCAGGACAATCCCCTCTGGTTAGGGTTTATGTGCAGCATGAATTTGAGTACCTCAGCTGTCTTCTGTAGGGAAACTCTGGGCAATCTTTCTGTCCTGATGCTTCCTGAAGGCTAATACTTTCGGGATCCTTCTCTGTTCTAAAGTTATCTCATTTTCCACATGGAGGTGAGTAAGACTGTTTTCCGGAAATGCTGATTCTGAGTGCTGGCCTGCCCTTCAACAGAGGTTAGAGGCATTGGGCGGGGCAGGGTGGAGGACCTCAGGGATTCTTTACTGGAGCAGTGGTTTTTTTTTTGTGCCCCCTGAGCTGGTCTCTGACACACCCTTTGTGCCAATAAATAGTTTGCTCAAGTAACCTACATAAAGCTAGGTAAAAAGTAAAGTTGCTAATCTTTTTCTGTCATCATTGATTACCACCAGCTTACTTTGTATAACAAGTAATAACTTATTACTTTACCCTGATAACAGAAGGTATAACTAATGATTATAGCAAAGGAGTAAGCCACTTCTACTTTTTTGTATGGAGAACCAGGTCGAGCACCCCACTTCTAGGAGAGAGTCACCATGTAAAAAGAGCCCAGTACTAGGGAAGACTGGCTGGGTGTCTCATGGAAAGCATATTTTAACCTAGAAAGTAGAAACAAAATAAACTTTAAAAAATCCCTACTACTTAATAATCCTAAGAAGTCATCTTGAAAAATCCATTTTTAGGTAATCTAGGTGAAACTTCACATCTTGTTTTGAAGTTCTAGTTTACATAGTTTCCATTGTATGAAAAGGTTATAGTCAAAAAGTCCATTTATTGGTTTGGGGAATATATGTATTGAATACTTAGGTTCCGTCAAATTGTGATCGACGATTTGGAACTCAAATCACATTTTCTCAGAGAAATGATGTTATAAGTGGTAGTTAGGTTCCCAGGCCAGCACACTAATTAACCCATAAATAACGGAGATAGTGCACATTTACAAGGAAAAAATGAAAACCATTTTTGTAGGGTCACCTTTCTGTCTTGATCATAAAGAACCTAGAAGAACACTTATTAAAAAGATACAGTTTCCTGCCATCTCAACACTGGTATTTAAAACAAAATCAATAAAACAGGATTAGAAGTACATAGTTGTAAATTTTATCTAGAATGCTGGTGGTTAGGAATAGCAGGTATTAATTAGAAGAGAAATTCTATGCAATGTTAGAAGGGACCTCCAGCCTTCTTTCAGAACTCCTTCTATTCTTAGATCATCTCCACTGACTGCTTAGCATAGTGCCTGGCAACATAGTAAGCACTTAATAAATGCTTTCTCAGGCTTTCTCTTTAATGTGCCACACTTCCAGAAAGTGGAAAAGTGTGTGTGTGTATGTGTTGCCTCTCCACTCATTTACTCCTTGATCCTTTGTAGGTTTCTTTCTGTGCCAATTAACTGAAATTATTCCCAATAAAATGGCCTCACAATTGTCAAATCCAGTTAGCTTTTCTCAGACCCAAGTTCTCCCTGACTTCTCTGTAGCATTAACTGACCAATCTTTCCTTCTTGAAAAGCCAGATCCTCCATCATCTCCTTCTCTTTGTTTCTTTTGGTGGTTCCTAAGGTTCTGTCATCAATCATATCTTTTTACTGCTTCTCTTGGTGATCTCAGCAACTCTTGGGCCTTTGACCATGATCTACGTGGGGATGACTTACAAGTTATATTTTCATTCCCAACTTTTCTCTGGCACTCCATTCCCAGATTTTCATCTTGCTAGACATCACCTCCTGTATATCCAGTTAACACCTTAAACTCAACAGTAGTAAAACTGAACTTGGCACTTTTTTCTCATCTAGGTTTGTGGCACCTTTGCTTGTTTATGACTTCTTTGCTCAGCTGCCTAGTAGAGTTTTGTGTTTGTTAACACTTGAACTTACTTGGATTAAAGAGACAAGGTTTTTAGCCAAGAATAATACAGCCATCACAGGTAGTAGAGAGAAGCTGGTGGTCACATGATAGGCCTGTCCCTACAGAGCTGCTTGTCCATTAGAAGTAGTAATAGAATGTGCTTTACTGAGCATGGCCTGCTTCCCCTTCTTCCATATGCAGATAGCTGCCAAATTCTGTTACTTATATGTGCTTCCACCATATCTTTCACTTTCATTCTTTAATATTTCTTCTGCCAGTAGTGTTACCTACTTCATATCCTTGGTACCTAGTCTTTCTACTGTGTCCTATGGAATTTTCCACTTTTGCCTAGAATGCTTACTTACTGTCTCCCAACTTCCCCCATTTGATCTTGGCCTGTCAAACTCATAGCCATCCTATATCCAGATGCTATATCTCTACGGACTCCTGATTACTCTAGCCAAAAAATGATTTTTCTGTCCTTTGAACTGATGGAATCCTAATAAAACTGCCCCCAGCCCCAATGTTCTAACTTCCTTATAGGCCCTAATGAACAGCGGCACACTGCCCCTACCTAGTCCCTCCCCCCCCACACCTCAACTCAATATTCTAACTTCTTCATATATGTTTATTAGAACAACAGCTCATATCTTCCCAGAAACAGCGGGCGTGTCCATGTGTTGGTATCCCAGCCACTGCCCACAAGCCCATTCATCATATTTCCTACAGAAACAGCAGGTGTGTCCATGCATTCAACCACAACCACATCCATCTTGTCTCAGACAGGACCACAATACCCAGTCAATCAGAAACCAGCACCACCAGGATGCCCAAGCAGGATGTGGACCCCAAAACAATACAAGAGACTTTTTCCTAAGTAGGACCCTGCTCAGTAATAGCAAAAGCTGTCCTTTAGGTGAACTGATGATACAACTTATTATAATATCATTATCATATATTCGTATGGGTTTTTCTTTATGCATTGTGGGTAATCACATGTGCAGTTCCACTGTGGGTGGGACCCCTCCCCATTACCTAATCTCTTAACAAACCCCTCCTGCCTTTTTAATATTCATAATTTGTTATGTAATTGCATGTTTACCTTATGAAAATCCCTCTTGCTTTCTCTAAAGTTGCTCATTTTTCTTGGAACTTAGCCCCCTTCATGAGAGGCATCAGGCTTAATAAATGCCTATCCTTGGATTAGAGGTGCTCTGACTCTGAATTCTTTGAGCTACTTCCTCCACAACACATCATGAAACCACAACAGAACGAACATCTTTGAAACAGTAAGAACAAACCTACCAATGTTTCTTGTGGTACCTCTGGCGCATAGTCTCTGGGAGATTAGCTCAAAACTCAGCTCAGTTCCTACATATAACATTGGTCACACCAAGTTCATGTCTAGGTGTATCAGGATTGCTGGATGATTTCTTCCACTGGGCTGGAGTCCAAAAGGTCACTGGGAAAGGTCAGCCCTTGCTCTTGGAGCCTTGATGATTGGTGCTGTGCTAGCTGTAAAACTTGGTCTGGATTTTGGCTTTTGGATTCCTTGGCTCACTCTTTCACCCAAGGTGGGAGACTCCATTTTCTTCCGCTAGAATGGGATAGAACTAACAAAAAGGCCAAAGACCTAGGCTTGTTTCTCAAGAGCCACGTGGTCACTGTTACAGGAGGTAGAGGAAAAAGTCACCAAAAAAGGCCAAGAGAATGTACACACACCTATAGATCTCTACACAGCTTATCTTTTCCACCATACCTTAGGCCCCTGGATCATAAAAAAAGACAACCTCTTTATCTTCATATCTTCCTCTTCTCACCAACATCCTCTTCCACAGAAGATGGTAAACATTTTTTTTTATGAATAAAACAATGTATGACTTGTGGGTAATTTCAGGAGTACTAAAGGTTGACAGTAGTGCTTCCTTATAATTTCATTTCAAACAATAGCTTTTCATTTTCTTTATGTAGGTGTGTCTTTGAAAGTAGTCATACTTTTACTCAAAATTTATCTTTGATTAAAAAATGAGCACTTTTCTTAGATGGCTGCAAAATTTGTTTTCCCCTCTGTCCCGTCCCCATGCAACATTTCTTACTGTTTGATCATGAATTCTTTCTATCTTTGTCTCCTACTCTATCCTGGAGCCATCTCCAGTAGTATTATATCTTGCTACTGGACCCAGATGGCTCAGGAGGAGAAAGTGAGGCTAGTGACCTTGCACAGCCCTGCCTCACTTAAATCCAAATCATTTGCATATCATGGCAGCACCTTGCTGATGTGATGGTCCTCTTTGAGAATGAAGGACAAACCACAATCTTGTCTCCCTTTTCTGGCTAAAGATTGAGGAGTAAAGTGCTAACCCAGGCTCACTGGGAAAGAGGAATGCCTATTGGCAGAAAGGGAAATACCTAGTTGGGATTACATTACTTTAGGCTAGAAAAGACACTTGTAAATCCTTTCAATTGAAAGGTAAAATTTTTGATGTCTTATCACAATTGAACATATATATATATATCTTTTTTTTTTCTCTTCCAACCAGGTCAGCATATTTTAATTGTCCATTCTTGACACAAAAGAAAAGGAAAATATACTGCGGTGAATGAAGAGTCCTCTACTTTTTAGCACTATTTTTCTACTGTAGTTGGTCTTTGAATGAGGATGACAATGGAAGAGATGAGGAATGAAGCTGAGACCACTTCTATGGTTTCTATGCCACTATATGCAGTCATGTACCCTGTGTTTAATGAGGTAAGCTAGTAAACATTTTAAGGTATGACCATAATACAGCCGATGTTAGCCTTTTATTTAGTGATGGCCAGTGACTGTGACAAACCAGCCCAGGAAGAGGATACATCCTAGGAAGGGAAAAAAAATACACCCAAACAGTGCAGATGCGGGGTTGTTGTATTTCAGAATCTCTCCTCTCTGGACCACATCCCATCAAAATACCTACATTTTGTTCAAATCCAGTTCAAGTATTCCAAGAACAGAATTAGAAGTTCCCAACTCATTCTTGTTTATCTCTTTAAGATATGCAAAGCATTTTCCTCATAATGACTCTGTGAAGTGGGTATTAAAGGGGTCTTTATCCCTGTTTTACAAATGAGGATACTGAGGTGCAGAAAAGTGAAGCAGTTTGCTTACTAAGATCACAAAAGGGAACTAGCAAGTTCCCTAACAAGAGACTGCTAGAGACAGAGCGAGGACCTTTGTCTCCTTGTGTTTCCACAATCTGGCTAGCAGCTTCTGTGGGGGTGTAAGATCCACTCACAGCCAGCACCCAGAAAGCTGCTGACAGAGCAGGTTCTTTTGATCTGCTTAACTAAGGAAAGCAAGGTGAAGGGGTTGGCAAGCTTACTTTAATTCAGCACACAAATATCGTTCACTTAGTTCAGGGGAAAAAGCCAGCACACTGAACTTCAGAGCAAAATACAAACAAATTACAAACATCAACAGACAGACCCAATACAATTCATAGTTACCAACATCTAGGTTCAGCCCGGGAGCTCAGAACAAGGGCTGGCCCAGAGTCACGTGCGCCACCACTGCTCTGGCAAAGAGCTCCAAAGAAGAGGAGGCCAACCTCTGCTTTTTATATCTTTGTCAGCTTCAGAGGTGAGTCACACATGCGACTCACCCACGTGACCTAAAATCATCACAAAGAGGCAACTTAAACCCACGTGGTCTAAGAGCCTCTGCTGTCCCAGACATGTAAACTAGC
>CM053626.1:20570550-20600457 GCA_028646595.1 Phalanger gymnotis | reverse complement strand
AATGCTGCTATAACACACATTCTGAGATTGTGACCTGGAAGAGACCTAAGAGCCCATCTACTGCAGTCTCCTCATTTTATAGGCAAAGAACTGAGAATCAGGGGCTTTAAGTGACTTGTCCAAGGTCATCCATGTCCTAAGTGGCTGAACTGAGATTTGAACATTTCACTGGAAGCTGGGGAAGTCTTTCTCATTTAAATTAGAAATGTATGTGCTATGAGCCTTAAAGCAGAATAGTAATTAGGAAATGGTGAATGTTGTTTTACGATTTGATCTTAGAGTATTTTAGCTGAGTGTGTATTAATCTGGAAAGGTATAAAAAGCAAATCAGCATGGCAGAATGCTTATGTCAAATAATAGGGATAGAGTTTACTGATCAAACTTCAAATGTTTTCCTTTTAAACATAGCACAAACATCATTTGCACCTGTATAGTATTTAGAAACGTTTGAAGACTTTCAGTAAGCATAAGGCTATTTTTTTTAATAGAGATAAAATCTCAGCCTAGCTTTAGAAATGAAATAAATTATTATTGTGCCTTCACATCAGAAATAACAGTTGTTAGAAAGAATCTTGTTCTCATACCTCACCTTGTGAACAGAACACCTTTTAATGAGTTATTCTTATCAGTTGTTAAAAGTTAATATTTAACAACAGACCAAATATACATTTTATGTAAATGTATTGATATGGAAAATTGGCATTCAGTTCATTGTTCATAGACAAAGGTGTAAAAATTATTTTAGATTTGATCACATGATAGATCCCCAGCTATGTAAGGATTAGACTCATTTTGAATCTGAATCATTCATTGAATGGTCTCTGGAATGTGTTGAAAAAATGAAAATTTCCTGGAAATATGTGTTCTCTTTCACGTTATGGTGAGGTCTTGAGTAATGTTGGTAACCTCTACTCCTACTGCCTTTAAGAAATTCCTGGCTAATAAGACACACTAAGGAAAAATTTTAGAGCTATTTACTCAGAAGAACAAGTCACAAGTATTTATGTCATTATGGAAATCCAACACGCATCAGATTCATTAAGACTATGACAAGGTAGTTGAAGAGTAAGCTTGGCTAATTAGCTATTGTAAAATATAGAGTTCTAAGCAAATTGCACATACATATTTTATGAAATGGAGCTTGGGGTTACATTATGGATTAAGGGGATTCTTTGATACTTTATGATTTTATCTTAAATCAGAATCCTGTTGTCTATTCCGTGAAGAATAATTATTTCCTTTCATCCTGATTTCTTGTCATAAAAGAATGGAGAAATATGGATCAGCAATATTTTTCCCCCCCAAAAAATAAACCGTACTTCCATTCCTATGCCCTTTGAGGAACTGTTTTCAAGCTAGGTAGATATTATTTTGAAATGGTATGTTAATGAAATTATATAAAAGATTAAGTGTAGGTTTGAAATGGTCAGAATTGATGTCCTTCATTTCATGTGATGTCCTGCTTACCTACAAATGGTATTCCCTTAATAGAAAACTTAACTGCATTCCTTTTAGAAATACCTAGAATGCCTTATTTCTTCATGGAAAAAGAGACATTATGTTATATTAGAAATATGCTAGCTTGTCCTTAATGGTTATCTCTATTTTGACCTTGGACAGGTGAGTCACTCAAAAGGGGATTGGACTAGAGGGCCCATGAGCTTACCTCTAGCACTAGACCTATGATCCTACGGGAAAAAAATTGTCAACCCTTGGCTCTTCCAAAAATAGCCTAATGAATAACTAATAATGACATTTCTTTTAACTCAATTTTGCCTGTCTCTCATCTTTTTTTTTCCCCTACTTAATAATACTTTGATAAAAGTTGATTGTACTTGGTGAACTTTGTATTTTACAGAAAGATCTGTCTTGATGGGGCTACTTTAAAAATTCTACTAGCTAATACTACTTGCCTCACAATATTCATATTATCTAAAGAGGAAAATTAAATTCACAGCTTCTCTGCAGTACAAATAAGATTTTTATTTCATGCAACTGTTTTCAGAGTGCTTTTATACATAGTTAACTGTTTACACTGGTTCTGTGAACTGTGTTGCAATTTGACTAATTTCTGCTGAGGAGGACATAAGTCTTTGGGTAAAACCCATTCACTTTCTTCTCTTTGCTCTATCTACCAATATCTTTCTGACTCGATTGAATCCATCCCATCTAAATCTTCATTCTGCCCTAAGCATTGATTCACACAGTTTTGCCCAGGTCACTGCTGTGCAAGTAATTTACTAGAGGAAAGAGCACATGGTTTTTTTGTTGGTTTTTTTAATGAGGACATTGACATGCAGACCCAGCAGTTAGCCTTGTAGGTACTAGAACTGGGGGACAGACTTAGTATAGGCTGCCAGAAAGCTTTCATCAAGATTTATCAAGAATTGTGGCGGAGGCTGAGAGGAGGAGATATTTTGATCCTAGATCTCAACCTGGCTTAGAGACCAGGAAAAAAAAGCAGAGAGATAGAGGCTGTTCTCTGGATGGATGAAACTGTGTAAACTGGGCTTGTCTTTGAGGTTAGTGCTGTGCTTGGGCTCATTTAACATTTTTACAAAGGATCTGAAAGAGCTTGGGTACGGTGAACTTTTCACGTTTGCAGATATGACAGTGAAATGACGAAGCAGCAATGATAAACTGCAGGAAGCTCTCAGAAGTGGGCAGAAGAGTGGCCAGTGACTTTGTTGAATAAAATTTAAGATCCAGAGAAGGACGTTCAATCAGCAGACATTTGTTTAATGCTCGCCATATTCAGATACTGTTGCTAGGCAGTGAGCATACAAAAACCAAGTGGGACTTACTCAAGGCGTTTGCAGTCTACTGGCAAGATGGCATGTACACAGCAAAGGAAAGAAAGGAACAAGCATTTTAGTGAATGCTTACTATGCGCCCAAGCACAGTATTGGGAATACAAATATAAGCAAAAAGAAACAGTTCCCTACCTCAGAGAACAGGCATTCCAACGAAGGAAGGCTGCATACAGAAGGGAGTTAAAAAGCGAGTAGAGGGGTAATGAAAATACTGTGTGGAGGGCATGGTTTGGAAGGCTAGAGGAAGTCAGGGTCTGGAGGTGAGTGAAGACAGGCAGCCTGGCCCCATCCAGGAGCTATTCACCAGTGGAAGAAGGAGCAGGATTATGACGGAGCTGCCAAGGTGGCAGATTGTTCCAAAGCAGAGAGGCCCCAGGCCCTGAGGGAAGTTCCAGGATGAGCTAGCTCTACTTCCGCATGGTTTTGAAGTCCAAAGGAAGTCAGGAAAATGCGTTTCATTTGGGGAATGTTCAGTTTGACATATCGTTGAACTATCTGGGTAGGGAAATATATCAGTGATTGTGATGTAGCCTTGTAGTTTAGATTTAGAGAGATTAGGTGTGGGATTTATTTATGTGCCGATTGATGCAGCAGTTAAAATAAGACTTTCTTCAAGGTCAGACTCAGATCCTGACTTAGTCAAATGACTTCAAAAATCTGTAGCCTTATGAACCTACCCCACTATCATATTTCCTTCTTTTTAGAGTATTTATTTACTCTATTCATTTGAAACTAGTCATCCTACCTGATATCTTGTCTTTCAAGAAAGATCTCTAAGCTTATTGATAGAGACTGCATCTTCTGTTTCAGGGTACCCTTACACAGATCATTCAGCAAGCATTTATTAAATACCTGCTGCTTGCCATTCACTCCAGTAGGCATTGGAGCTACAAAGACAAAATGAAGCAAAAGTTCCTCAAGGAGCTTACACATGATAGTTCTTTGATTAATACTTGATTGAGTTTTTAAGGAGTCATTATTGTTTATTAGGACAATAAGCTATCTTTTCCAAAGTAAGGGGATGATCACTAATTTCAATTACCCTAAGTTTATGCTGACCTTACACAGCTATCACAGAAGTTAAACTCAACAATTTTCATGATAGCAAAAGTAAAAGGAATCTTTGAAGCTTGAAGGAAGATGTTTAGGACAAAAGGAAGTACTTTATATAGTGGATAACTTGTTTTATAGCTAGAGACATATTGTTTGCATGTTGATTTCCCCCATTTGGTTGTAAGCTCCTTGAGAACAGGGATTGTAATTTTCTATTCTCAGTACTTTGTACAGTGCCTGGCATGTAGTAGGAACTTAACGAATATTTCTTGGCATGCTATAAAAAATAAGCAAAGCCACAAAAGATAAAAGTGTCTTCTTCCCCCTTTTCTGGTGAGATTCTCATTTGTGCTTCCCCCTCTCTCTGATCGATTGATTCCAATATAATTTCTTGAAGAATTTCTCGAAGAACAGGACATGTCAAGTTAATCTTGTTTCCTTTTTTGACAGAATTGCTAGAGAGGTAGATCATTGGAGAATGCTATAAAAATGGGTTCTTTGTATTTTAATCAAGCGCTTAACAATCTCTTGTACTCTGTATGCCAGACAGTGGAAAAGTTAGGTAGATTTAGTTGAATGAATGACTGGACCCAAAGAGTAGTGCTGTTTAAAATTTTCCCACACCTTGGGTAAAGGTATAGCTGACATTCTTGTCAAATCAGTAGATAACAAAAAGCCATGAGGGGTGGCTGACACACTGACTTGTGATCCCAAAAGGATATGGAGACATTAGAGCATTTGGCTGAATGTGACTCAGTGGAGAGGTGGTGGTTCACAGGGAGGAATCTAGTTGGATCCTCTTCACTTCATCCAGGGAGCTTTTTCCTCCAGTCTCATCCTCCTACCCCATTCTAAAGGGTTTGACACTGGTAATCGCTGTTCCTTTGGAGACTGTTCTACCCTGGTTCCTTTCTGACCTTTTTTTTTTTTTTAAACAATTTTCTTGGGCTTCTGTTTGTTTATTTTGTATTCTAGCCAAATTCTACGATTAGGTTGCCTGATCTCCTCCTGTTCTCTCACATTTATGCAGTCCTACAGACAGGCCATCTTCCCATTGAATTATGGATACAGTAAAGTGATAATTGTTTTCTTTCCTAGGCCAGCCCGTTCAGGCTCTTGCTTCACTCCACAGTTAGTCTTGAGAGCTCGTAGATGCCAAAATTATAAGTTAAGAATGCTACATTATTTACAGGGAGATTAATAGTTTATTTTACTTAACTTCGATGCACACTTCTTATGTTTGGAGTCAAACATTTTCTTTGCCTCAAGGGATTAATAGTAATATTCATTGCACACTACGAGATATAATCAAGGCTTTTGTTGAAATGTTTTACTCTCTGAGACCTATAAAGGCAGCAATATTTTCCAGTACTTAATATTGTTCCAATAAAAACAGACACAGCTTAGTTTGTTGACTTAACTAGCTTCTTCATTGTCCTTAGGGGCATGAGAAACCTTCAAACAGATGAAGTTGTGGTTATTTTGAGCTTAGCCGTTATGCTTATACAGATGAAATTGTTTTTATAAAAAGAGTACATTGTATGATTTTTTAGACATAATAGAAAATAAAATCTATCAGGCTTTTGTATAAGCGTAGTTATCCTGGAATTATGCATTTTATATGTGATAGAATATATTAGAAATATCAGATTGATCTGAACTCATGATCCAGCATCTTATGTCACTGTTCAATTCACTAAGTATTAAGTGCCTGATGTATGCTAGGCTCTGAAGGATACAAAGATGAATAGGATGCTGCTTACATAATACAGTCAGCTCTGCTACAACAAAATATGTACAGTTCTGAAAATCACTTTACTGTGCAAAATCACAATGAAAAACCACAGGGTTTATGGGGAAAATGAGGTCTGGGCATTATGCTTAAATACTTAGTGACACATTAAAAAAAAAAGGAACGTAGTCAAGATGACAACACAGTTTTGCACATGTTAAATGTTTAAGAGATATGTAAATAGTGTAATAAAAAGTGGCAGTGTCTGTGGTCTTGGGCTGCTTCTCCCTGAGCCCTGGTTCACATAGAGCGCAGATTGGGAAAGCCTCACACAAGTTGAGCAAGCTTCAACTGAGGGCCAGAGGGTATGACAAAAGGTTGGAGGGGAGATGATGTAGACCAGCCCTCCTCTGCCCCACAGCTCCTGCACTTGAAGCTACACTGGAAATCCATACCTTTAACTTGAAAAAAGACCAGAAGTTTGCTTATGAAAATGGAGATTGGAAGGGATACAGCATATGAATTATTGTGAAGTGGTGCAGTGTTCTGCATTCTTGCTGTTTCTTGATAATGAAACCATGTATAAGCAAACAAGAAATTTGTGTTATGCTTTAATTGTTCCCTAATTAGTCAGGGAACAAATTCATGTTTTCAAAACAAGCCTTACGGCAGAACTAAATGTAGTATAATTCAAAATAGAATATAAAAATTTCTTTCGAGATAAGTACCAAATGTGATAGAGAACCAAGAAGAGAGTGAAGTATGTATCTATCTTGTTTATCAGGGCTATTTGTAAGCTAAGATAATGGATTGTTTTGAATTTTACTTCTCTTTCCCTTACCATTGAAAAGCTAAAAAGCAGTTGTCACAGGAATAGTTAGGAGGTGAGAGGAAAAACCAGAAATATTAACTACTATTTTTTTCTTTCAATTTAAATCTGTGACCATGAGCATTTCATCAAATATTTGGTCAGCAGAACTATAACAGTAGCCACCAGATACTCCTCAAACCCAATGGGTTATTTAACTCTAACCCAGGCAGAAGGTAATTTCCCATGAACCAAGGGAAAGTATTAGTTCTGCTAAAAGGTTTTTCTCCTTAAAACCTATCAAATAGAATATAATTTTCTAACAGAAGTATAGAAATACTTAGCCAAGCATATTGGTTTTAAGTTAAAGGGCAGATTTAAAACTTTATTAGTTACAAGTTAAATATTTATCTTGTATTTTAAAATAGTAATAAAGAAAAAAGGTTTATTATCTGTAATTCCTGGTGGCTCTGTAATGACCATTTTGTGTAGGTAGGCTGTTTAGATTCAGTACCCTGTTGACAATTTAAGGACATTGACAAGAATTGTTGCTAATTGAATTATGGTTACAGCAAAGTGATTACTGTAGAATTAAGATTCAGATAGGTCACGTATGCTCCCTTAAATAAATTGGCATTACTAATGACTTTAAACTTTTATTACAGCTAGAACGAGTAAATCTGTCTGCAGCTCAGACACTGAGAGCAGCTTTCATCAAGGTGAGAAGCTCATAATTTATTAGAATGATTAAAATAAGTTATTTATGAGTTAAAGCAATCGTATAATCATTGCTGACTTTCCCTTTTAATGAAAAATCTTCTCAGGTGCCTTTGCTTTGGACTTTACTACAGAGGGGGAGGGAAACAGAAAGAGAGAATAGGGTTCTCTTCTTCAGGTTGTTCATCACCTAGTGCTTTAGGTGTTGCTTTCTTTTAAATGTTGCTCTCTTTACAGATGTTGGGTGTATTAGTGATTATTACCGTGATTTGAATGGAAACAGCTTCTTTGTAGAATTACATCATAGAAGACTATGGTCTTTGACAGTATTTACTAAAAGCAATGGTTTGTTTAACTCCAAAACTATGTTTTAGTGGGAAAAGAAGGTCAGTGTTTCATTAGCCTAAGGACATTTTCAGGGTTTGTGATGATGAGGGACAAAAATCTATTTTTTCTCCCTCCCACCACCACCACCAAAAGAATAAAAAGTCTTCTAACAAATATACATAATTAGGCAAAACAAATTCCTCCAGTGTCTGTAAACAGAAATGCATATGTCTTGTTCTCTGCCCTAAATCCATCACCTTTTTCAGGTGGTGGATAGTATGTTCCATTATTATTTCTCTAGAATCATAAATGGTCATTGTATTTATTCTTACAGCTTTCAACATTTGTTGATACATTGTTGTTATCATTGTATAAATTGTTCACTTCTGCCCAGTTAATTTTTCATTACTTCTGAGTCTTCAAAATTATTCATTTTTAAAATATTGCTATTATCATGTAGATTTTCCATCTGCTTTGCTCACTTCACTCTGCATCAGTTCATATAAGTCTTTCCGTGTCTTTTTTGAAACCATCTCTTTCCTCTTTTGTTACAGCATACTAGCACTCTAGCTCACTCATATCCCACAACTTATTCAGCCGTTCCTCAGTTCTTGGACATCTCTCACTTTCCAGTTTTTTTGTCACTACCAAAAAGATTATTGTTCGTATTGTCTTTATTCGCTTTAAGTACGTTTATCGTTGGGTATAACACTTTGTTGTTTTTCAGGTTGGTGTGATTTCTAAAATAATGTGTTGATTAAAATTATATCAAGTTTTCATTTGGATTCAGGCATATAATATTTCACTAATGACTACAAATTCATCCAGATAAATATTTTTTATTGTACATGAAATTGAGTTCTTGATATCACCATATGGCTTGCCTTACTGTCTCTTCCCACAAGTCCATTTAAATTAAACAGTGTTTTAAAATACTGTTTTTTTTTAAATACATAGCATACCCAAGGCAAAGATACAGTTAATTTTAAAGGGTCATAAAGTCATGAGTTTTTAGATCTTAGAAAGGATCTTAGAAATCAGTGATAGATATCCCAGGATTGGAGAATGGCTGAACAGTTGTGCTACATAAATATAATGGAATATTTTCATGCTGTAAGAAATGGTGAATGAGGTGAATACAGAGAAGCATGGCAAGATCTGCAAGAAACAATGCATTGAAGTCAGCAGAGCCAAGAAAACACTTTACACAAAGACAATATGATTGGAAAAACCAGCCATATAACACATAAGGAAGCTTGAAGTGAATGTAGTCAAACTATAAAGCTCCAGCAGGACTTGAAAGAAGAGATAGGAGAGGATGCCACCAGCCCCCAGCCCCCACCCCTTCATGGGCATGAGAAAGCATAGCTGTTGCATATGTTTTAAAAGTCTTCAGTGTATTTGATTGACTATGCTATATTTGTTTTCCTTTTTTTGGTGGGGGTGGGGAGGGATTTTAAAAATATTATTTGTTATATAGGATGGCTTTCTCAGAGGGATACTGAGAAGTATGATGATGTAAAAAATATGAAAAAATCAATAAAAAGTTAGATTTTTTAACAATGTACCATATTTCTTCATGATTCCAAGAGTGTGCCATCATGTGATAATATTTCAGAATGCTATTTTTCTGTTGTGGGTAGTGTGTTGACTCTAATTTTTGAATAGCGTATTTTCTCTACAAAATGGTATGACCTTAGGTGTGACTTATATAAGCTTATATGACCATCCCTTTGGTTCATATGCATTATCAATTTAGAATTAAAAGGGGTCTTGGAAATCATCTCAACCATGGATTCTTTACCTGGGACCCATTAATTTTTTTTTTTAATACTGATAACTGTATTTCAGTATACCTGGTTTACTTTGTCATCCTTTGTATTTTGTGCATTTAAAAACATTTTGAGAATGGTCCCAAAGGCTTCACCAGGGGACTGTCAAAGGGGTCCATGAAACACAAAAAAAGTCTTAGAAACATTGAACTAGAGCCGCCCTTTCATTTTAGATGAGGAAGCTTTGACCTAGAAAAATTAAACAATTTGTGGCTCCTTTTTTCCTCTTAGGTATTTTACCTATAACTGCGATGACCCTTGCCAGGTACTTGAAGTTATCTTCTGGCTATGCTGGCTACTTGAACCTAACCAACAGACTTTTCCCTGATGTGGGAAATGTTATGATAAATCTAGCATTGTTTTGCTGCTGTATCACTATTGAGTAACTGATTTTTCATGAGACTTAGACATTATTCTCTATAAAAGGAAGACGGACCATAATCCAAAAAGTAGTGACCCATTACAGCGGTGTGTTGTGACTGTCACGATCCTATGTAGCTGAATGAATTGGTAGGAGGAAATTGTCTTAACCTATATTTCATGGAATCCTCTCTCTTTTTTGGATGGGAGAGAGGACCAGACCTACGATTTCATTTCAGGGATTTTCCAATAAGGAAACTCCCTCTCTCAGTGCAGATGATATTTGTTCTACAGCTTATAGTGTTTCCCAGTTGTTGGAGCACTGAGAAATTAAGTGGATAGCCCAGAATCACCAAGCCACCTTGAACTTAGGTCATCTTGATACTGTGGCTTGTGAACTATTCACTCTACCCTTCATGGTATTCACAGTGATAGCCTACATTTGTACAGAACTTCAAAGTTATAGAGGTTTAATGTATGTTATCTCATGTGAGTCTCATAATAGCCTTGGGAAATACGTGCCATTATCAGAGGAGGAAACTAGGCCTCAGGAAAGTTGTTTGTTATGTCCTGACTTTTTGTGATCCCATTTGAAGTTTTCTTGGCAAAGATACTGGAGCGGTTTGCCATGTCCTTCTGCAGTTCATTTTACAGATGAAGAAACTGAGGCAAGCGGGGTTAAGTGACTTGCTCAGGGTCACACAGCTAGTAAGTGTCTGAGGCCAGATTCGAGCTCACGTCTTCTTGACTCCAGGCCCAGTGCTCTAAACACTGTACCACCCAGCTTCACACTAAGGTTATACAGCTAATGAGTATGGAAAGGAATCCCAGCCCAGTGTTTACCTTTTTTTTTTTTGCTGGGAGAAGACCTTAGAAGTCATCTAGTCCAACCCACTTATTAATCCATGAGTAATATAAAGCCTGAAGAAATTAAGTAGTTTACCATAGCTATACAACTAGGAAGTATCATAGGTCTTTTTTCCATTACGCAGTGTTGCCTCTCTTTAAACAGGGTCCCTTGTATAAGGATAGTCTTTTTTTATATAGATCTCTATTAATTCCTATCTATATGCAGGTTGTCCCAAAATGTTTTAGTGTAGTTTTAGTCTTTAATAATTTAAAACTACACTAAGATTTTGGGGATAGCCTGGATATAAAGAGCTGGAGGTGGTGTTTAGGAGTGCATATGCTGTGGCCAGTACAGCGCACTTTACTGTTGCTTGTCTTCTATCAAAGTGAGTTAGCAGAAGCAACAGCATTTGACAGCAGTCCATTTCTCGATTGAAACAGATGTAAATGTGTATTCCTTATTTCAGTCCACAACCTTGAAGTGTAGGTCTCCTGCAATTTAATAAAAACTAAAATCCCATAATGCTATAGGTGCAGGGGGAAATTGTGGTTCTTGATGACATCAGAGCTCAGTTGAAGAGGTTAAAGTATACTTGACATAAATAGAAGCAAGAAAGATTGCCTTCTGATTAAGATCATAAATTTGTGCCTATCTTGGCCACTTTATACAGAGATAAGGACATGACCGGTGAGAAGTATTAAATTGGCAGGCATCCCTGGAAGAAACAGTAAACCTAAAGTGTGACTTTTAAAAGAACTCTCAGAAAAAAATTACAGAGGAGAAAGGTAGGGTCTAACTTGGATGAACTTAAAACTTTTTATGATCAGATTTAGAATGGCTAGAAAGTTTTGTTGTCTTAGGGAGGATAGGGAATAGCAAGTGACTTGAAAACTCATCAATGAGATGGTCTTAGGTGATAGAGATTGTAGTGATAATGTGAAAGCCAGACAAAGAAATAATATTCTCAGGACAAAAGCGGTGGGAGAAATGGAAATGACTGTGGGAAAGTAGTTAAGGATTCTATTGCTCAAACAAAATCTATAGAAAATACTCTGTGTTCTGAAATTGTTAATAGTGGATGTTGAAATATTGAAAAAGCTGCAGAGACAAATGCCAGCAGGATCCTTAATCCAAAGTATGATCTTGAAAAAACTGTGTAAATTAGGGGGGTAAGTTTGTCAAGTCAGAAGGAGGAGATTTTTTGTTGGTTTTATTCTTCAAGAATATAAGGTAGAGTTTGAAATAGTCAATATTTTTTCTCTCAAGTAGAAAATGGGTGGGTAACTGTAGTGAAAAATTGCAGTGGTGGAGAAACAATGGTAAAACTCCAGAAATGATTACTGTCTTGAAAAAAGGGCTACAGATGAGTCTAGTGGTTATCTGTTGGACTTCAGAAAGTGCAGTCATGTAGACAAATTGTACCTAAAAGCTAAGGTGTGGCTTCAGAGTGCTCATTTGTTTTCTCTGTTTCAATTTTAACTTTCTCCTTAATATAGGCTGAAAAAGAAAACCCAGGTCTCACCCAGGACATCATTATGAAAATTCTGGAGAAAAAAAGCGTAGAAGTTAACTTCACAGAGTCCCTTCTTCGTATGGCAGCTGATGATGTGGAAGGTATCAGATATCAGAACCTACGTTTATAATTTTGTGCCTTGAAATTGCTGCATAGCACTTCCCTAAGAGTAAAGAATCTTAGTTAAAGAGATTTGATTCTTTGGAAAAGAAGCTATATGGAATAAAAAAAATCTTAATCTTTTAGTTGAGTCATTTACCATATTAACGTTTTTTCAATCACCAAGCTATTAGCAAAGTTCACTAAATGATAACATACCTAGATTTTTGTTAGAACTTAGCTATTTAAATAGAACAATTAAATTCTGATCCTGCCTCAAACAAAAAGATTTCAGTTTACATATTGACTCTCTCTCAAACACCATTAACTGTTCAACTTCTCAGCCTGCTCATTTCCCATGACCGCCTCCTCCATGTACAAAAATGATCATATCCTTGATCTTACTGTCACCCACGAATTATGTTCAAGAACTCTGAATTCCCCTTAATCTGACCGTAACCAGGCTTTCTGCTTCTTGTTCTGGTTTCCCTTACAAAACCCTACTCTGTATCTACACAGTTCTCTTGACCCCTTAGTTACTTACCTCCCAGACCAACACCTCTGCACTAGCCACTCTCTTCTCTTTTCTCTATCTTGAGCCTTTAGTGAACCAGGTCAACTCTACTGTTCAGTCCCTGGCCCCATTATTGTATTGCTGATTTTGTCCTGCCAAACTTCCCCTTGGATCACTCCCACCATCTACTATGATAGAATACAATGTGTGATTTTTTTATGTTTTTAAAAAACAAAATACTATAATTGACTGTAATTGTGATAAAGTTGAAATTCACTCCATATAGTCTTAAAATGTAATCTTCCATACCTGAAGTCTTTTAGTCAGGAATATATTGGTCAGTTGGCAATGGCAAGGGGTTTAATACTAAAATGACCCCTTTATAGGTGCAAGGTCGAATCTCTGCTGAAATTGGCTCTTTTATGTTTAGTCAGACTTGTCTTCTGAAGTTCTTGTTCTGGGGAATTTGCATTAAGGTAGAGTTTGTAAACAATGAATTCTGACCAGGAATACATAACAGTTTCAGCATAGACTTCGGCATTTTTTACTTTAACGAATGAAATGTTAATGAAGAGTTTAATAGTAATGGTCAATTAAATTCTTGATCTGTCTCACTTGCAGTCCAAATAAATATGTATTTCCATCTTTTAACTATGATTCACTAGATTGTAAGGTCTCTGAGTCCAGGCATGGTGTCTTTTCCCCTTGTATCTCCCTTTGTACATTTCACACAAGATAGCTACCCAATGAAACTATTCATGCAACTTATGAGGTACCTTTTATGTGCAGAGTATTGTTCTTGGCACTGAGATACAGAGGGATAATTCCTGCCCTCATGGAAGAATAAGTCTGTTGCTGTGATATGATGCTAATACAAATAACCCTAATAAAAGTAATATACAAGTGCTTAAGATTGTTATGTAATCAGTGAAAACCTCAGAGATGTGTTTGCATTAGAACTGAAGTTTGATGGATGAGTTGGACTTCTTTAGATATAGAAATGGGGAAGGTGGCATTCTAAGCATAGATGTTAAAACACACGAGCTAAAATACCAAGGCATGGCATTACCTTACTGTACAGGTGATGATGTATAGTCCAGTGCGATAAAAGTATAAAGCTTACATTATGGGATAAGCTTGGTAAGGTAAGGTGTTACCAGGTTGTGGCAGGCCTTAAAGGGCAGATTAAGGAGATGGCTCAGTTTAATTTTTGTATAGGTATGTCATGATGATATCTACATCTAGAAGGCTAATCTGGTATCAGCATAAAGGAGAGTTTGAGGGAGACGGAGTTGGGGGCAGGGTGGGGGGAGACAGTAGATTAAAAGTAAGAAAAGAAATGAGAGCTGTTCAAGAAAATCATAAAAATAGAATTAGCATCATGGTAAAATAGATACCAAAAACTACTGAAGAAAATAACTCCTTTAAAATTAGAACAGGACAAGTGGAAGCTAATGACTCCATGAGACATTAAAAAACAATAAAACAAAAGTCAAAATGATGAAAAAAATAAGAGAAAATAGAAAACATCTCATAGGAAAAACAATTGGTTTAGAAAATAGAGATAATTTAAAAATTATTGGTCTTCCTGAAAGTCATGAACAAAAACTGTCTTGACATATTTCAGGAAATTATAAAAGAAAACTGCTCAGATAACTTAAAACCAGAAAGCAAAATAGAAATTGGATCCATAGGTTATCATCCTAAAGGAAATGCCAAAATGAAAACTCCCAGGAATATCATAGCCAAAATCTAGAACTCCCAGGTCAAAGAGAAAATACTGCAGTTAGCCAGAAAGACAGAATTCAAATGCTCTGGAACAGGAGTCAGGATCACACAAGATTTAACAGCTACCATGGTAAAGAAGCAGATGATTTAGAATATAATATTCCAGAAAGCAAAAGAGCTAGGATTCCAGTCAAGACTAACCCACCAGCAAAACTGAGTAAAATTCTACAGAGGAAAAAAAATGAATAATGAAACAGAGAAGTTTCAAGAATTCCAGATGAAAAGACCAAAGATGAAAAGAAAATTTGACATTCAAACACAAGGTGCAAGAGAAGCTTAAAAAGGCAAACATGAGTAGGAAAATCATAAGGAACTTAATAAAATTTAGCTGTTTATATTCTTACATGGGAAAGTAATACATATAACTGCTAAGAACTTTTATCATTATTAGGGCAATTAGAAGAAGTCTACATAGAGGGCGTGGATGTGAGTATGTAATATTGGGATGATCTTAGACAAAAATGGAATGGTGAGAAAGAGGGATTCATTAGAAGGGGGATCAGAAAGGAAAGATGGGGTAAATTATCTCACATAAAAGACACAAGAATTTTTGCAATGGGAGGAAAAATGGGGGCAGATAGTGGGCAACATTTGAACCTTATTCTCATCTGAACTGTTTCAGGGACAGAAGAGAGAGAGAGAGAGTGTGTGTGTGTGTGTGTATACGTGTACACAGATACAGCTTACTACAGAAACGCACTTTGCCAAAACAAAAATTTGGAGGGAAAAGATATTAGAGAAAAGGGGGTAAGAGGGAGGGTAGGTTAAGGGAGGCAGTGATCAGAAACAAAACAGGGAAGGGGGACAGGGAATAAAGAGAAGGATAAATGAAAGATAATAGGATGGAGGAAAATATACAGCAATCATAATTGAATGTGAATGGGATGAACTCACCCACAAAATGGAAGGAAGATAGCAGAATAGTTTAAAAAGTAGAATCCAACAATATATTGCTTACAAAAGACACTTGAAACAGATACCAGTTAAAATAAGAGACTGGAGCAGAATCTATTATGCTTTACCTAAAATAAAAAAGTTATCAGTCATGAAGATCAATTGATCAAGGAAATCAATATTTAAAAAAATTGAAGGAAGGAAAATCTAGCAGTACTAGAACTATGCCACAAAGCAATAATCATCAAAACAATGAGGTACTGGTTAAGAGAGTGGTTGATCAATGCAATACATTAGGTACACAGTATACAGAAATAAATGAGCACAGTAAACTAGTATTTGAAAAAATGATCCAAAGTTTTGGGACAAAAACTGACAAAATCTTCTTGGTAAATTCGAAAGTAGTCTGACAGAACCTAGGCACAGACCAACATCTCACACCATGTACCAAAATAAGCTCAAAAGAAATAAAAGGTATATCATAAATTAGAAGAACAAGGAAGAAATTACATGTCAGATCTGTGGATAGGGTAAGAGTTCATCACCAAACAAAAGACATAGACATGTTCACAGAGATAAAAACAGATAATTTTGATTACATGAAATTAAAAGGGGTTTGCACAAATAAAACCAATACAACCAAAATTGGGGGGGGGGGGCAGAAAACGGGGCAAATTTTACAGTAAGTTGCTTCGATAAAGGCCTCATTTCCCAAATATGTAGGGAATTGAACCAAATTTATAAAATACAAGTCATTACCCAATTGATAAGTGGTCAAAGGATAAGAATAAGTAGCTTTCAGAGGAAGAAAACAAAACCCTTATTAGTCATATGAAAAAATATTCTAATTCACTAATATTTAGAGAAATGAAAATTAAAACAACTCTGAATTACCACCTCACACTCATCGGATTGGCTAACACGACAGAAAAGGAAAATGACAAATGCTAGAGGAGATGAGGAAAAATAGGTATACGAGTCACTGTGGGTTGAGTTGTGAACTAGTCCAAATATTCTGGAGAACATTTTGCACTTCTGTCCAAAGAGCTATAAAACTGTATCCTTTGACCCAGCAAAACCGCTCCTAGGTCTGTACTCTTAAAAATATCAAAGAGAAAGGAAAAGGACTCGTATTAAAATATTTACAGCCGTTCTTTTTGTGGTGGCAAAAAGTTGGAAACTGAGGTGATACTCATCAGTTGGGGAATAATTCAACAAATTATTGTATATAAATGTAATGGAATACTGTTGTATTCTAATGAACGATGAAGAAAATAGTTTCAGAAAAACCTGAGAAGACTCATTTGAACTGATGGGAACCAGAACAGTGTACATGCTTACAGCAATGTTGTAATGATAACTGTGAAGGACTTGGCAACTTTGATTAATACAGTGATGCGTAACAATCCCAGAGGACTCATGATGAAAAATTCTATCCAACTCCAGCTAGAGAACTGATGGGGAAAAAAGAGAGAAAAAGGTCTATTTAGCCATCCACAGTGGAAAAATAAGAAAGAAAAAAGCAGTAGTAAATATATTTGATTCACAATATGTGTCTACTACACACAAGGAAGACACTGTACTTGGTCTTGGGAATACAGATAAAAAAATCAAACAGTTCCTGCCCTCCAGGAGCTTACATTCTGCAGGAGATGTCTATAAAGAAATTCAAATCGGTTTGAGTATGGAGACGTAATTAACAACTGGAGGAATTAGGGGAGACTTCAGTGGCAGCATCCAACTCCTGCATGAAAGACTTCTGCGTTTCCACTTTTTTCAGGAATTAAGCTAAGACACTAGTATTATTTTGTCATATTGATAATATGTATATTCATTTATTAGTTGGAGATTTTAAGGAAGTATTTGACAAATGTTGCAAAAAGGTGAAGGAGGGTGAGAACTAAGAGAATTCCATCAAGGTTAGTGCCCCATAAAGGGAAATAGTTTTGATAGAATTGTAGGGATAAAAGCCAGCCTGGCATTTCTAAAAATATTAGTGGTGCAAAAAAGAAGAGACGCTCAAGAGATTTATAGGCCATCTGTATACGTAAGAGATAAAAGTGCAGTTGGGTATTGAAGATGGGAAAATGTTTAGAGCAGGCTTTTCAGAAAATGAAGTGTGGAAGGATGGAAGGATCATTTCAATAGTGCAAGTGCGCTTGACATCATAGGATTACACTTTTCTGGTGGGTAGAATCATGAATTTGTTTGATGATGCTCAGCAACCCTAGAACAGGAGAGAGGAAATCAGATAGTAGGTTTTTGCTTAGGATTGGCTCAGCACATTTGAGATCAACAGCAGAAGACAAGGAGGTGAGGGATTCGACAGTGGCATCTTGTGAATCATGAAGGTCGAACAACAGCAGTAGGTGACACCAGAGATAGAAGATGTAGGCTAAGAGGCAGCAGGTAGAATTTGGGGGATCATCAGTCATGAGGAGGGAAAGAAGAGCATGGTGGTCAAGAGAGGTGGAAGGTTAAGAAATCGTATTCACAGATGGTTAGGCATTGGGTTGTGGAGATGGACATCAGGAACTAGTGTGTTCCAGGGGTTGGAAAGAATAAGATTGGATTGAGTGCTTGATTTGAATTTTTTGTATACCTTTGAATCCAGATGGAACTAGCTTCTTTAAAATCCTAGATACTATGTATCCCCATGTGTATGTGTGCTAAATTTTTTACTGACCACAAGAGTTTGGCTTTCTATCCATAATAAAATAGGAAGTAAAGTATATTTTTTCTTCACAATGGGAAAATGCTGCCGTGTTTTTCTAAGCAACTACTCTTCTGATAATAGTTCGTAATAGGATTTACTTAGAATCTTTTTCATTTAACTTTTTTTAGGTTGAGAATTAAGGTATAACTGACCTCTTTTTTAATTTAATTTTCAATTAAGAAAAATCTATTTTCCCTTCCTCCTCCATTGGGGAAAAAACATAAACCTGGTACTAAATATGCATAGAAAAGCAAAAAAAAAAAAAATTCATTATCCCATTGGCCATGCCCAACAACATATGTCTCATTTCGTACCTTGACTCCCTCACCTCGCTGTCAGAAGGTGACTAGCATGTTTCATCAGTCTTCTGGAATTGAGATTGGTTATTGCATTGATCAGATTTCTTGTCTTTGAAAAGGTTTTTTTTTGGTTTTTCTTTGTAGTGTTGAGGTTATTATTACCATATTTTTCCTCCGCTACCTTTTGGTCAACTTTTGTCTTTAAGATTTTGCACTCTGGCCAACACAGACTTTTAAGCCCTAAGACTTGAATTAGGCCTGAAGATAACTGATATTTTGTTTAATGTTTATCTTGTCAGAGTATATGATCGAGAGACCAGAGCCTGAATTCCAGGACTTGAATGAAAAGGCACGAGCACTTAAACAGATTCTCAGTAAGATCCCTGATGAAATCAATGACCGAGTCAGGTTCCTTCAGACAATCAAGTAAGTTTGCATTTCATTGGAGCAGTCCCTGAATGTTTTTATTTTATTACATGTTAAAATTAATAGTTTTTAAAAGGTGATTGGCAGGCTATTGTTCAGTTCCAAATTACTGTATTTGTCTCCAAGTTTGTTAAATGTGCAGTTTAAAAACATGACAGGATGAAACATTGTTGTTAAACCATACACATAAATTATTATGCACACATAATAGAAAGACTCGGAAGCAAGATGAGCGAGTAGTATTGCAAGGCATAGACGAAATTTACCCTAATGGGGAATAGCAAAGAGGTTCTATTTAGTTCACCAAGAGCAGAGAAAACATGGAAGACTGAGCATAGAGCAAAAGGGGGAACTCAGGATGCCTTCTGGGATGTCTGGTGTGTAGAGAAAAGGAACCAGTAAAAGTCTCGAGACTGTGCCAGGTGGGCCATGGAGGAAAGACTTGATTTGTGGCCAGAGAACCTTAGCTCCAGTCTTTAGCTCACCACTGATTGTTCTGGGACACTACCAGTCAATGCACGGTATCCCAGGCCTCAGTTTCCTCATCTGTAAAAAGAGGGGCGCAGCTTAACTGATGTCTAACTTCCTTTCCAGTTCTAAATCCTACGTAAAGAAATCCATCTTCAAGTATTTGAAAGGCTGTCTTGCGTCAGAGGAATTAATCTTGTTCTGCTTGACCCCAGAGGGCAGAAAGCGAGGGGTGATTGGTGTAGGTTTCAAGGAGGCAAAGTGAGGTTTGAGATGGGCAAAACATTGTAAGAATTAGTGCTACGCCAAAGTGAAGCAGACTGCCTGGGAGCCCTCCTGCATGCAAAGTGACTTATGGGTAGGAGGGAACTTTTGTTCAGATGTGTATGTTAGACTAGGCGTCCCTGGGGGCCTCTCTTGGTACGGAGAGAGACCTGGTGCCAGGGGCAGAGGGATTTAGAGGCTTAATGCCTAGGTGGAGATCTTAAATTTTAAAAAGCTGGAGGTTATTGACAGGAAGCAGGTAATGGTAATACCAGCAGTCATAATAAGACTCCTGTTTACAAAGGGCTAGAAGGTTTGCAAAGCACTGTACAGATGTTCTCATTTTATCCTCACCAGACCCTTGGGAGCCAAGACTTTTATAACGCCCATTTTACAGATTGGGAGTCTGGATGAAAGAGTTTAAGTGATGTTCACTGTCTGTGGCCTGATTTGGACTCTAGGAGCTATGTGGGACCTTATCTCTTCCATTTCCCTCACTGTACTGGAGAGGAAACTGAGGTCCACTGAAGTAGAGCTTGGTTAACCTATTATTGGTATTAAGTGACTGAGCCAGTAATTGAATCCCCAACCAGCACCCTTTCCATTACTCCAGACTATATCCCATTCTGTAAGATTGAACCTAAGGGCAAGGTTGGGTTTATGTTATGGTTTTTATTTTATAATTTCAAAACTTAAAAGCTCTTTTCAGTCTGTGTATCATGTTGAAACTAAATGTTAGGAAATTTGAGCTGCAGAATAAACACTGTTTTTCTTATTGACTTGCCATCGCATTCCAGACTCTGATGACTTTGGAGGAGAGGGTGAGGCTGGTGACTTTGTACAGCCCTGCCTCACTTCAATCCAGTTAACTTGCAAGTCCAGACTTCACCCTCCTGATGTCATTGGTCCCCCTCAGGCATTAAGGACAAAAAACAACAGCAGCATTTTTGGGGATTCCAATCAATGTATCTTCTGTTTCTTAAGAATTCTGTTAGCCTGGAAATGGTTTCACCACTGACTTAAGGGAATTCTGAGCTAAGGAGATTTCCTCTGCAGGAGATTCCCACTGGCAGTGCAGGTCTGCATTTTCCTGCAGAGCACTGAGACGGTGAGGCTGGTGCCCAGGGTCCCCTAGTTAGTAGGTGTCAGATGGCCAGCTCTATGCATTATACCCACTGTCATTTAAAAAATGCTTCCTTTATCAATAGAAAGTTAGTATCATTCTATTTTAAAATGCCTAAATTATTTTTCTTCACAAAGAAAGGCGTTATAGTATTTAGAAAGAGCTGGCTATTCGAGGGATTCTGAATCTTTCTTGTGCCATGGGCTCCCTTTTACCGTCAAGGGAAGGCTGTGGACCCATTTTTAGAATAATGTTTTTAAATACATAGCCACATATTGAAATAGAGTCAGTGGAAGTGTAGACCCCAAGTGAAGAACCTCCATCTTAAAATGAGACCAGGTTCTTTTCTGTCCTGATACAGCATATAAGCTATACTATAATGGGGCCTTAGTTCCGAGTACTTTCTCAAGATTGACATTTTGCTATTTTTCACACACCATAATACAAGTCTGGCCTATCAGTGAATGCATTTGGTGTTAAACAGTGGGGATGTTGCCTGAGCACATCATTGGCCAAAGCTGGTGGTCTTAGTCTCTGAAATTTTTATCTGTAAGGCCACAACATAGAATTAAAATCTCAGTCCTATGCTCCTAAACAACATGCTCTAACCAGCTGAGAAATCCAAAAATTCTTAAGTAGCAATTGATACTTACTTTTGTTGAAGATTGTAAGGTTTCAGATGATTGAGAAATGGGAGGCTTTGGAGTTTAACCAGTCAGTCCCCTTCCTATTACAAATGAGGAAACCAACGCCCACGTAACAGATGATTATAACTGGAATTTTACCCCAAGACTCTTTCTACAACACATACTATCCTGAAAAACCTATTGATATTTTTGTAGGGTATTTGTTTCAGGAAATATTTAAACCTTGAATTTTTAATTTCTTTATAAAGTGCCAGCTTCTTGGGTACCATGCAAAAACAAATTCTCTCATTCCTTTTTTATTATGTCCTGTTAGTAGTTTAGAAAAATCTAACCTAATATTAGTTAATATAATCTTATTTTCCCCTTTAGAAATATTCATTTTAATCAAAGGCAGAGGATCATGTGGCTTTTCTTCTTTGAGGGCTCCCAGGCCTATACCCATCACACTATCCCAGCAGGCTTCTGTTTGCTTTGAAGCAGAAGCCAAAGAAATAGTTGTGTAACTGACAGCTGCTGATGTTAAACTGAAAACGAGATGGGTGGACAAATGTCATTTCTATAAAAATTCAGATTTGAAGTATTGGGCTACTTTTAATCTCGTGTATTTACTATGATTCAAAGTTTTAATAATGTTGCAGGCAGAAGAGGAGCTCTAAGGACTTTTTTTTTCATTGCCCTTATTTCTATGTAATTTTGCTCCTTAGAGTTTTTCCTTCTCTTATGTAGGATTAGACCTACTCTAAAGAGCTTAAAACACACTAATCTTGGTTTGCCATTTTAAAGAGGTACCAAACCACTATGATGTGAAGTTTATGATATTTAAAAATGCTAAATTTAATAATCATCTTGAAAGAGGCACCAGATGAACTCAGTATACATCAGGGAGCCATAATTTTATTAAAGTCATTGTTCCCTCCACTGGCACAGATCACATCCTCTGCACTGTCTTTGTGCTGCCATGACCTAAAAACAAAAAACTCCATGCCTTCTCATAAGAAGCTTTTTTGAGTTGAACTAGGTTTGTGAGTTATCTCCCACATTAGACTGAGCTTCTTGGAGGCATGGACTGCCTTTTGTCCTTCTTTGTATAACCAGCACTTACACAGTGCCTGGCCCCAAGATGGTGCTTAGTAAATGTGCATTGACTATTCATCGTTTGAGAGCTTTGGGTCACCTCCTCCCCATGAGAAGGCATCAGAGTGGACTTTAATAGATTGTGTTGTATTTATTGCACATATGTGTGTTTGCATTATATTCTAGAAACAAAGATAACAAATGATAGCTCAGACTAATATAACTTTGCAAAAGATGAATGCAATAGAAGTTTGCCTAGAAGGAACGTAAGGCTCTTCTAAAACTATAGAATGGTCAGAAGTTCAAAACTCTAGAAAAATGACTTAAAGGTAGAATGTGTCATTTGAAAAGGGCAGCCTTGTAGACAGACTAGAAATGTAGAAAGGAAACTAATTGTGCATGGAAGGTGAAGATTCTAGGTCTCATCCTCTTTCTCAAAGATGGGAGGATGGCTTAATAAATGAGGTGGCATCACCCAGGTATACACTGGTCATTTATGTGTGGAGGGTTAAGGCATAAACCAAAAAAGCTGAATGTATTCTGGTGTGGTCTATTAACTCTGGTGTAAGAGTGCTGAACTGAATGTCAGGAAAACCTGAGTTCAAATCCTTCCTCAGAAACTTACTGTCTGTGTGACATTGGGAAAGTCACTTATTATCTTAGCCTCAGTTTCTCCATCTGTAAAACAGGTATAATAATAGCACCTACTTCAAAGGTGTAGTTAGAATTAAATGAAATAATATTTATAAATGTTAGCTATACCCTATTATTTAAAAAAGAGTTTGGGCCTTGCTCTTAAATTGAATAGTAGTTGCTAGGTAAGAGATGGGAGTTTGAGGAAATCGAATTGAGTTACATTTTGGAGGACAGTTTTCCATCATTGAGCTAGATGTGAAACTTGGAGTATTGCCCAATAGGAGTGAAGCCTAGAGTGGGGAACCCTGTAGTGTGGATTTTCTACAGGAAACCTAGGTTTGAATCCCACATCGGCTGCATAGTCAGGAGTTGGGGGTGGGGACCAAAGATAAAGAAATTAGAGATTTCAGAGGATAAACTGAGGGGAAGATGAAGTCACTCAAGCGGCATTGAGGGATGAGACGATCTCAGGGACTAGGTCTAGGAGAATGGAGAGCCATCCTGCATGCAAGTATGCTCTCAGGTTTGCCAGGCGAAGTCTGATTTACCACTTCTCCATATTTTTTTTTTTTGGAGGGGGGAAAGGCAGGGCAATTGGAGTTAAGTGACTTGCCACGGTCACACAACCTAGTAAGTGTCAAGTGTCTGAGGCTGGATTTGAACTCAGGTCCTCCTGACTCCAGGGCCAGTGCTGTACTCACTGTGCCACCTGGCTGCCCCTCACTTCTCCCATATTTTTCATCAGAATGAAATGATTAGCCAAGTTTGGAAAATCAGGAGTGTCCCAGGAAGTCAGGTTTTACATTGAAGCTCTTCATAGGAAAAAATGGGTTTTTTCCCTTTTTTTTTGGAAGCAATAAAATGTCTATATTAAATGTAACTGATTTCAAATGCTGTTCAATTTTTCATTCGCCGACAGGGATATCGCCAGTGCAATAAAAGAACTTCTTGACACAGTGAACAATGTCTTCAAAAAATACCAATACCAGAACCGCCGGGTAAGTTGGGCAGAAGCACTGTCTGCAGCTGCCATGGTTGCTTTGGCCCCTCACTGGTTGGAGGAAATCTTATTGAGGGTAAACCCTTATAAATTGATAGATTCCTGGCTCTTCCATTTGAATGCTCCTTGGGTGTGACAGACTGGTCCTGATCAGAAACTTGTCCTCTTGATCCAGGATTTATGATTTTCTCAGTGTGGAGATTCCCTTCCCCCATTCAGATCATACCCACTTCACCTTAGTGGGCAGTCCCAGGGAGTTGCTGTGACTAAACTTCTGGGGTACATCTTTCCAGTCAGAGCTAAGCAGAGCCTCAGACAACTGACATGCAATTAATCCATTGCTTTCTCCCTATTCTGAAGCTTTTTCAGTTTGGTGTAGGACCCTGCTGGTCTGATCTTAGAAAATCGAGGCTTGCCTCCCTTCCCCAGTGATATCTTGGGGTGGGACTGGATGGCAGTGGTTGTCTGTTGATTTTTACTGTATCAGCGGCCTTCACCAAGTGTAACTTATATTGCGGTATTGTAGGCTCTTAGCATCTTGTAATTTCACTATTTGACTTCTCTCTCTTTAGGCACTTGAACACCAAAAGAAAGAATTTGTAAAATATTCCAAGAGCTTCAGTGACACTCTGAAAACCTATTTTAAAGATGGAAAGTAAGTTCAATGACAATGATAGGCTTTGATTTAATATGCAGGTATAGTTTTCAGTTCTGTATGAGGAGTCCTAAAGCCATCTAAAGAAAACTATCCCATAAATACTAAATTGCATTTAGGCAGACTAGTTCATTGGAGAGTTGCGGGGAGAAGACAGCATTTTTGGATCACGCATCTTAAGTTTACGGAAATAATGGAGAGAGAGAGTTGGGATTGTATTTTACCATCCCACGCCTCGATGTTGGGACCTTGACACTTGTCAATTCTAGTGATCACAGCACTGGGAATTGAGGAGAGCTATCTGAACTAACTAGAGGCTCTGGCCATCTTTGGCATCCGCAGCCCTCAGGGAATGCATCTTAGCATCTAGCCACAGTCCCTTGACTTTTAATTAGGCTCTCGAAATCTTGCTGATGTGACATGGTTCTGTCAGAATTTTAGTATCTTTTAATTCTTCAGTGGTGGGATGTACTCTTCTGGCTGCAACATTTTCAGAGAGGTGAATGGGACAGGGTGATGCATTGGAGTCAGGAGACCTGGGTGAGAATCTTAGCACGGATGCTTATCGACTTTGTGACTGTAGACAAGTCATTTGGAGACTGGATTTTCTTCTTCCTTTTTGGTAAAACGTGAGAAGCTGTCCTTGTACTGGCCGTGAGGAAAGCGCTTCTGCCGCCCGGAGGTGCTGAGTAGTCATTGCGGCAGTTGCCTGTATCCTTAGTGTCCGTCGTGTGATTTCAGCTGCAGCTTTGGATCTCCTTGGGCTCAATCCTGTTAGACTTGGCCAGGCTCATTCCACATTGAGCATATGTCATGTGGTGTGTGGATTGAGGATGCCCACGTGTGAGAGTTGCTTCATTGACAGTCACTTGTCATTTAATACATTTAAAAAATCAGAGGCAGTTCAAAGCAAACAGATTCGAAGTTGGAAATGATCACAATGAGTCAGGTTCTTGCACTTCAGCATAGAACATTTGTCTTGCACTGTTCAAGTCAGGTGCCATTTTTGGTGCCATTTTTTCATGTTAATAATCTTTTTTAAAACTGACATCAGTTTTTCCTGATTTTCCTTATGCTGAGTCCAGCAATATGCCAAGTATTTGCAGCAGAACAATTTAGCTTAATGCAGTAGCAACCACAATAGAGGAGGACCCTTTGAAGCAGGAATCCATGTGAAAGCCTCCCTTCGATTATTGAGGCTTATCCACGACCATTCTTGCTGCTGTCCGTACTATTCAACATTGACTTTTTTTAAACAGAAATGATATTGTTGGTTCATAAATAGGACCTGTGTTCGCACCGATCCATCAGGTCTTTGACTGGGTCTACCTTATAATTAGTTGGCATATTTGAGGGTGAGGGTACAGACTTTATAAAAGGAAAGTAACTGGTTTGCTAGGGGGTGGAACTCATGTCTTTAGCATTGTGATATAATCATATGAGTGAACCTGCCTGTCCTAGGAAATGGGCAGTATTAGAAAACGGTAGAATTTAAAATCAGTTCTGATCTCTGAAAGCATTTCCTTTGTCTGTATAGCATACATTGCAGTAAATAAGTTGAGACTAGTATACGAAATGCGTACTTTTAAAATTTGCCTTCATTCAGCACTGCTCAGTGCCCATTAACACTGATAACTGCTCGTGCCTTTTTCTGATGTGATTTTGTTTAGGAGTTCTTCATTTCTGTGGAGATTGAGATGAAAAACCATTGACTAATTAGTGTGAACCATGACATGACATGACACTTCACATGATGCCATTTGAGGCACAAATTTATAGAAAATCCAGGATGGGATGTAAGAGGATATTCCCTCCTGGCCAGTCACCTTTAATTTACCTTTTAGTACCAGAGGTATCACCCATGATTGGCAACCCACTGTCAGGTTATGGTCAGGAATAACTACTAGGAGTCGTCAGTAATGTAGAAACATCGTATTTCAAATATGAAAATGCAAACAATGATATCCCACAAGAACAATGGCTTCACTTTGGAAAGGTGGTCATGTGAATTGCAGGATCAGTTTTACCCTTACTTTGCAAGTCGTGTTAAAGATTAGCATTTTTTAATCTATGAGTTTTTGCATCTAAAAACTGTCTAAAATACTACTGTTTATGTTCTTTCATTAACAGGGCAATAAACGTGTTCATAAGTGCCAACCGACTAATTCATCAAACCAACTTGATACTTCAGACCTTCAAGACTGTGGCCTGAAAATTGTATATGTTAAGAGCTGTACGTTTCAGTGGTGGTGTTAAACTGCTGCCTTTACCTGTAAATTTTAAAGTTTGACTGTATAAATTATCAGTCCCTCCTGAAGGGGCCTAATCCAGGATGTTGAATGGGATTATTGCCATCTTACACCATATTTTTGTAAAACGTAGCTTAATCATAATCTTACACTGAAGATTTTGCATCACTTTTGCTATTATCATTCTTTTAAGAATTATAAGCCAAAAGAATTTACGCCTTAATGTGTCATTATGTAACATTCCTTAAAAGAATTGTAAATATTGGTGTTTGTTTCTGACATTTTAACTTGAAAGCGATATGCTGCAAGATAATGTATTTAACAATATTTGGTGGCAAATATTCAATAAATAGTTTACATCTGTTAAACATTTCTTTACTTGAAAAAAAAATATGTGTATAATCAGAAGACCAAGAACACTTGGTAACGTCTACAGAACTTCTAACAGAAGCTTATTAGCCGTTTGTCACATTTTAAAACAAGAGTGTATTATATATATGTATACATTATATATATGTATATACATAATGTATACATATATATAGGCAAAACGTAGTTAGTGAAAATGTTTTCACTGACTACTGCATATGAGGTACTGAAATATTTTTTCCATTATCTCTAGCCTCTTTCAAAACACTTATTTGTCCAATTATACTGTATTTACACTATTTTGTCACTTTCTGAGCTCAAAGATTTAAAGATTTTGACTCTGAGAAATAAGTCTTCTGTCAGGCCAGGTCCTAATAAGTTTTGCACACCTTTTTTTCATACTATCGTAGCTCAAACTGGTAATAATTTGGGAATAAACCAATGCTAATTGGTGTGACATTGTTATAAGTGTGTGTTATTACACTCTTTAAATATGTACAGTTTTGATTCCCAATAGAGAAGTTTTAAGGAAATTATGTGTCAAGTGTTCATGTTAAGTAATTCTATTTTCCATTTATGATTAAAAAAAAGGAAAAAATAATTCAGAATTTGTTGATCGTATATAAAAAAGGTTTTAGGTTTTTAACTAGTTTTTTTTATTGTAAGTTCTCATTACTACTTAAGGAATTTTTTTTCTTTTTTTTAAAAAGGGGTCAAATTTTAGAGACTGAGTTCATTAGAATGAGTAAAATGTGTTTCTTTATAGAAAGAAAGTATAAATTTATGTAAAAGTAGAAAGTCACTGGAAAACTTTTTATAGCCCATTAATTTATGGCCTTTTGACCATCTTTGTTTCTCCCCTTTGAGATCTACAGATAATAAACTTAATGAAATTGGTATTCTTTACTATTTATAATGTCATAAATCACTCTTCTGGGAAGTAGATGAATGTTGCTAGTTTACTCTGTAGCCTATTTAAGAGAAAGACCAAATTAGCAAGTCTGTTTCTGGACTTAGCCCAACAGCCAACGTTACAGAAGAACTAGAGACCTGCTGTTTTACAAATATGAACTAAAAAAAGACTATAGAGAAGAGTATACAGGAAAGGAAGCTGGAAAACAGGGGAGATTTCAGGGAGTGTGCAGTGTTTTCCTAGCGTTTTATCTTTTTGCCTCTAGTTCCTCACTAGCCCCATCCCTGCCAGATTTTTACCTCTGAAAATGCTGCCTCAGTCACTACCCTGAGAGTAAGCTTCCATGTTGCCTCAGAAATTCTGCTGCCCCTAGTCCTTCACCTAACCTTAACAGCCAAATGAAGTGTAATCCTATATATGGCAAAGACTGCTACTCTAGGCATCCTGGGTACTAATACAAAGGATGAAACGATCCCTACTCTTAAGGAATTTGTGCTTCTAATGGGGCAGACGACAAGTTTATACATGTGTTAGAATAATCCCCTTGGCAAAAGTGTGCTCAATGGAACGCACTGTTTGTCAGTGAAGCTACACCCTCTGATCCCACCCTAGCCTCCACTGGATGAGCAGTGGCCAAGCTCTTTGTGAGAAGGCTCTTTCCAGACTCTCCTCCTGCCAAACAGTTTAGCTGTTCCCTATGACTTGGTCTTTGCTGGATTTTGTTTTTTATCACCTTCACATTCATGTTTCCGGTCTTAACACTGATGAAAGATTTGTATATCATCTTTATGGCTTAGTCATATGGGTGTCTTAAAATAAGGGCAAGGCTCTCTAGCTATCAGAAATGTGGAAATATGGTGGCTCTGATTAACGAGGCTTCAAAATACTTGTAAGATGGAACAGTTCAGTGACTTGGGTGAAGACCAGTGAAATCTGCAAAACATGAAGAATTCTCAACGTGTGTATATCTCAAATGGAGACTGGGCTTCCCACGAAAAATCCTAATTCCTGGTTAGCAATCTGGTGCCCATGAGTCCAAGAGACACGTTCGTGTTCGTTTTTAATAAGTGGGAGAGTAGGTGAAGGAAAGTGGCCTAGAAAGGCTTAGATTAGCAAGCTGGAGGAATTGTCAGGTTATGGTGAGATGGGATTGCCTATTGAACAGTCGTTTCAACTTCATGCTTTAGAAGGAGGAGATTGGACTAGGGGACAACCCCCAAGGTTCTGCTCTGTTCTCAGGTATGCTCTGAAGAAGAACAAAGCTGCAGGGAATAGAGAAAGAGCTCAAAGGATGTAAGTTGAAAATGTCAGCTAATAAAAGGAACTTTGGAAATATGCTATCGAAGCTGGCTGGTGCAATGGATAAAATGCGCCTACTGGCATCAGGAAGCTTGACCCAGGTTCAGATCCCACCTCAGACAATTGCTACCAAGTTACTTAACCTCTCAGTTTCCTCAACTTTAGAATGGGCATAATAGCACCTATTTTCCAGAGTTGTTGTAGTGATAATATTTGTAAAGCTGTTATTATGTATAATATACTCATAATTAGAACAAGAGTAAAGGAGCCTGCCACCCCTTGCCTCTCAACCAGGAACCAATTTTTTTTTTTTTAAGAAGCCTGGAGGTTGGAGGATGAAGCCATGGTCAAATACTGGTAATTCCTGCGAAATATCTAGAAGAGAAGAGGAAAGCTTCTTAAGGCTTCTCAATTATGAGAGTCCTTGTCATACTGGGTGTCTTTGCAGTGAAAGGTCAAATAGGCTTTA
>CM053626.1:20533933-20570050 GCA_028646595.1 Phalanger gymnotis | reverse complement strand
TCATTTTACATTTTACAGATGAGCAGCTGAGACAAACAGGGTTAAGTCACTTGCCCAGGGTCACACAGCTAGTAAGGGCGTGAGGTCGGATTTGAACTCAGGAAGTTGAGTCTTCCTGACTTAGGCACTTTATGCGCTATGGTGCCACCTAGCTGCCCAACAATACAACATAGAAAATGTTAATTTGTGATTTTCTTAGTCAATGTGCTGCCTCTAGGGATCCTATTTGAGTTTGATGTTGCTGCTGCGAGGGTGGTGGAGAGGCGAGGGCTCTGTGAACTTCAAAGCACCAAAGAAACAATCCTAGGTCACGCTGTGTAGTGCCTTCACTTTACATAGATTCTCTGACCTGGACACCACTGCAGTCCTAAGAGGAAGTAAATCATTTCATTCATCCATCCATTCATCCATCCATCTATACAATACATAAAGCACCTACTGAGTGCCAAGCATTGTATTAAGTGCTACAGATGGAAAGACAAAACTGAAAATCCAAGAAAATTATGTTGTGATGGGAAGGGGGGAGGAAGAGAGAGAGAGAGAGAAAGAGTGAGAGAGAGAGAGAGAGAGAGAGAGAATAGACTTATAGGTAGTTGATAGATGACAGAAAGATGATTGATAGATTGCTATGTGCTAGATAAATAGATGGCAGAAAGATAGGATAGATGATAAAGATAGGTGATAGGACGAATGAACAACAAAGAATAAATGCCCATGAAGGAGTTTGGGACTGAGGGCCCTAGCACTTGGGCAATCAGGAAAGGCTTTGTGAGGTGAAAGTGAGGAGAGTGCAATCAGACCCCATGAATGGCCAAAGCAAAATGCTGAGATAGGAAACCAGAGGAGTGTGAGTAAGAAGCCGTCGGCCAGTTTGGCCAAATCATGGAACGAGAGGAAGAGTAACATCCAGTGATGCTGGACAGGTTGGGAAGGACTTTAAAGTGAGACAGAGGACTCCAATTTATCCTAGAGGCAATAGAGACCCATTAGATTTTGTTAAATAGGAGAGGGACATGGTCATGTGCTTCCTTAAGAAAATTCCTCCCTCCAGCTCTATGGAAGATGGATTTGGAGGCCAGAGAAATGAGTGGTAGCCCCCTCAAGAGGCTAGGCGATAGGCTTTTCATATATTATCTCATTGAAGCTTTAGAGCAAACAGGTGAGATGTTGCAAAAATACTGTTCCTATTTTACAGATGTGGAAACTGAGGCAGAAAGAGATGAAGCAACTCATCCATCATCATGCAGATAGTAGCTATCAATGGCAGTATTTGCAGCTAGATATTTCCCTGAGACAGCCTGGAGCAGTGAAAAGAACACAGGGTTTGGAGTCAGACCTGGATTCCATTTCTGCCTCTGCTACTTGGTAGCTCTGGAAGCAAATCACTTAATCTCTTTAGTCCTCAGGTTCCTCAACCGTAAAAAGAGAAGGCTGGGTTTGATAAGCTCTAAGGGCCTTTACGGCTCTAAATTGACGGATGATCCTGGACTCAGTTCTGAAGACTCTTCCTGACATGTGCCAGCTGTCTGTGTGACCCCGGGGGGGCTAACCCCCTCACTGCCTTGGGCTTCAGTTTCCTCATGGGTCAAATGAGGGAGGTAGACTAGACAACGGCTAAAGTCCAGCTTTTCATTTGTGGTTGAATGACTCCCCAGCCAGCACTTTATCTACCAGGCCCTTATGCCTTTTTCCCTGGGCAAAGGAAGTGGGGGACAAAAGTTATCCATTGCAAGGGTGCAGAAAGGAGCACAGGCTGGAGAGAATTAGCAGTTTGGACCATCTTCCCTGGGAGCAGCTTCTCAGGCAGACACACCTGGGTGAGAATACTTTTCCACATGAAGCTGATAGCTCAAGTGTGAGGATGAAGGGCCCTCGAAAATACCCTGAAATTAGTATAGATGGCTTCAAAGATGCCTCTGAAAAAAAAAAAGAAAGAAACAAGGGAGATGGCCGTGGGTTTTTTTTTCTTTAAAGCACAAAGACACAGCAGGGCCTAGAGGAATATTTTAAGCACCATTACTTCATAAATGTGCTAAATGTTTCACTCAGCATGAAATAATTAGGAGACATTTTGATTTCCATTATAAAAAAATAAAAGAGAAAAGAAGCTAACTAGGAAAGCAAACATTTCTTCAGAAAGAATGACGAAAAATGGGCAGTTTGCCTCTGAAGTTAGAAATTCGGAACGGGAGAGCTCTCTCGATAAATGCCAGCCACTGGAATGGAGAGAAAGTACATGCTAATTTGACTCCAATCTCTGTGAACAAAGACTGGAGATAGAAATGGAAATGCTCTTGCCACAGCCTTTGAGGACAAAAGCAACGTTCACGCTTTTCCCTTGATCATCATTTGTCCCCCTCCTCTTTCTGATACTTTGGCTTTTCCATTTTCTTCCAAACTTTGCTCTGAAAGTGTTTTGAAGAGTTTGGCTTTGTTTGTGTTGTCCTATGTATGTTTCCATCACTTTGACACTTCAACATGCCCAGAAATGTGCTAAGCTTCTGAGAGTTTCCATCAAGGTCATCAAGGAAAACTGTCAACATCCTCTTGGCTAAAATGCAATGAAACAACAGCCTGTAATGAAAAATGGATTGTCGAGCTATGCCACGTTGATAGAGAACCTCAGTTCTGTTTTTGATTTTCCCAGAGTGTTCATGGTTCTGTGTGCACTCAGAGAGTTGTTTCATTTTAGTAGAGGTGACCTGGAGCGATGGAGAGAGAGGAGACCTAGGTTTGAGTCCTGCCTCAAAGCCTTACTGGCTTTACGGCCATTGGACAAAGTCACTCACATTCTTTAGGCCTTGGGCTCCCCCTTGATAAAATGAAGGGATTGGATTTAATGGCCCCCAAGTTTCTTTCCAGCTCTGAATCTCTGATCACATCATCACTGGTTCAGCCCCCTTGCCCCGCACATGGCAGGCACTTGAGAAAGTCCTATTGAATTGAAACTACAAGTAGTGATGGTGCTTGGTTGTGGTGGAGAGGAGGGGGTGTGGGTTTAGGGGTCAGAGGACCCCTTGTTCATATTCTGCTTCTCACACTCAGAATCTGGTTCTGGATACTCCCTTAGTGGATGTCCTGAGATCACCTCTGTCACTAAATCTGTGTTCCTAAGATCTTAAGCAGCACAGTGGATAAAGCCCCAGGACTGGAGTCCAGAAGACCCGAGTTCAAATCCAGTCTCAGACACTTACTAGCTGTGTGACCCTGGGAGAGTCATTTAACCCTGTTTACCTCAGTTTCTCATCCTTAAAATAAAGTAGGGAAGGAAATGGCAAACCACTCCAGTGTCTTTGCCAAGAAGACTCCAAATATGGTCATGAAGAATTGGATGAAAGACTGTGAAGATCACACCAAAATGTGGCAAATGCTCCAAGAGACGGGAGCAGCGGATCATCTTACTTGTCTCCTAAGGAACCTGTACGTGGACCGAGAAGTGCAGTTAGAACCAAACATGGACCAACTGACTGGCTTAAGGGTGGAAAAGAACAGAACGGTTGGACATGACTGAGAAACAAGATCTTAAGTATGCAAAATATTTTCTGAATCTTAAAGCTCTATGAATTTATAGAATCCTGGATTTAGATTTGGAATGGACAGTGGAGGCTTTCTAGACCAACTATCTCATTTTATAGATGAAGAAAAAGAGACACAGAGAATATGTGACTCACTCAAGGACACGCACCAAGAGGCAGAGCCAGAATTCTGACTCCAAATAAAGTGGTATCCTAAAGGGCTCAGCACAGGAGTTGGCTTGATGCATGCTATTATTACTGAGGAGCAATACGGCATATGGGAAGGGAGCTAGCTTCTTAGTCAAGAAAACCTGGATTCAAGGCCCAGCCCTGACTGGAACTTGGTATATTACATTGTGTAAGTCCCCAGACAACTTATTCAAATAAAATTTTATTGTTATACTTTATTTTTCAATTGCTTAACATTTCTTTCAGCACCCCTCCATCTTCTCCCTCCCAGAGTTCCTCTCATATTAAAAATAATTTTTTTTGGAAAAAAAAGTAGGAAGAGAAGGGGAAAAATAAAGAAAACCAATATATATCCCTGGGAAACATCCAAAAGCACAAAATGGGGTAGGGTGGAGGGCCACCCTGTCTTCTCCTGGCTTGGCTGGGCTTACTCTTCGTAGTTTCACAGCATTCACTTGGGATTGTTTTTTGTTTTTTTCCCATTTTCATCGTTGTGTTCATTTTATGTATTGTTTTCTCGGCTCTATCTGCTTTGCTGGGCATTGGCTCATTGAAGGCTTTCAGGCTCCTTTGCATTCATTCCATTTGTCATTTCTTATAGCACATGGACCACCATTTGTTTAGCCACCCCCCAGTCAAAGGACATCTACTTTGTTTTGACTTTTTTTTTTTAACTACAACAAAAGTACCACTATAAATATTTTGGTGTATACGGGGACTGCCTCTCATGGTTGACCATCTTGGGATATACGTCTTGGAATCTCTGGGTCAAGGAGCATGGATATTTTAGTCACTTTATTTGCATAATTCCAAATGACTTTCTAAAAACAATTGGACTGATTCATTAATGTGCTTGTTTCCATTGTTTTGGTCTATAGCTAACTCTTGGTGACCCCTTTCAGGTTTTCTTGGCAAAGACACTGCAGTGGTTTGCCTTTTCCTTTGCCAGCTCATTTATAGATGACAAAACGGAGACCAAAGGGGTGAAGTGACTTGCCCAGGGTCATACAGCTAGTAAATGTCTGAGGCTGGATTTGAATTCAGGTCCTCCTGACTCCAGGCCCAGTGCTCTAACCGTTGACTCACCTGCTTGCCCTGACTAATGTGCTTATCTTGCCACAACCCTTCCAGGGAATATCATTCCCATCTTTTATCATCTGTACCAAACAGAGACAATAAAACATCAGCCTTCGCAGAAAAGTGAATTGCCACGCTATGCTCCAATGTATTTAGAATCTCATTTTAAACTTTGATTGTCCCAGTTAATTACATGTGTTCATGGGAAGCAGGTGTCAATATGCACTGGGAGAGGGAATTTTCTCACTGGAATTTCCTTACATCTATGAAATCACAAGTCAGATCTCCTCTCCCAGACCACGTCCCACTCTCCCCAAAATAGTTGTTGGCCATTTGAGAGGCAGGTTAGTATAGGGGTTAGGGTTTGGACTTGGAGTCAGGAAAACTTGGATTGAAATCCTTCTTGGTGCTTTCCATCAGCATCACCATGATCAAACTATTTAATCTCTGAGCCTCAGTTTGCCCATCTGTCAAACGGAGGTAATAGCCTCTGTAGTACCTACTTAGCCGGGTTATAAGGAGCACATGAGACATGCAAGATTCTCAAGCTGTATATAAATGCCAATTATTCTATTAACACCATTTCCCTTTCTGGATGGCAAGGCTTCTCCACTGAGACATTCTCTCTTGCCCCTCCTGGGCATGAATTCCCCAATCCACACTGTATAGGAACAGCCTTGACATGTTCAGAGAAAGCTTAAAGCTCACATATAAGGAGCCTCATCTTTTCTTGCCTGGCACAAGAGATCATCTGGAAAATTACAAACCCTAAATACGTCCAGAAAATTAAGAGCCGCTTCCCCCAGCAGCCTTTGGTCAGGGCTGTGATTACAAAATCTCCATCTGGGGGGTTTTAGATGACTTCTCCACGAGTGCCCTTCCACCAGTTTGATTTAGTGGTGTACTTTAGATATGAATTCTGTCATGGCTGCTCCGGCTGTGGGGAGAGAGGGAAGCCGCCGGCTTTCAGGGCTTTCGGCTCAGCTCCTGCAGTTGGCACCGATTCTTTTCCTTGCAGAAATATTTATCTGGGCAGTGTTAGCTTGGGGTGCCGGAGCCTGTAATCTTTGCAGTTGCCCTTTGCTTCATAACGTGGATCTTAGAAAATTTTTCTTTGCATCTTTCATTTACACCTTGATTCGATAAGCATTTATTAAATGCCTACTGTATGTCAGACACTGTATTGTAGCCAGTGCTGAGTATCTGATTGCAAAAATCAAAAATAATCCCGGCCTTCAAGGAGCTTGCATTTTGCTGGGTGGGGGTAGGGGTGGAGGGTGAGGAACTCTACGTGTGTATAAAAGATTAAACCATAGTAGCTTTAGCACTCAAACAGCCCTGGGCGGGGCGGGGCGGCGGCAGCGGTGCATATTGTCCAGCCCTCCTCCAGTTGAGAGACTGAGGCCCAGGGAGAACAAATTGCTTTCCTAAGATCACACAGCACCAGGGATGGGAAGAGTATTTGAGACGGCGAAGGACACTAAGAGCTAAGGGGATGACGAACTACTTCACATAGAAGTGTAATGGGAGTTTCCCAGGTTGGGCTCCTTGAGAGTGAGAGGACTCTGGGAAGATGCTCGAGTAGGTCAGAAAATTCCAAGCTCTCGAGATTTTCCCCACAAAAGAGATAAATTAGCACCTTAGGGTGAACAAAGTGTGGATAAAAATAAATAAGAATAGGGGCACAACTGGGATCTCCCAGGGACAATTTGAGAAGATCTGAAGAAAAATCCCAGGACAAGGTTTAGTCTTGGTCTGCTTAAATAACCAGCAGCAAGCTTGCTGGGTTGGGAGGCTGCCTAAGCCCAGCCACAGGAACTTTTACCCCTGGGATAGCGAGAGGAGTTGAGTGTCTGAGCCCGGGAATATTGAGGGAACCTCTGCTGACAAGAACACCAGACCCAGCTGTGCCGTGAAGAGTGGCAGGGGCGAGAAGGAACTAGCACACGCCCCGTGAGTGCAGAAACAGCAGAGCAGAAAGCCCCTGGCTGTGGGCACTTACAGGAGGTTGGAGGTTTGGTTTGGTTCCAGGCTAGAGGGGAGAACTGAAGATCTGGAGCAAGAGGCACCATCCCCCATACCCCAGGGCTAGAGGTGGTTACAAATGCGCAGGCAAAGGAAAAAGAATCCAACCATAGAAAGCTATTATGGGAATAGAGAAGACCAGGGTTCATCTTCAAAGGAGGATATTGAACTAAAGAAAACCCCAAAGAGTAATGTCAAATGGTCACCTGCCCAAAAAGAATAAGTAGAAGATCTTTAAAAAGACTTTAAAAATCAAATGACAGATGGAAGAAAAACTAAAAAAAAAAAAAAAGAAATTAGAATAATCCAAGAAAAACCAGAAGATTATTAAAGGAAAGTCAACCAATTACAAAAGGAGATCCAGAATATTAAGGAAGAAAATGACACCTTGAAAATGAGAACTGGGCAAATTGAAGCCAGCGAAATTATAAGGGAACAAGAAATAATTACACAAAATATGAATAATGAAAAAATGGAAGAGAAAGTGAAAAATCTTGTACAAAAAAAAAACAGATTTGGAGAATAGATCGAGAAAAGAACATGAAAATAACCAGACTAACTCGAGAGCCCAAGGTGGATCTCACTCAGCATCAGGTGAGACTAGGGGTCAGATAAGGTGAGTAGCAAAAGTGAAAGGAAAAGAAATGTATTGTCGGTGAGCTAAGCTGGTAGCACCTTGGCCTCTTGGGTTGTTACAACTTGGTAAGTCTGCTTAGAGAACACAGCCAATTAGAGCCATTTCAGGGCAGACAGGAATGGAAGGTGCTGCGGAGAGAAAGTCAGAAAGTATCTGGAGTGTCAGCAGTCGATAACTGCCATGTTTGTTCCTGCTGGAAAAATGCATTTCTCTGTGGTTAGTAATCACTAGGAAAGTAGAGGCCTCCTTAAAAATAAAATCGGGCTCATTCATCCTGTTGTAGCCAGTAAGGAAGAGAATAAAGTATAGACTGAGAGTCTGTAGTGATACAACCCTAAAGAGGGGTGGTTACTTTGGCCTCATGAGCCAGGCACTGTGCAAGACACTGAAGATCCAAGTATAAAGAATGGAATTATTTGCAAGTTTATATTCTAATGGGGATGGAGGAGTGGGGGGAGGATAAGTATGTATGTAAATATATATATAGCATAAATATGAATCAATTTAAATTATATAGTATGTTTTATTACATATAACATATATAAGCATATGTAGAATATATAATATATAAATATAGAATCAATCGATACAATAAATACAAATATACCCAAAGTGTATGCCAGTAAATGCAAGATAGTTTGGGAGGGAGCTTACAAGTACTTGGAGGAAAGCAGGATCGGAAGGGAAGGGAAGAAGCACTCATTAAGTATCTCCTGCGTACTAAGGATGTCACAAGTACGATTTCATTTGCTATCAGAAAAGGCTTCATGGAGAACATGGTGCTTGAGCTGAGTCTGGAAGGACCGAAAGAACTTCGTGGGGAAGTGGTAAGGAGAGAGGGCATTTCAGGGATGGCGGACAGCCGATGCGAAGGCTTGGAGGTGGAGCACTGAGAAACGGAAAAGACCATTTTGTCAAGGCTGCAGAGTGTGGGAGGGGACTGAATGTCCAGCGATTCTGGAAAGGTAGATTGGGAGCAGGTGCATATTGCTGTCAAGACTAATCAGAGGAATTTCTGTTTTATGCTAGAGACAAGAGGAAGCCACTGGTATGGGTTGATTTGGGAGGAGAATCGCATGGTCAGATAGACACTAAAGGAAAAGTACCTTGGCAACATTGTGTAGGACTGTCTGGAGTGGGGGCAGAGGAGACGGGAAGACCAATTAGACTGTTAAATAATTTAGGCTCGAGGTGATGACGGCCTGAAATAGGATGATAGCTGTCTGAGTGGAGAGAAGGGATGAGATACAAAAAATGCTGTCAAAGGAGAAATGGCAAAATTTGGCAACTGAATGAATATGCTGTGTAATGCAGAGTGAGGATACTAGGGGAATGCCTAAATCCCAGCCTGGATCCCCTGGAAGGAGAGCAAGGTCTTCACCAGAAATAGGGATGTGTGGAAAGGAGGAGAATGCAGAGAGAAAGCTGAGTTCTTTTTTAGATATTTAATGGAGTTGAAGATGTCTCCAGGCCACCCAGCTTGAAATGCCCACTAGGCAGCTGGTGATGTGAGGCTAAAGTCCAGGGGAGAGATTGAGGCTGGATATTTAGGTCTGAGTTATCGGCATTGAGATGATAGTTAAGGCCATGGGAGATGACAAGCTTACCTAGGGAAAGAATAGAGAGGATGAAGAGAAGAAGCCCAGCACAGAACACCTTCAATTACGAGGTATAATATAGATGATGATACAGCAGAGGAAATGAGAAAAAGTGTTCAGACAGGTAGGAGAAGGACCAGGAAAGAATGATGGCATGAAAACCCAGAGAGGTAAGAATGTGCAGGAAGAGGGGTGTGTGTGAAGAATTTCACTGCCTTGATTCAGTGAGAGCCCAACTGAGACTAGAGAACCTGAATTTGTAAGGTACAGGCAGCATAATTGTGAGATTTCCTCTGACTGCCTTCAGTGCCTGTGGGTAGGAGTGGTAGAGGCAGAGGGTGTGAGGTCTGGGAAGAGAAGAGCGCCCTAGAGCCAGTGGTTAAGAGATTTAAGAGTAGAGGACCATGTAGAGTTAAAGTGGCTTAGATTAAGAGTGGAGGGAGAGAGCAGAGGACCATGTAGAGTTAAAGTGGCTAACTTTGAGTTTGGAGGGAGGGAAGATGAAGGCAGTGTAACGGTCTGAGATAGTATTGGGACTGGCCAGATTGGAGGTCTCGATGAGAACAAAGAATAGGCATAGGAGACACAAGGCACAGGGAGAGATGGAATGATAGGTGACTAGGATCACATGAGGGAATGCCAGAGTTTTTAGTGGAGCATATGGGGGTACTGTTGAGGTTTAGATTATCACCATCCTCTGAAGTGGCTGAGGTAGAATGAAGGAGTAGGTCATGGGACTGAGGGTGGCTGAGGAACCACGGGGTGAGGAAGCTTAAGAGGTATCTCTATGAATATTAAAGTCTCCCAGTCTAAAGGCAGGAGGTAGGGGGGAGAGTAAGATGGTGAACCAGGGGCTGAATCCTTAAAAGGAGGGCAGATGCCTTGTGGGTCAGCATCCTATAACCATTATAATTTGCATAGATTATAAAAATATAATTGAAAGTACTTCAAAGGCATAAAGGTTGCTGAGTAAAGGAAGGAAAAGGAGACCTTAGAAGGGAGAGTGGCCACAAGGAGTAGCCTAACTCCTCCTCAAGGACCGGCATGTCATGGGGTGTGTGGTAAAAGGCACAGGCAAGGCTGGACAGGAGAGCTGCGGACTCAGTACCTTCAGCGGAGAGCCAGAGCAGAAGGAAGGAGTGGGTGAGAAAGAGTCTGAAATGAGTGGGAGTTTGTTTATTAAGAAATGTGAATTTCAGAGGGCTTGGTGGAAGAGAAGAGCAGGGCTGGAGTGGATTATTGATAGGATAGAATTGAAGAGGATGGGGATGAGACAACTGGAAGAAGGTACTGGTCCATACTTTCTTCGTAAGTGGCGGTGATGGCTTAGTAGGGGCATAGAGAAGGAAACAAGAGAAGCTGTAGGGTGGCACGATAGTGGGTGACCGACGAATAGTGAATCTGTCTCCCGGGGTATTGCACAGGGATGCTGGCCCGGCTTGGGTCTTCCTCCTCCAGGGTGATTGGTTGGGTTGGGGTGGTGGGGAGGTAGGGGTGGGCTGAGATCCCAGCATTCAGAGACCACAGGTTTGAGCCTGGATCTGGGTATAGCTATTCTTATACCTCCTCTCAGGTGGCCAGTGGAGAGAATGGGGCAGCACCTTCTCTGCCACAGAGTTGAACCAAGAAAGTGACTTGCCAAGGTGACACAGCCAGTATGTTTCAGAGTGGGGAATTAAGTCCCAGTCTTTCTTGCTTTGAGGCAGGTTCTCTAACCACTAAGCTACATTGCTTCTCAATATCATAAGCTAATGCAGGTAAAGCTCTTTGAAAATGTTAAAGTACTCTTTAAATGTCAGCTCTCATGATCCTCAGTTTTCTTATCCCAGCTCCTTAGAAGCACCAGGCCCTGCCTCGTCTGATTGATCGGATAACTCCAGGTCCTACACAACTTTTGACTCTGAGGGTTTCTATACACATGTGTGCTCAATACCAAGATGCTTTGAATAAACCATTCCCAAGGTGCACTTAGATTTGAATACAGTGCCCTTCCTGAGAGACACAATATGAAAGAATTCTAGAGTTAAATCCAGTGTTTGTCAGATAAAGGCCTTCCTCTTCAGGATTTCCTAAATGTCAATCAACTGACTCAGTCATCAGGAAGATGAATTCACTTCAACTCAACTCAGTTTAATTTAAACACCTATGGTATGCAAGATACTACAATAAGTACTGAGGATATAAAGAAAAAAAATCCCTGTCCTCAGGGAGCTTATGTTCAGCTGCAGGGAAAAAACATATAAATAGATAATAAATGCAAAATATTTTCCAAGTAAATACAAAATAATTTTGAGGCGAGGGGTAAAGGATTAACCACCTGAGGAGGGAGAAGGATAGACCTTCTATAGGAAGTAGGATTTGAGCCAAGCCTTAAGTGGAAGCAGGAATTCCAAGGAATGGTGTGATGAGGGAGAACATTCCAGGCACAGAAGAGGTCCTCTTCATCCAAGGTATGGCAAGTAGTTCAGTTTGGTTGGGATGTCTAGAAAGACAGGCTACCAGTCTTGTTTAGAATTATCGATCCATATTACTGTTAAAACTCAGAGCTAAGACCTACTATTAAAACCTCACTAGTTTGAATTAACCATAGGAAGGGCTGTCTGAAATTATATTTTAAGGTGAATATCTTTTTTATAACTCTCAACTATGTTTTTGCTATTGTTTAGTTGTTTGTTAGTCACGTCTGACTCTCCATAACTGCATTTGGGGTTTTCTTGGCAAAAATGCTGGAGTGGTTTGCCTTTTCCTGCTCCAGCTCATTTTAAAGATGAGGAAATTGAGGCAAACAGGGTTAAGTGACTTTCCCAGGGTCCCACAGCTAGGAAGCATCTGAGCTCAGATTTGAACTCGAGAAGATAAAGTCTTTCTGATTTCTGGCCTGGGGCTCTATCCACAGTGCCCCCTAGCTGCCCCTTTCAAGTATATACCCTTGTTCAAACTAATCAAAGCAATCCATTTTTGGAAGAACTGTAAGCCAGGAGAGCCTGGAAGTCTTTTGATGATTGTCATTGAGCCCGAGGCCTACAGTGGAAAGAGGGACCCTGGGAGAGCCAGGGTAGGAAGAGTTAGGAAGGAAGCAGGGATCACACAGAACCGGGAAGAGGGGCGGGTGCTTTGCTAGACTCTTCTTTGTAGGAAAAATGATGAAGTTGCATTAAATGACTAGAGATTTGCTTAGACAAAGAATTTATTAAGTTCATACTGTATCTGGGAAGACAGATAACAAGCAAAAAAAAAGTCAGTCTCGGGCCTCAAAGTACTTACATTCTACTGTGCAAGACAACAGGAAAAAATGAAGCTTACGGATTCTCACCAATCAAAGAAGGTAGCTGAAGAGATTGAGGTCATTATGATCATTATTAAATTATAATTAGTTTACTCATTATTATTAAATTATAATTATTTTCTGGGTCTGAGATTTCATTGGCATAGGTACAGGGATGGGGAACCTGTGGCCTCAAGGCCACATCATTAGACAGGTAGGGAAACAGAGGTCTAGAGATGACTCGTGCAGTCATTCAGGTAGTATTAGCAGTAGGCCTCAAGCCCAAGCCTGCTAACTCCAGGCCTCACCTCTTTTCCATTACCCCAACACCAAATTTCTTACAAAGGAAAACAATAAAATGTAATCCACTTTAGGATGCCTTGACAGTAACGATATCAAATAGGATAATTTAGTGGAAATAATCCAGTAACAATATAATTTATTTCCCTAGCTATTTATTTTAGCTGCTCATTAGCCTTAGTTTCTAACAACTACAAGCAGAGTTACTCTGTGTATCCCCTACAAGCTAAGTAGGCCAGGCTGCCTTTGAGCCTTGGAATGATTAGTGATATGTGGGATGAGTCTGTGGGATACCTAGTTCTCAGGATGTATCCTCGTGGAATGTTTTCTCCTCGTTCGCACCTGGTACTAAAGCTTAGCCTGACCCTTCCAGGAATCTCTCTCTCTAAAATACTGAGTGACCATTTAAGAAGCTGACCCAGATGGCCTTCCAAATTACCACAGACTTCTTTGCTGGCACTGTGAGTCTTGTTCCCAATCGGAGGCACAATACATTGAGTACAATTTATATAGCATTCTGGCCTTTAAAGAAAAACACAAAATCCCTCTAACTGGATATAAAGCGTGATTGCCGGTTCTATCACGAATGGAAGAGGGTCAGAGCAATATCCATCTCCTTGTAACTGAAAGATGTCTGCTGGCTCCCTCTGTCATGGAGCAGCTGAGAACATGGACCAAGATCAGGAGATAGCCTTGTAAAGGCATGGGGACAGAAGGTGGAGTTTTGTGCCTTGAGAACTGGAATGGCAAGTGGGATCATATGGCTGGGTGGTAGAGTATGGGGAGGGAGTCATGTCAGAAGCCTGGAAAGACAGGCAGGGGCCAGGATTTGAGCACATGGCCAAGCTTGGCAACATGTTCCACACCCATAGGCCCCCCACCTCTGCAGAGAAGGGAAGGGAGATGATTTTCTCATCTCTTCTTGGAGGCTGAGATTGGTCATTATAATTACACAGCTGAGAACTGAATTTTATTGAATTACTTTTCAATATTTTGCTTCTCTCAGCGTCCTAATGAGCTCTAATTTATTCCTACTTTATAATGTCATATTTCTAGAATGTTTTAGGGTTTACCAGGCACTCTTCACAGCAGCCCTGGGATATAAGCAGTGCATGCATAATTAACTCAATCACAATTGAGCTCTGCAATGGCTTCCCATTAAGTGAGATGACGCCTAAACCCAGGTGTCCCGGCTCCAGGTCCCACATTTTTCCCACAATACCATTTGGTCATTATTGTGTGTGTGCAGGAAGTGACGTGAAGGGAAATAAGGAGGAAGGTAAGGCTCTGGACATTGGCTCTGGATTCAGAAGCTGTGGTTCAGTTGTTTTTCAGGCGTATCTGACTCTTCCTAACTCCATTTGGAGTTTCCTTAGCAAAGATACTGGAGTGGTTCGCTGTGTCCTGGGTTCAAATCCAACCTCTGCCTCCTGTTGCCTGTGTGATCTCGAGTAAGTCTCTTTATTTTCTCTTCTTGCTCTGAATCCATTATCCCATAATTACATCCTATAAATATCCTATCCACATATTCTCCGGGCCTCAGTTTCCTTGTTTTTTAAAGGAGGAGCTTGGACTAGTATAGAAAACAGAGCTCGATACAATACTGGACTTGGAATCGGAAATGACCTGGGTTCAAATTCCACCTCAAATACTCAGATACTGTGTTGGGCCCACTTCACCTCTGAATCTCAAGTATGAAATGTTGAGGACAATAGCACCTGGCTCCCAGGCTTACTCTGAGGATCAAATGAGATAATACAAATAAAACACACGTGTAAGCCTTCAAATACAGGGAGTAGAAGCCTCATCAGGCTGGCACAAGGACCTTCCGCACAATTACCTTTTATCTGGTGAGGGTGGCACTCAGAGTCTAGCAGCCACACACTTGAGTTTGGCGCCTCTGGTCCAAAGCACCCAGAGCATAAGTAGGAGGGGTGCGTCAGCCAGGAGGTTTCAGACAGGATTTCATCCGGAACCTTTCTGGTTCTGGGGCAGGGCGGCAGCACAGAGGATAGAGTGCTAAAAGTCTGATCTCAAATCCTGCCTCAGACACGAATCAAGCAACCCCGGGCAAGTCACTTCACCCCGTTTGCCTCAGTTTCTTCATCCGTAAAATGAGCCGGAGAAGAAAATGGCAAACCATTTCAGTATCTTTACCAAGAAAACCCCAAATGGGGTCATGAGGAGCTGTACACAGCTGAAAATGACTGAACTTTCTGGTCCTGACCATCCACTATGCTGCATTGACCCTGGTGAGCTTACAGTCATTTGGGAATGTCAGCTATGATGATGACAATAATAGTCATTTTATGGGAAGTCTGAGGCCTCGTCTGCCTCCCATAGCTCCCTAGATAGGTTATCTTTCATCCTTAGAATATAAGCTTCTTGAAGGCGGGAACCATCCTTCTTTTTGCTTATATTTGTATCTCCAGTCCTTAGCACAGGGCCTGACACCTAGCAGGTGATTAATAAATGCTTGTCGATTGGTAGACTGACTGACTGTAAAAGTCTGATTGTGTTCTTCACAAATATTCACAAATTCCTCCCCTCCCCCCTCCACTCTCTCAGGGGCATTTTCTGAAATTGAAAGGATGGTCTCTAAAGTTCTGTCCAGTTCTAAATCCCACGATCCAGTAAGTGAATTGGGAATCATTGGCCACAGAGTTGAGAAGGACCCCAAGAGGTAACAAACAAACAAACAAATAATATGTGTATGATGTATGTGTGTATGTATATATAAATACATATATATGCGTACAAGTATAGTATTAAGTATATATGACAGCCTTTTATAATTATATACACACTTGCACATATATACATGTAGATATAAACACACACACAATACATATATATATATATATGTATACACATATGCATATCTGTTTAAAGCGTGCAAAAAACCTCATTTTCCACAAATTCTCTCAGCTGAGGGTATCAATAGCCTTGGGAGGAGGGTTTTCCTTCTGACTTTTTGTTTCACATTCATGATTTCCTCAATATTGGGAGTCTCCAGTGAAGAACTTCCTCTGAGAAGTGGATACGGTTTAGCAACTTTCCTGCAGCCCTATGTTCCTAGAAAGCTGCCTGGGGCACTGGAAGGTTGCCAGGCTCCCACAGCCTGGAAGCAGCCAGGCAGATTTTGAACTCATCTTCCTGACTGAGGTCAGCTCTCTGGAGGCTAGGTACAACAGGGATCATCCTCATACATCTACCCCTAGCAGAATATAATCTTTTTGAGGGCAGGGACTGTTACACTTTGCATTTTTGTCACTGGCACCAAGCTTTACGAACATCATCTCATTTGGCCTTCTTAGGTAGAAGCTATCATCACCATTTCATAGAAGAGACCAAGTGACTTTCCCAGGGTCATTGAGCTAGGAAGTGTCAAAGGCAGAATTTGAACCCAGATTTCCTGACTCCCATCCAGCGCTCTTTCTTTCTTCTTTCCCCCCCAACTATATAAGGCACCACACCCTTACCTGCCAGTGCTCTGCCCAGTTTTTAATCTCTGAAACATTTTTTCCCCTTTTCTCTAAAGAGCCAGCCTTAACCCCAAATCCTCCTGGCTCTCATTGATTGGCCAATAGTAGGTCCCAAGACCTACTTGGTTTGTTGAGGCCCTGACTGGCTCAGAATGAAAAAATGAATGTAAATAACAATTGTTTCTGTTTGGGTCAGAAACCCCAAGAGTTTTCCCCTCCCAGAACTAATTTTTTTTAAATAGGCCATTCTTTGCCTCATTTCTTAAGCCTTAGTCACTGAATAGGCATTGCCTCAGTGAAACTCAGACTGGCTAAAGACCTTTAGCTTGAAAAGGCCAGGGTCTCCCACTGCATCCAGAACTATCTCCAGTCATCCAGGTCTATATCTAGCTGTTGGCTCCAGAGGAGAAAGTGAGGCTGGTGACTTTGCACAGCCCTGCCTCACTTAAATCCAATTCATTTGCATGTCATGGCATCACCTCCCTGAAGTCATGGTCCTCATTGAGAAGGAAGGACAAACAGCAATCCAGCACTCTTTCCAGCGCCCCACAAAGCAACCTGCCCTTCCTTCAGGTGAGTTAGGGTGTTCTTATTCCCTCAGCTGGTAGTGGCAGCAAGGGGGGATAGGCTCATTATCTAGGAATAGAAGAATTTGTTGCATAGAAACAAAACAAACCAGGCAGCATTTTATTCTTTTTCCTTCGGCTAGCTATTCTTTTTCTATTTCTCAGGCTTGTCTTCTCTTATCTGGGACTTAACTAAAAAATGAATGGAGTGAATTTCCCTGCTTTTTAAACCTGGCACTGTCGTCTATACCCTCATACCTTCAACTCAGTCATCAGTCATTAGTCGTTAGGAGGAAGAAAGAGAAAAAGGGAAGTTTTAGGCGCCTTTATAAAGGTTGCCAGGAAACCTGCAGGCGCCCCAAGACCAGATGAAACAAACAACTCGAAGCTTTGTTTAGGAGGGGAGAGGCTGCCACTGTGGGCATCCAGTGTGCGCTCCTGGGGAGGAAAATGGAGACTCTGATCACAGCAGACTAGTGGCAGCAGGGTAAGCCAACTGATTTTGGAAATTCCCCTTTCAAATGTGTTTCCAAGGAGGATTAGAAGCTGGTTCCTTGATTCAGCAGCTGCACGCAGGAGACAGAATAGTTTTAACCAAGCCAGGTTCAACAAAGTAGAAGCATGACAAACTCTTTACTGAGAATTTGCAAAATGAACTTTGGTAGGAGAGGGCAGTGGGACTGGGGTTAAGGCTTTTCTTATCTTTCCTCCCTCCTTTCTCTTTCTCTCTCTCTCCCCCCCTCGTCTCTCTTCTCTCTCTCTCTTCTTTCTTTCTTTCTTTCTTTCTTTCTTTCTTTCTTTCTTTCTTTCTTTCTTTCTTTCTTTCTTTCTTCCTTCCTTCCTTCCTTCCTTCCTTCCTTCCTTCCTTCCTATTTTTCTTTCTTTCCTTCCTTTCTTTCTTTCCTTCTTTCTTTCTCCCTTCTTTCCTTCCTTTCTTCCTTTTCCTTTCTCCACCCCTCTCTGTCTTCCTTTTCTCCTTCCTTCTTTCCCTCCCTCCCTCTCTCTTTTCTTTCTTCCCTACTTTCTTTCTTCTCACTTTCTTTCTCTCTCTTTCTTTCCATTTCCAGTTCTTAGCATTGTACTTGGTACATTGTACATACTTAATACATGTTTGTTGAGTGAATTAAATTGTACTTACTTGAATCCATTGGGATTTTTTAGTTCTCTGAAATGTACCTTCTGGGGGAAAATAAGAACCATATATGAAGAAAGTGAAGATTTCCAAGAAGAAATAGCATCATCATGAATTATCAAAATGTTCCACTTCTGGAAAATGCCGAGCCTGGAACTCAGACATTTTCCAAAACAAAAGGTGATGAGAAATGTGGAGCAGAGCCCCTTGAAAGCCAACTCACTGTTGATGACTTTATGAAAATACAGAGTGTTTTTGAGGTAAGTGTTGGTGTCGGTAACTGAGTAAGGAAGTTTGAGTGGATTATGGGAAAACAGTAGGAAACAAAGGGAATGTCTCTAAGTGGGGCAGCACAGGAAATTGCATAGAGTAGATCTTTAATAAGTGATGCATGATGGACTGAGGTCTGGGAAGCGTCCTTTGAGCCTGGATTGGCCATCGTCCACTTTCTGTCTTTGTCCCCTGGGCACTATTTCTTCCCGCAAGTATAATGTTTAGTTTAAGATTATTGTCTATGAGGATGAAGCCAGTTTTCAGGAGGATCTTGACAAGATATATTTTTGGTAACTGCCATCCTATTTAAGGCAAGACAGGAATGTGAGGGTTTGTGTCAGTAATGATGCACTTTTCTTGCAACTAGAATTAGGGAAAAGGCTCCCCTTAAATCACATCCCGGAAGGCAAATCCTCTGGCCACACCCTTTTTTGACCACTGTAAGCCCTTCCCCAAACGATGACTTTGTGTGGTGCTGGGCAAAATCAATAACTGACATGAGGCTCCGAGTCTCCCAGATCAAGCATAGGAAGTTTAAAGCCACTAATATTACTAGTGATTTTTGTAAGTCTCCGTTGAAGAGACAAGTTTAAGTTCCAAAAGTTCCTTTTTACATAGCTCACTGAATTAACTTGGAATTTGGCAATCACGCTAAATGAACAAGTTACTTTTTAATGACTTTTAGCCCAATCCAATGGTATGGAGAAGTGCTCTTCAGAGTCTCAAAATAGAGCTGGGTATGAATCTCCATTTCTTCCAGTTCATTATGTTTTCCAAAGTGTGAACCAGGGGATGCTGGAGGTCCTTTGAGGGTGCCCCAGAGCATTTGCATTAATTTGAAACAGACTTTGGAATGCAACCTTAGAACAACCTGAGAAGCTAAGGCTTATGGATCCATTGCCATGTAATTGGTACCTAATTTAATCTGTTATTAGCTGCCTTAGACAGGTCGTACTTTCTTGCAAATGTTCAATTACATACTCTGTTAGGAAATGTTTCAGAATCTCCCTCTGCTTCTTTCCTCAGCTGTCACAATGGTGACAAGCATCCTATTATCACATACTCCATCATATTTACGGCCCACCTTCCAAACTCTCTCTAGCACTTTCTCAACTAACTCTTTACATATTTGCCAAGTCAACCAACCCTATTTGATGCAGAGACATCAATGAAGCTCATGCCCAGTGCACAAAATGAGCTTGGCATGTTTTGATAGACATAGCAAATATTTTGACAGCTTGAGAATATTCAGAGAAAAGAAAGCAGCAAATGATGACAGCTTCTCCCCATGAATGAACAGCTGTCTGGCAGTTTGGTTCAGATGCTAAGAATACAAAGCATTGGGAACTGGGGTCTCTTTCCTGGGTTAATATTCTAAAATGGAAGAGAGAGTGTGAATGCTACTCACTTGTTGGCTTGGCTTTCAAGTCCCTCCACTGTCTGGCTCCAACTTTTCTTTCCAACTTACAATCAATCGATCAACAAGTATATATTAAACATTTACTTTATGAAACTAGGAAAAGAAGAAAAAAATGAAAAACTCTAAATGACCTCTTCATTTTATAGATGGGGAAACTGAGGCATGGAAATATTCAGTGACTTGTTTCGCTTCATAATGGCCATATCTTGTCCAGACACAGTTAAGTATCTAAGGCATCATTTGAACCCAGGACTTCTTGGCTCCAAGTCAACTACTTTCTCCACTATACCACTCTGATTGTATGTTTTATTGATGATTTTTGTTTTCTAACTTTCTAGCTTCCCCCCATAGCAAAGAGTTAACTACACCAAACAAGCTGACCCATCAATCATATCTGACAGTGTTGGTAGAATTCCCTATCCCTGGTCCACTCTCCTATTGTGGGGGGGGGAGCAGGGAAACTTATTTCACGATCAGTACTTTGTAATCCAGATTGATTGCACTAATCTGATTTCTGATATCTTTTTGTATTATTTTCCTTTATAACTCTGTGGTCATGTATGGTTTTTCTCCCGGCTGGGCCTGCTTTTGCTCTCCATCACTTTATACATGTCTTTCCAAGTTGCTCTGAATCCTTCATATTCATCCATTTCTTATGGCACAAAAATATTCTATTACATTCATTTGCCATTCCCCAGTCAATGGGCACCCACTTTGTTTCCCAATCATTGCTATAAAAATGACCATAATAGTGATTTGGGCATCCAGGGGATCTCACTTTTTTCTGACCCTATTTTCAAAGTGTTGGTTCAGAGGACCATGACTGACAGACAGGGGAGGAAAATAGTGCATGACCCATAAATAACATCTGTGCAGAGATGAGTTTAATAACAGTTTTTTGGAAAACAAATGGTGATTTACAGGTGTGTTTTAAACAAAGTGAAGTCCATCCATTCTGAGTTATTTGGAGGCTATTCTGAAGCCAGTCCTAAAAATGAGGCCCCTCAGCCAACACTATTGCTGAGCTCAGTATGGATATGGAGATCAAGACCATGTTTAGATGAAGCGCTGCCCCCTGTCATAAGTTATAGACCCCAAGGCCACAGGTGCAGTTTGTTGTTAAAGGAAAAACTGTACTCAGAGGCTGTTCTGTAACACGGAGAGCTAAAAACAAAGATCTGTGGTTCAGACACTACAAAAATTCTCTTTGAACAGCCAGATGTTAGTGGTTGATCCTGACTCCTTGGGGTCCTAGCTTTTTCTTGCAGCCTTTATTTTAGTACTGGAAAGAGAGATGCCCAGAATTAGATGAAGTTCCATTTTCTTAAGCACAAGTGTCAATATTAGTCATCGACTAAATGGAAACTGTGCCATTAAACCATGTGGCAAATGTTTTATGTATATTTACAGATGAAATATATTTCAATATGGCATATTAGTTAAGACACCATTTGGTGGTTAGGGAAGCGATGATTAAGAAACAGTGTGAAGCAATAGATAGAATGCTAGACTTGGAGTCAGGAAAACCTGAGTTTGAATCCCAACTTAAACACTTACTAGCTACATGACCTCGGACAAGTCATTTACTTCTGTCGACCTCAGTTTCTTCTGTGAAATGGGGGTGATGGTGTTTTCAACTCAGTGATCTCCAAGGTCCCTCCCAGCTCTGTATCTGTGATCCTATGGCACCGTCAAAAAGCAATGACTCTGAGTGTGAACAACAAAGCATGTATCTGTACACATAGAAGCACGTAATGTATACATTGGTTCTATATATGTTTATATGTATGCATACATATATACATATATGCACACACATCCATGCACATACACATACATACATTAATATGGTTGTTGTTCAGTTGTGTTTAATTCTTCATGATCCCAAGGACCATAGCATGGGAATACTGTTCCTGGGGTTTTCTTGGCAAAGCTGCTGGAGGGGTTTGCCATTTCTTTCTCCATTGGATCGAGGCAAACAGAGATTAAGCGACATGCCCAGGGTCACACAGCTAATAAGTATCTGAGGATGGATTTGAACTCAGGTCTTCCTGACTTAAGGCCCAGTGCTCTATCCGCTGAGCCACCCTGCTGCCACATACATATATACCTGTATGTTCATATGCACATATACATTTACACATAGATTCATAATTTGCATATGTAGATTTATGAATATATTTTTATATACACATACATATGACATAGGAGTCCCATGGTATCTCTGGGAGTTACGTCTTCACCTTATGACTATGAACACTAGAAAAGTGCCAAGCCCTCTGTGATTCTCAGAGAACAACTGCTCTTCTTTGCCCCATCTCTGGTTCTCTCTGTCAGTATAAAAGCTGTGGATGTTCAACCATACCCTTATCTCTGAGCCTATAGTCCACTAAAAACTCCCACCTCCTCCATGAGCTTGCTGTATTTCACTGAGCCCTAGTCAGGTGATATTAGTGCAATGGAGTCACATGCTTAGCCATATACAGTGCTTTCCTCTGGAAAATAATCAATAAAAGCAATTAACAGTACACGATGAAATAATAGGCCCTCCAGACCCGGACCATTTCCAGGGCCTTCCCAGTTCGAGGAAACGGACATTCCATTTTGCTTAATCTCCACAGCCTCCCCTCCTACGAGCAGGCAAATAGATGCAGACGATCTAACCAAGTTTATACCCAAAACCTATCTCACGTAGTAGGACCATTCATTTATTGAACATCAAAGACTTCTAGACTTGGAAGCTCTCACAGCATGGGCTATGAACGTGGGGTCTTTGCCAATTGTCACTCATGGCGTTGATGTTTTTCTATCCTGTCATTGGATGGGACCTTTGACAGCTTCTTGTTGACACCAGTTCACTTTTTTTTTTCTTGAGTAAGGATGGAAACAAAGACTTGGATAACGATTCTTTCCACTTTGATTTCCATCTTGCCTGCTCCTGACTGTGAATCTTTGAGTCAAGTTTCTGGTTGCCAAGAGTCATGTCATTTCCTTCTGGATCTCTAAGTTCTTGACCTTCTCCCCTATTATCACATTAAATCGCTTTGTGTGCACACTCCTTTCTTCCTCCCTGCTGAGAACTCAAGTCTAGGCACTTCCAATCTTATAGGGAGAGAGGAAAAAAATGAAAGATGTTAAGTCAGATATAGTTGAGGTTCCTTCCAATGCTGAGATTCTTTGCCATCCCATGATTCTGGATTTCCAGTGAGCCAATTGGAGTGGTTGAATCCTTGGAGATGAACTAAATTAAGTTATCTGCGTTTTGTTCCCCTTCTTTTCAAATAATTGAATCAGAAAAGACATATGTAAGCATGAGCAAGGAGAGGAGAACAGGGTGAGAAAACTTTCATTATTCATAGAATTTCTAAACGGTGGCTTCCTTGACTCTATCCTTCAGTGCTTGGATTGCTTAGGGAAATTAGATAGTCTCTTGAAATTCAGATCATTTGGATTTCAAACATATTTTACATTTTATTAAGAATCCCAAAGCACAGTCCCTTTGGGAGCAAAGAATCTCTGTGTATTACATATTTCATAGCAGAAGTGAGAGGCAGAAATTGTGGCTGGAAAGAAATGGACCTTTTAGAAAGCTGCCTTTGAGAGATGGTGGGAGGTGATGCATCCTCAACCTTGTTCACTCCCAGTAACATTCATGATCTCTCTGCTTTGCTTTCTTTGTGGCCTCCTTATATGTGACAGTGACAATATTATTAAGGAATTGATTAGCTTAAAAACCATTTTCCCTGACTAATTTCTGTATTGGAAGAAATAAAGAGATGGCTAATGAGACAGTTATCTGGACTGAACTCAGGAAATAGGAGGTGTGATCACAGCTCCTTGTCAATTGACCCACTAGAGGTTTGACAAGTGGAGCTGTTAAACTTGGAGCTGTGAAAAGTCCCTTCAAACCTTCTAGATGTTACAGTGTCTACGGATGGTATTTAATTGATCTTTCTATATGAATGGCAAAACACAACTTCTTTTTAAGCATTGCTCTTTGAGCCACAGAATTCCCTCAACTTGCATGCAAGGAGATTGTGCTTTCCTTTGGTTCAAACAATCTCATTTGATTCAGTGCCATAGACATTTGTTGAGTATTTATTCTGTGCAAAGACAGAAAGGAAACAACACCTGCCTTCAAGGAGCTTCCATTTTACTGGAGGGACCAATAGAATGTAAGCAAAACCCAAAGAGAATTAAATATCAGTGCCAAAATTTATGACATCAGTAAAAATGGAATTTATGAAACCATATACGAAATAGGACACCTTTCTGCTAAAATTCAAAAGCATAGAAACAGATCTAGCTGATACCGAGAGTAAAGAGAAAGAATTTAGGAGGCCAAATTTCAGGCCAAATGTATTTCATCTACTCTCAGAACGGGAACCCTAGTGTTTGAGTTGGAAGGAAGCTTAGAGGTTAGCTCCTCATTTTACAAATATACCTGTATCAGATGATAGAACATAGAACTCTAACATCTACAAGGGAGTTCAAAGGCCATCAGGTCCAATTCTTGCATTTTATAGACGAAGAAACTGAGACTCGTAGAGATTAAATGACTTGACAAAAGTTACCCTACCCAGTGAGGGAGTCAGAATTTGAACCTAGGTCTTCTAACTCTGGGCAGTTAGGTGGCACAGCGGTTAGAGCACCAGGCTTGGAGTCAAGAAGACCTGAGTTCAAATTCAGTCACAGATACTTACTATCAGTGTGACCCTGAGCAAGTCACTTAACCTTGTCTGCCTCAGTTTCCTCATCTGTCAGTGAGCTAGAGAAGGAAATGGCAAAGTACTCCAATATCTCTGCCAAGAAAACCCCAAATGGGGTCATGGAGAGTCAGACACAACTGAAGGATGAAATAACTTCCGACTTAATGTAATGTTTTCCCCACACATCATACTGAATAATTTCCTGGGGGGATCTGGCTAAGTTTTTTGGTTTTCTGATTTCTTTGTCCCTAAAATGAAACAATATAACCTGATTTATTTCACTCATGGGGTCAAGGTGATGAACGACGCCAGAAGAAGGTAGGTCGGAAAACCAAGACCACTAATAGTAGCAGCCCAGTATCGATAATGGCTTTTCCAGCTATTCCTGCCTCTCAATAAAGGGCAGTGCTGTGGGATGTAGGAGTTTGCAGCTTGGCTTCCTGTAACTCTGGAGGGTTTGCAGTGCTTGGGCAAGTAAAAGAATCCAAGAATAGCCTCTTATTCTATGACCATTGCCTGTGGAAATTTCTTTTCTTCCTTCAAGGTCTTTCATCTTCCTTCACGAAATCTTCCCTTATTCCTATAAGCTACACGGGAACTCTTCCTCTTGGGATCTCTAATTGAATTTCGTTCAGATATCTCCTAGTTGTCTATATTCTAACTCATAATTGTCTCTTCATGTATCTAATTGCTTCTCCTTGCCCCCAATAATTTGTGTGCTCTTTGGGGACAAAGACTAGATTTTATTTCACCTTTGTATTCTTAGAAACCAAGGGAGAAAGAGAGACAGAGACTGAAACACATCGACAGGGAGAGAGAGGAAGAAAAATATGAGAGGGGGGGAAAAGAGGGGAGAGAAGGAGGAAGGGAGAGAGAGAGAGACAGAGACAGAGAGAGACAGAGACAGAGAGAGACAGTGAGAAAGAGACAGAGAGACAGAGAGAGACAGAGACAGAGACAGACAGAGAGACAGAGACAGAGAGACAGAGACAGAGACAGAGAGAGAGGAAGGAAGAGAGAGAGAGAGAGAGTCTGGACTTGTGATTTCACTGACATAAGCCCTACATAGCATTTCACACCCTAGGGGGTAAATTTAGCTCTGGGAGGACCTAGCTGACTCTTCAACAGGGCTGGGAGCTTTCTGTTATCAGAAGTATAAAGATGCTTGGCCTAGAAGAAAATGGGCTACTCTTCATTGAAGCCCTTGTGGCCTGTCTGCTGAATTGGCTCTGTAGGAGATACATAGGAACATAGAACTGTAAGGAACTTTAGAGTCCATTCCTCTCCTTTTTACTAATGGGAAGACTGAGGCACAGAGAGGTTAAAAGATTTGCCCAGGGTCACACAGTGTCTGAGGCAGGTGGGGCATGAACGCCAGTGTTCCTGGCTCCAATTCCAATGTCATTTCTGTTACACCAAGAGTTGAGTAGTATTTTATTTTAACTCTGCCTTTAAAGTCTATTCTTTTAATTCTGAAGCAATATAGTGATTTTAATTGTGTGTTATAGTCCACAAGTGTTCATTCCATTTTAAAATACAGACCTGTTGGATTGAGCCTAGTTTAGGTTTGGCTCATGAGGTTGGGACCACCTTACCTCTCTGATCCCCATTTCCTCATTATGACATAAGGGGGACACCTGGGAAGCCAGGGACCATAGGATTCAGCCAGCATGAGATTTTTAGGAAGAAGAAGGAGGAGGAAGAAAGTATACCTAATTGTAAGATCATAGATTGAGACCTGGAATCCAGGAATCCAACCCCTTTAATTTACATAAGAGAAAAATGAGACCAAGAGAGACTTGCTAAAGTCACACAGGTGGTACTCGTGAACAAATAAGTTAATAGGCCCTAACCATAAGTTAATAGGCCCTAACAACTAACCTCGCTGTCGCCTTACAGATAGGTGCCGTGCTAGCCAGTGGGGCTCAATCAGTGATTTTGAATTTAATTAGCAATACAACACCTCATTTGCCAACATGTATGAATTACTGGAAAACCTGCTTGCCTGTTCTCCACCCATCCTTATCTCCTCTCCTCCACAAAATTGGCCTACCCTTTAATTCGTTCCTTTCAGGACTTTCAAGGGATTAGTTTGTTAATCTTTGATAAATTAAGGTGTTAATGTCAATTCTGATAAATTAATGTTTTAATCCAGTCAGGAGCATTTTAAAAACAAATGAACAGAAAGGATTATGATTATGATAGGCATTCAGAGCTCTAAGGGTGCTCAGAGGTCCAATTGCCTTATTTTACAGATAGGAAACTGAGGCACCTTTCTCAAGCTCACAAAGGTTAGCAACTGGCAGTGCTTTTCCTATTGTGCCAAAAGACTGAATTTCTAACACTGAAAATTCCTGATTCTGTGAAGGAAATAATTAGGTTGGCAGTCCCCTCCAATGCTCTAATGCAGAGGTGGGGAACCTATAGCCCTCTAGGTCCTCCAATGAGGCCCTTTGACCAAATCCAAACTTCACAGAACAAATTCCCTTAAGAAAAGGATTTGTTCTGCAAAATTTGGAGTCAAAAGGCCAAACTTGAGGACCTAAGAAGACCACATGTGGCCTCAAGGTGGCAGATACCCCACCTCTGCTCTAATGTAACCACCTCTAGCGACATGTAAGGTTGGCCCGCCCTTGCCATTGGTCCCCAGAAATGCCCTTAGAGCCATTACATTTTGGGAAGTAGCTCTCAGGATCAGACAGTATTGTAATGAGAGTTCTTCATTTGAAAAAGGTAGATTTTTCAGCTAATAACAGCAGGCACTAAGTAAATATTGAACTCAACCAAATTGAAAGTAAGCAGCTCTACCAGCCCACATCCCCCGGTGATAGGATTCCCATGCCTAATCAAAGAAAACACAGTCAGTGTAAAGGATGATATAATAAAAAAAAAAATAAAAGGGAGATGAGACTGGGCCATTGCTTGTTTTCTTCATTTCCAAAGCTTTATCAGGGGATCTTTATCCTGAGGAAAATAGGTAAAGCTTAATCTATAGCTCTATTATGCAGTGAAGCTCGCTTTCAGGCAACTTTTGTCAATGACTCACTTCTGAGCAAAGGCAGCAGGTGGATGAGTGAGAGTCTCCTCCTAACTCCCTGGGGAGAACCCAGCCCTACTGGGTATGGTGGCAGGAAATCACTACTGTGATACAAGGTCCCCCACCCTCTCCCCTGCCCTCTCCATCCCCTACTCATCCTCAGGTACACACCCCTCCTGCTTGAGATAATACTGTAAAGACAAGTCAAATACCACGAGAACAATGCTGGATGGTACCTCTGTTTCTTATCTGAGGCGACGATTTTTGGATGAGACTAGCATTAGAATGTAATCCCCAGAATCCAGTGCTAAAATCTAAAATGATTATGGAATGGAATGAACAAATCAGTGTATCTGTTTGTCTCTCCCCTCCTATCATTTGTCACCTATCAGCAAACTATATCTTTCTATCTCTTTTCTCTCATCTATTTATGTCTATCTATATCTATCTACCTATCCTCTCCCTTCCTCCCCCCCTCTTTGTTTTCCTACTTATGCTCACTTTGATACTTAAAAAGAGATATCAATTTCCTGACAGGAAAACTGATGGGATTGGAGACCAGGAATGTTAGAGAGAAGCCTGAATTAATTACAGTAACCGTAAAGAGTAAACTCATCCTCAGATTCCCATCCAGCAATGCGTAGCTCAGGGAAAGCTTAAAAATTTATAAAGATACTGTCTCATGGGCTCACAGGACTTACTAAATTCTGCTATGATAGTAATAGCTTGACATTTTCACTCTCATCCTCATACTAACAACTCTGTGGCCAGCCTTCTAACACTTTCTACAAAGCTCAGGATTTAAATATTTCAGTCAATAACCAGCATTTGTTGATACTTCTGAGTTGTTGATACCTTCTGATAGAAAGATATATGATTGGATTATCTTAAGATATGTGGTTTATTATATTAGATTATATTAAGACATATGGTTAGATTATAGATAATAGGGAGGTGGATATGTAGATGGGCAAATAGGTAGGCAGGTAGATAGCTGATAGTGGAATAGGCAGATAGATAAGTAGGTAAAGGTAGTTTGCTAAACTTTTTGAAAAAACACTGGGGACTAGTAAAATACCCATCAGACAGTATTTCAGAAAATGCATGATAATCCCTTCCTGCCCTTATTATTATATACCATGACATGACAGTGGGTGACGGTGAAGAACCAATGTTGAATTGATTATGGAAAGACAGGCATCCTAATGTACTACTGGTGAAGCTGTGGAAAGCAATTCGGAATTGTGCTAAGAAAGTGACTGAAATGCCCACATCCGTGGATCCAGAGAAGCCACCGTTAAGAATATAAGCCAAGGAGGTTTTCGTATGCTTGTTTGTTTTTGTTTTTTAAATGGTTTCATGTACACCAGCAATACTTATAGGCTGCTAGAGGGTGCCATAGTGCATAGAGCATCAGACCTGGAGTCAGGAAGATTTGAGTTCAAATCTGGCCTCAGATACTTACTGGCTGTGTGACCCTGAGCAAGTCACTTAATCCTGTTTACCTCAGTTTCCTCATCTGTCAAATGAGCTGGAGAAGGAAATGGCAAACTACTTTAGGATCTTTGCCAAGATAACCCTAAATAGGACCACAGAGAGTTGGACATGACTGAAAAATGACCGGACAACAAATAAAAATACTTAAGGAAGTACTTTTTTTTTTTGCAGCAAGGAATTAGAAACATAATGTATGCCTTTGGTTTGAAGGGGTGGGGAACCTGTGGCCTTGAGGCCACAAATGGCCATCTAGGTCCTCAAGTGTGGCCCTTTGACTGAATATTTGAGGACCTAGAGAGTCGTATATGGCCTCACGGCCGAAGGTTCCCCACCCTTGGTTTAGGGAATGGTTAAGAGAGACATGGCAATGGGATATAACTGAGCTGTAAGAAACAATGATTCTGCTAACAAGAAGCATGAGAAGTTTTAAGTGAACTGATGCAGACTCAAGTAAAAAGAATAAAACTATTTACACAATGACTACAAGGATATAAATGGAATGAACAATGTCAAAACTGAATGCTGGAAAATTATAAAGACCAAACTGGGACCTAAAACTGAGCTATTAGAAGGTACATCTCCCCTTTTGTTTGCAAAAGTGGGGTACTATGCACAGTGGAATACAACATGTGCTGTTGACTCAGGGATGTATTAGTTTGGCTAAACTGTTTTTTTTTTTCCTCATTGTAAGGGGTGATTCTCTGGGAGTAAGGGGGAGGGAGAGGAATATGTTGGGAAATGTAGGTGATATAAAAACAAAAGTATCATTTTTTAAATTAAAAAGAAAAGCATAGTTTCAGGGTTACAAAGAGTCTGAGTACACTTATTAATCACTTATTTTGTGAAAGGCAGTGTGCTAGACTTAGAGACAACAATAAAACAGTTCCTGCTCACAAGCTTACATTCTACAGGTAGGATATAGATATTCTCTGTAGGCAAGTAAAACCAAAGTAAATAGGGATTTAAAAAAATGTCATTCCAAGACGGAGAGATGATTAACAGCTCCTACTAGCAGAAAAGGGGAATGCTTATTTGATATATTTTAATTACTCCATTATTGTGGAATTAAATCTGTTTCTCCAAAATTATGCTCTCTTCATCCAAAGGAGGGAGGTACTTATTTTCCTAGGGCTGTAATATCATAGAATGGGGAATTTAATTATTTTGGGGGGCAAAGGGACACATGGGTAGTACGTAACAAATTCCAAACAGAGATTTATAAGGCAGATACCTATGTTGGTCACCAAGCCTGCCCTGTTAAACCCCAAATCATTGAGGCCACAGGTAATTGACAACTAACACTACTAATAGAAGCCCCTTGGTATAGAAATTTGTCGAATCAACATGCATTTAATAAGCACCTACTATGTGCCAGGCAATATGCCGAGTGCTGGGGATAAAAAGGAGACCAAAAAAGGTCCCTTTCCTCAAGAGGCTCACAGTCTAATGGACAAAGGGAAGGAGATAAGTATCTACACAGTACCTACTTGTGCTAGGCACTGTGCTGAGCACTTGACAAATATTGTCTCATTTGATCCTCACAACAACCCTGGAAGGGGGTGCTATTATTACCCCCATTTTATAGTTGAGACAATTGAAGCAACATAGATTAAGTGACTTGCCCAGGGTCATATAGCTAGTAAGTGTCTGAGGCTAGATTTGAACTCAAGTCTTTCTGACTCCAGGCCCAGTGCTCTGTATACTACGACACTTGGCTGCCTAATGAGGGGAGAGAACATGCAAAGAACTGTGCAAACAAGATATAGACAGGGCAAATTGGAAAGATCGACAGAGGAAAGGCATTAACTTTAAGGGGATCAGGAAAGGCTTCTAGCTGAGACTTGAAAGAAGCCAGGCAAGATGGAAGGCAGAGACCAGCAGGGAGCAAATACTGAGGATGGGGGACAGCCAGTGAGAATACATGGAGTCAGGAAATGTGTTCTCTTTTTTGAGGGACAGCAAGGAGTCCTGTGCCCCTGAATCAGAGAATACAGAGAGAGGGGCTAAGGGTGAGAAGACTAGAGATGCGGAAAGGGACCAGGTTATGTAGGTCTGTAAAAGCCAAAGAGGAAGTCCTACAAGTAACAGGAGCCTCTAGAATTTACTGAATGGAAGTGGCATGGTCAGATCTGCACTTTAAAAAGATTCAACTCACATAGTAGGTGCTTAATAAATATTTATTGAATTGATGGAATGATGAGCTCAATTCAATAAACATTTATTAAGCACTTACTATGCGCCAAATAAGAAAGACAGTTCCTGCCCTCAAGGAACTTACAATATAATGGGAGAAGATAAAACATAAAAAGAAACTGGATGGGAGTGGGGTGGCTGCAGTTGATATCCGGTGAGATTCAGCTGCAAAGCCCAGCAAGGCCAAGTATGCTCTCTGAAGGGCAACTTTAGGAGGGGTTTTGCTGCCCCACCCACCGGTCCTCCAATTAGAGGGCAGGGAGGCTGAGGGAGGAGGTAGCCAGGCTTGAGTTTGCAACTCTGGGATGAGATGAGAAGTGATGAGCCCTGTGAGTCCAGATTCAGAGAGGAAAGTGAGGCTGGTGACTTTGCACAGCCCTCCCTCACTTAGATCCAATTCACTCACATGTTATGGCACCACCTCCCTGAAGTCATGGTCTTCTTCAAGAACGAAGGATAAACAGTAACAACCAGCAGTGATAAGCTTTTGAGGCAGAGAAACCAACCAGAAAAAGAAGCAAAGCTAGATTTCCTTGGAAGAAGTCTGAGTCCCATTTTCTTTCCTGTTGTCCCCATGCGTCAGCCCGCCTGCGTGTGCATGGTCTGTTCAGTGGAAGATGGCGAATGTGGGGGAGGAAGATAAACGGATACATCTGTTCTGAAACAATGTTTCTAATTATCCACTGACGAAGATTCTCTGACAGGCTAGCAACCATCTCATCAGCTTGTACATTATAAACATGCTTAGTGGCCAGGGGAAATTGAGGTAAGCACAACAAAAGCAAAATACAAGGAAGAGTCATGTTAATTTGAAATTTAATTACCCGGGTAGGGAAAAAGACTCATTCGAAGAGCAGGTATTTATTCTGCTGTCTCAGAACATTACCCAGGGGTAGACAGAGGCTTTGACTGAAGAAATATTATTTTCTGTGGAGCCGTTTAAAAAAAAAAACACCCAACCAAACAAACCAACTCAGCAGGTTGTAGTGGAAACAAGACTTTGGGACTCTGCTAGGGACTATTTTTCATTTTGAGGAAAAGATCCTGGCAGAATTTTAATGGACTGGGGAAGAAAACAAAGTCATCAAACTTGGAAGAGAAGCCCAATATAAGGGCTCTGTGGTTTGCTTTTTTATGGCATCCTCTAAAAGACAAAAATTAAATACTATTTGGTTCAATATTTGAGTGAATCACTGCAGATACAGCAGCTTTTTGACCTTCCTGCTTTCTTGCAAAATAGGCTGAAACATCGTGTGTCAGATCATTGTCCAAACTGTTACAGTATAACATTGTTTAGGCCTCAAGACGTGGAAACAAACCTTTCCATTTTGCAGATGAGATCGCTGAGACCCAGGGAAGAGAGGAACATGTCCTTCTGCCCAAGGTCACATTGCCAGTCTGTGATAGTGTATTCTACACACTGAGAAATCTTACATGGTGAATTCACCTTAACAAAAGGTTCTTAAGCAGTTACCACAGGCAAAGCCTCATGCTAAATGCTGGGAGTTTTTGAGGAAACTGAGGTTCGCAGAGTTTAAGTGACTTGCCTAGGCTCACAGAGTTAGGAAGTGTCTGAGGCTAGATTTGAACTTGGATCCTCTTGCCTCCAGGTCCTGTGCTTTATCCACTCTGCCACCTAGCTGCCTACATAGGTGTATGTGGCTATATCTACATGAGGTATTGATAATATTTGCATAACACTTTAAGGTTTTCCAAGAACTTTAAATATTTTATATAATTTGGTCCTCACAACAACACTGTGAGGTCCTCACAACAATACTCATATTTTACCCCTTTACAGATGAGGAAACTGAGGCAGACCAAGATTAAGTCAGGGTCACACAGCCAGTATGTGACTGAGACAGAATTTGAATTCAGATTTTGCTGACTCCAAGCCCAGCCTTCTATCCATTGCGCCACCTAGCTGCCTACACACACCCACCATTGCCTCATTGTGGTGAGGGCGCGACCCTAGGTTCTCAAAGCTTGGCCAGCAGAACCTGAGCTGTGTCAGCTCCAACCAAGCTTGAAGGCAGACCTCAAAATAGGGTATCATGATTTTGTTTTCTGAGCTCTCAATGAACTTAGGGAGAATCATCTCCAGACGACTGGCTGCTGGGTGATGAATTTTTTCAACCACAGCATCTGGCAAAGACCCTTTAGTTGGGCACAGACACGTTATGTTCTGCCTTAGTGGAGATAATCCCACAGTGCTGAAGTCCTTGAAGTACTGAGCTATTTACAGCATTGACTTAGGTGTTTCTCCTTGAATGATTTATCACTATTTGTGTGTAAAAAGAAGTGTGAAGGCCTTCCATATGTCATCCATCCTCCCCTGCCATGCCAAGACAAATTTTTCACCCCTCTTCCTATTTACCAAACATCGTGTCAGATTCCAGAAAAAAAAGTTCCTCTTTAATCTGCTCAGTTTCGCTTCAGCCCTTTTGGCTACGTCTAAGTGAAAGCCTTATCATTACAAAGCTGACTGGCCAAGGGAGAACTGTCTAGGAAGGACATTGTTATTGCTGGCGCACTCGGTGAAATACAGGCAGCAGGCAAGACGATGAGAGCAGCAGAAAATTGCTCCACTGACAGGAAGGAAAGGTGCATAAAATACATTTTGAAACGGCCTCAAGGAGAGCGCAAGGGAACAGCAGATGCCCAAAGGCCAGACCGGCCGAATCTGACAGGGCTCATGAGCCTCCAGCATGGTCTTGGAGATCTCCAGGGAAACCACCTCTCTGCAGCAGGCCAGCAGAGTATTTCATGAACAGTGAGTGCATCTCCTGGAGCAGGAGGAGGAAAGCTCCCTGAGGGCAGGCCCTAATTCATTCCTCTACTTGCATCACCTGGCAGGTGCAGCATCTGGTATGGAATAGACATGTAATAAATGTCCATTGAATGAATAAATTTATGTGAACTTCATAGAGGAATCTAGGGTATCTTTTTTTTTAAAACTAATGGCAGAAAACTATGCAGATTGTGCATTTTCATTCTCCCCAGTGTGTGGCAGGACCTGGGGAGTGTTCAGCTCTCCTCTTGTCTCCCATCCCCTACACTGGATGTTGCAGAAAGCAGTCCCAGATGATGTGTATAGTGGCCCAGGTGGCCTGAGAGAGATAGGCAGGCGCTTAAGGCGAGGAGGAATTGGAGGACCCCTAAGTCTGTAGACAAGGGCTTGTTAACCATTTGTATGTCATAGTCCCCTTTGGCAGTCTGCTGAAGCCTCTGGACTCCTTCCCAGGATAATGTTTTTAAATACAAAAAAAAAGATTTCAAAGAAAACCAATTGTTTTGAAATAATGATGTATTTTTCCCCATTGGAATTCATAGAGCACCTGAAATCTACTGATGGGTCTCTTGGACCTTCATGGACTCCAGTCTAAAAAGCCCCGCTTTAGACCCAGGGAAGGTGCTATTCCACAGAGATGCTCAGGGATGGAGAAAGTCTTTACATTAGGAAATTCTCCCTCCCCCAAGGATGAAGAGAGGGGTTGGTATTTCTGATAAATGGGTAAGTTTACATAAGGTCAGAGATCAGCAGAAACTGTATGCTGTTGTATGTAAGGAGCAGTCCAGAATGCTGTCTCTTATGGGGCACTAAGAACTTGGCACAAGAAGATCAAGTGTCGTCAGGACAAGATAAAGAACTCTAAAACATCCTCTGCAGCTAAAGGACAGGCCCCCAAGGACAGGTTTTGCCTGAGGATCTTCATCATGGGATACCTGTCTGGCAAAGAGCTGCAGGAGAGGTGGTAGGCAGAGAACTGTAAATAGACCAACACTAAGCAGGATGGTGGAAGAACAACATAAGAGTTGGTGATGATGATGGTGATGAGGAGTGACCAGAGCGACTCTGAGCCCAGCCCTCTATCCACTGTGCCACCTAGCAGTCCTAGACAAATGATTGGCACACAAAATAATACCTTTTCATCCAGTCAGTCAGTTCCTCTTTGTGGATATTGCTTCTTGGTCTTGGTCCAGTAATAATTTTCTGCCAAGGTTGTGCCTCTGTGGTGTCTGACTTGGTGGATGGAGACATGGAAGCCATTTTCTCCCTCTCCCTCTCTTTTCTTTGTAAAGTCTCCTTGTTGGATGTGTAAGTCTCCCAGAAAATCTATATTTTCCCGTTGCATTTTGGATGTCAACATGGGTGTTCACATAAGTCTAAGGAAAAGGGAAGGAAACCTGAAAGAGCGTGTCCTGAGTTTCATGGTGGCTCTCCACTCCACTGGTCATCTTCATAGGGGAATGTCAAAACCTTTTATGGATTTGCTCTTTGGTGCGCTGGTTAAGGCTAAGGTTTGTATGGAAAGATGCAAGGAAAAAATGAATATTCTCTTCTTGCCAGTTGTATTTTTCATTCTCTCTTCTCTTTTGTGAATTTTCTGTTCCCTCTAGCCTTTCTGCATCACTTTTGTGTTTGCAAAGTGCTTTTCATATATTATCTGACTTTTTCTTCACCATAACCTTGGGAGATTGTTGCTATTATTATCCCCACTTTACAACTGAGGATGTTGAGGCTGACAGAAGTTAAGTTACTCTCTTTCTTAGGACCACGTAGATGGTAAGCATCAAAGTTCACATTTGAACTCAGATCTTCTTGACTCAGGGGACAGCACTCTATTCATCTTTCTGGATAGGCAAATGATCTATAATTGCCTCAAAGTAGGGGAACTCCTGGTGTGGCAAATAAGGGCCCCAATGCAGATCTCACCCCATCTATGATTTAGTAGCTAATTCCTGGAGAGTGGTCTGAGACACTTGGAGATTAGATGCCTTGTCCATAGTTGTACAGCTGGTATGTATCAGAGATATCAAAGCTCTCTGTCTCCAAGCCCAACACTATGGCCACTACACCGGTATGTCTTATTTCTCTGGTCTTGCCTTCAAGAAATAATATTTAAATTAAACATGAATTTAATCAACCATAATACATTATAGTTATCTGTTTAGATGAATTGGTAATAATTCTTTGAGACCCCAGACAAAGATATATCATGAAATCAGATTGTAGAAATCCATGCAACTTCCCAAGAGTTGGGTAGTAGCTGCTGTTGCTTTCAGGCTCAAACAGGATAATGCATATAAAGTGCTTCATAAGCACCTTAAAGGGCTATAGAAAGGTTAGTTATTATTTTATTATTATTATTAATATTTAGAAGTCAAGGCACTGTTTTGAATGTATGTAGCTTGTAT
>CM053626.1:20514509-20533433 GCA_028646595.1 Phalanger gymnotis | reverse complement strand
TGAAGGAAAGTAGTGGTGGTCATTTGACTTGCCAGATACATGCTGCTTCATCTAGGCTGCCTTGCTTGCCCAATAGAATAGACTCTTAACATGGTCTGTCTTCTAACAGTCTCTCTCTCCCTCAGCAGTCTACTCTTCATGTAGTTGAATTGGAAAAAGAAAATGAATCAATAAGCCTGTTAAAGGATCTTTATAATGCATGTCTGATCAAGTTGCTTGCATACTCAAAATGCTTCAGTGGTTCCCATTTGACTATCAAATAAAAGTTATACCCTTTAATTTGACATTTGGATAGGAGGTTGTAGTGTAACAGATGGAAGGTTAACTTTGGAGTCATGAAGACTTGGATTCAAATGCTGCCTCTGACCAGTGGCCAGCACTTAGCCACTCAGTGTCCAGGCGACCCTCCAAGACTAGAAGTTGCAGCTGAGTTGCTGAGATGTCTTCATTTAGGGGATTTCTTCCCTATTAGTTCTCTACAGCAATGGTGTCAAATTCAAATGGAAATGGGGACCACAAAATGGGCCATGAAATTGTGCATAAAGATCCCTGCAGGCCACATATTGACTTAGAAAATGACACATTTATACACTTTTTTTATTAATAAATTAACCCACTAAAGCCATATAGGAATTACATTTTAATTTGTTTGAGTTGTACTTGGGAGTGTGCGGACTGAATGGGACAACAGTGAAATCACAGATCCTGAGCCTCTCTCTTCCCACCTTACACAAAAGATCAACTGAGGAGATGTACATAAGGCACTTTGCAAAGTGCATATTCCACAGCAGGAGTTCCTTCACATAATAAAAACTATATTTTAGAGTCCTTTACTGTTTGCAAAGTCATATATCACTCTCATCATCATCATCATTATCACCATCATCATCATCACTACCACCACCAATATGCATCTACTACATGCCAGACATTGTGCTAAGCACTAGGGATACAAAGAAAGGCAAAAACCTCATCCTTGGCCTCAGTGAGCTCACAGTGTAATGGTGGAGACTGTGCAAATGGCTAAGTATGATCAAAATATGTTCAGGGTAAACTAGATGGAATCTCACTGAAGACATTAGATACAAGAGTGAGGAGGTCATTATCTCATCCGGTCCCCACAACAGCCCTATGAGTTAGATGCCATTATCTCCATTTTATAGATGAGAAACTGAAAACAAGAGGTTACATGATTTGCCCAGTGCCAACAGCTAGTAAATGCTTGAAGAAGAATTCAAACATATCATTGAAATAGCCAGTTAACACTGAAAGCTTGCTTTCAGGGTCCTTCGCTACCTGTCTCCAATTCTTCTTTCCAGTCTTATTTCACATGATTCTCCATCCTATATTTTACAACCCAACAAAACTGAGCCCCTTGCCATTCCCCAAACTTCTCTCTCTCTCTGAGTCATTGCATATACCATCACCTGCTTTGGGAATGGAATTCTCCTAATTTCTACAAATCATTTTTTTTTTCTCTTCCTTCAATTCTAAGCTTAAATTCCATCTCTTCTGTGATGCCTACCCTGATTGCTCTCAGCTAGAAGAAATCTATCCCTTCTTTAATATTTCATGCTTCTCAATTTGACCTGTCCTATATACATAGTCATGTTTTAATTTAGAGGGGTGTGTGTGTCTTCTTCCGATCTATTGTTTGTGGAATGGAGGTAATTCTATGTTCTTGAAAGGTAGGTTGAGGGAATACAAGTTCTGACTAGACCACAAAAGCTGGAAAAGACTTTGGGTATGGTTCCAATGAAAGACTGTATGCCACTGTCTGAGAGAGAATCATCTTCAGAACACCTTATCACCAGGCTGGTGCCATTACGATGCTTTTTTTAGACACGACAATTCTGGAAGACTGTCTCCTAAAGTTTGTATCTGTGGATCCTTGATTATAGAGCCTTCAAGTATTGAAATATAAGCTATTTGTAGACATTTCTTTCACAAGCTTCTTGAGGACAGATGCCCTTCTGTTTCTGTCTTTGCATTCTTAGTACTTAATATCATTTCTTACACATGGTAGGAAGTCTAAAAAATGCTTGTTGATATGAACTGAATCTCATATAAGTTTCTTTATCCTTTTTGAAGCCTCCAGGGTCAGATCACAGAGTATGTATGACCAGAGAAGAGTTCATGGAGAGGATGCCAGAAGTCCTTGGCCATGGGACCAAGGAAGAATATGGAGAATTGTTTGATAAAGTTGATGTGGCCCAGGATGACAGCATTACTTGGGACAAGCTTATCTCCTTGATACTGTTGAACCTCAATGAGAAAGATGAGCGAGCCAAATCTGCAGTGATTCCCCAATGGAAGGACCCTCAGCTGCTCCCAATGATACACAAAGATGCCATCCAGAAAGTCATCTTCTTGAAAAGTTCAAGCCGTTACTTGACTGTAAGCAAGGAAGGCTTGCTTGGGGTTTGGGAAGAGAATTTAAAACTTCAAGAAAAAGTTCCTATAACTTCAGATGCTATCAAGCTAAAAAACCTGTGGGTGACAAGCCTAGTTCCTCTGGAAAATGTGAACAAGGTGCAAAGATTTTTTTTAATGGCTTCAGGGCTTTTTATATGACAAAGTTTAGAGAGAGAAAGATGGATGGAGAGACAGAGATAGACAAATAAAGCATTTATTCAGCAGTTACTACATCATAGGCACTGTGCTAAATATACCTGACAAGCAATTATCCAGTTTTTGCGTAGAGGCCTCAAATGAAGAAGAAGTCATTCAGTAAGTGATAAGGCCACTGGATTTTGAGGTCAGACAACCTGGATTCAAACTTGTCTTCTGCAACTTGTGTGATGATAAGTAGCTCATCTAACCTTCCCAAGCCTCATGTTCCTTATCTGTACAAATGAGCTACTTAGACCAGATAATTTCTAGAGTCCCTTCTAGGTACAGGGCTGTGATCACTTGACCTCCCAAAGCAGCCATGCCACTTTAGGCCATTTCTGATTATTAGGGATTACTCATTATATCAAGTCCAATTGACCTTTCTGTTATTTCTACCCATTGCTCCTCTGAGGCCAAGCAGAAATCTTATTCCACTTTCACATGGCAACTCTTCAAATAGTTGAAAGTGTCTATTGTGGCCCAGCACAAGTTTTCTCTTCTCCAGATTAAACACACCCATTTCAGGACCACAAGAGACCTCATGGATCATTTAGGCCCACCTCTGCAGTACCCAGCTCTGTGGACTAGATTTTCTGCTTACATCCAGGCATACTGAATTAAACTGAAAGCTGTCTCTCTCTCTCTGTCTCTGTCTCTGTCTCTGTCTCTCTCTCTCTCCCCCTCCCTCTTTTTCTCTCCCTCCCTCCCCTTCTAACCCTAGATAGCTGTGGCTTCCACAAGCAAAGAGATTTGTTTCTATGACCTGCTCTCTAATAAAGAATTCCCTTGTCAATACAAGCTACAAGGCCTTGGGAGCACACCTGTATGCATGCACTATTGGTATAATCCTCAGGATGCTAATGAATCAGTGCTCACCTTTGGGGACATAGCTGGAAAGGTAAGTGAAAGATCTTCGGGTAACAGAGAAAATTATAGATTTAATACACAGACACAGACACAGACACAGACACAGACACAGACACAGACACAGACACAGACACAGACACAGACACACGCACCCATCTGTAACCAAAAATTAGGTTGGAAGTGGGATGGTGGCTGGACACTCTACCATGGAACAGCATTAGAGATGATAAAATCCCAGGTGAGTGTTTGAAATAGATTTATGTTGGTTCATACAGTGCTTACTGTCTCCTGATGCCATAGCCTTATGAATATGTATAATTTTTCCAAGGTTTGTAGAGAAGTTGCGGAGTTGGTAAGGACTGTTGAGTCCAACTCATATCTAAACTACTACTTAAAAAGAATGATCTCTTAGAATCCCTTCTCTTCTTGCTAGATTTGGCTCAATGTTCCAGCCCAGCAAGAATTTTCTGGAACTTGATTTTGTCATTCAATGTGTTAGCTATCTCTCTAAGCTTTGTTTCGCTTTCAAATTTGATTAGCATGCATTTATGCCTCTTTCTATATGTCAGTGGGGAAAAAATGCTAAGTGGCCCAGGCTTAGGTTTCCTTAGGGTGCTGATGTAGCCTTGGAGTTGGGAAGACCTGAATTTCTTAACCTTTTGTTCCTCAGTTTCCTCAATCACAAAAATGGAGATAATCATAGAATTTCCCTTCCAGGGCTGTTGTGAAGAGCAGATGCGATAATATGTGTGAAAAACTTTGTGAACATTAAAGTAGAACATGAATATTAGCTATTATTATGATGATGATTTCCTTCCGAGTTTATATCAAACCGTTAATGATTGCTCTTTGAATCTCATCAAGTTTAAAGTATTTGTTAGGCTTGTGTCAAGGTGGAGAACTCTCCTATTAGATGCTAATATCAAGAAACTTGACATATTAGAAATCTATTTTTTCTCTACTTTGAACCGAATAGTCCCAAAACTGGACTAACTTTATGAGAGTAGCATTTCTTCCATAGTAGTTCTCATTGGCTGTTGTAGACAGAACTGTACTTTCAGGCCTGAGTCTAGCCAGACTAACATAGGGCCAATTCTCATTGGCCTGACCTCCTTGGCCCAGTCCACTGATTCCTTCTTGCCACCCACAGACAGACACATACCAGCAGGAATAAGTACTTTCTCTGTAGCAAAAAGTATGGCGTTCATCTTCCTCAGTCCAGGGCCTAAGGTTTGGACTCACCTGGCAAAATCTGTACTGCCACTCAAGGGCAGGGCCCTAAATGTCAATGGTTTGAGTTTCTCAGAGCACCAGGCCTGGTATATCCTTCCATACTTGATTCACACTTCAAGTCTTTATGATATTATAAGAAGGAGAGGGGCTGATCAGAGGCACTCGTATAGGAAGCACTTGGGTGCTTTGCTGCTCCAGAATGGGGAGATGACTCATTTGTAGTTCTGGTATCTGATCATGTCTGTAGCACTAAACTCTGGGGCTCTTGCCTTGTAGGGCTGCCCATAGCCTTCAGATAAGGAATGCTCTTAGTTGTTGATAGTATGTAGCCCAGAATCTGGGGGGGGTCCCACGAGCCTTTGCTACTGGGCAGAGTTTATGGAGAATAGTAGAGTCATTGACTAGGAGCTTTTTTGTGTCTAGAGCAAAGCACTACAAAGCATACTCAGGTGAAGATGCACAGAAAATTAGAAATTAAGGAACAGATTCTGGTATACTAGTGTAAGGCCACTGCTGATGTGGTCCAAAGGAGAAGGGCGAGTTGAAGGGAGAAGCTCACTTTTGCATCTAATATCTCCTGGTTTTAACCAATTATTGCTGTCAACTAGGCACCCAGCTTTTTTGTTCTATGTTCTTGAAAGAGTTCAATTGTTTTCAGTGACCTTTAATCTTTGCACCTTGAGGCAAAACCCCATTTGCCCCACCTTAGTTATAGCTGGGAAAGCCAGGATCTAGGAGTTGGAGATTTTCAATGTGATGACTTGAAGCAGGCTACCCCTCTTTCTTCCCTATCCATTGTATTCCCTCCTCCAGATAATGTTTGGATGACCTCTGATGTAGTCTGCCCAGCTGGCCTCCTCTTCCATAACAATGAATGATGTTCCACCTTGGCATCTGGAGCTTCAAGGATATTTTATAAACCCATATCAAATTTTGCTCATGCTCAGAGGTCAGATGTGCTAAGTCTGTTTAACCAAGCTTTATAGCTCTTTCCATTCTTAAAAGAATCATAAGTCAACTTTCCTTAAATAAAATGGTAAAGAATTTGATATTAACATTTAAATCCCCTGCACACAATGAATTTTTAACAATGTAGTATTTTCATGCTGCAGTCTCCCTTCTCATCCTCCCTCCCCATACACACATAACATCCATTTCAATGTCATCTTTGGCTCAGGTTCGAGCAATCTCCTTCAGTACGGCCTTGATCTCCTTGTTTGAAAGGCCAGCAATGAGTTCTTCTGAAGATGAGGAAACCACGGTGACCATTACCTGGGCAGAATTGGTGTCTGGCTATCACAAATGCTGTTCAACATTAGAGCACAGGCATCATAACCAAGAGTGGGTCCGGCAAGGTATGGAATTTGAACCACATCATGAGAGACAGAAAAGATTCCCCTGCAACTCTGCGCAATTTATACTTCGATTTGATTCCATTTAATTCATCAAGAATGTATTAAGTGCCTACTGTGTCTCTGTGTCTGAGTCAGTATGTTAGATAGTTATCCTGGAATATGAGGAAGAGAGAGAGAGAGAGAGAGAGAGAGAGAGAGAGAGAGAGAGAGAGAGAGAGAGAAGGAAGGAAGGGAAAGGAAGGAAGAAAGCAAGGAAGGAAGGAAAAAAGAAAGATAGGAAGGGAGGAAGAGAGAAGAAGGGAGAATGGAAGGGAGGAAGGAGGAGAAGGAAGGAAGGATGGAAAGAAGGAAGGAAAGGACGAAGGAAGGAAGAAAGGAATGCAGAGTTCCTGCCCTCCAGGAGCCTACATTTTACTTTGGGTATGTTGGGGAGGAGGAACAAAACAAATTTAAGTAAATACAAATTACAAATAATTTGTGAGTGTCAAAGGACAGCTAATGACTAGGGGGCCAGGAAAGATTTCTTAAAGGAGATGATACCTGAGCTGAGCCTTGAAAGTGGACCACTTCTAAATAAAACATTTTAGCTCAGAAGGCAGTGCTAATTGCTCCTCAGAATTCAGTCTGGGTTTGCTTCCTTCCTAGGATTGGGATTACTTTTCTCCTTTTTTGTTATTAGCCTTTCTTCTGAATACAATTATTTCTCATGAACAGTAGAGAAAGCCCAAGAGGACAAGAGAATTTGTCACTAGCATCCGTTTAGCTTTGACCCAATGCCAACCCTAAGTTACATTACTGGCTCATTAAAAAAAAAAAAGGAGAAAGATTGAATAAGTTCCCTGCAAAACTACTATACTGGTTTTCTTTTGTACCCAGGAAATGCATATTAGTTCCCCCTTCTCCATTAGTTTGCACACACCAGTCCCCAATCCTCCAAAATACCCATTTTTCTTGATATTTTTGGGTCTTAATGACTTAGTTCTGCAAACTTTAGAACCCTCATGATTATCTCTAAGTGTACTACTAAAATTTTTTTAATATAAAACATCAACAGAAACCCCAAACCCCAAACTCTCTAGAAACTCTAATTACAAATGTATTATTACTTTTCTGTGAAAGGCAGCATGGTGTAGTGGGTAGTATGGTGGATTTTGGATTGGGAAAATCTCATTTCAGCTTTTAGCTCTGATGCTTTGCTAGCTGAAGGACCCAGGACAAGTGTCTACTTCTCTATAGGGTGGTTGAAAGGGAAAAATGAGATAATGTGAACAGGGCACTTGGCAAATGCCAATAATTATTATAGTTCAAAAACCTATCTTGAGACTATAGATTTTCAGTTAGAAGGGACTTTTATTCAACTCCTTCATTTTACAGATGAGGAAACTGAGCCCTAGAGAGAAGTAAAAGTAGCTAGCATTTATATGGCACTTTAAAGTTTTGCTTTAAATACATTATCTTTTCATCCTCACAACAGCTCTATAAGGTAGGTGTTATTATTCTCCCCATTTTACAGATGAAGACACTGAGGCTGAGAAGGGTTGAGTGACTTGCCCTAGATCATAAAGTTAAGTGTCTGAGGCAGAATTTGAGCTCACATCTTCCTGACTCTAGCACTCTATCCAGTGTGTCACCTAGATGGTCAATGACTTGCCCAAGGTCATACGGCTGCTTAGTAGCAGAGCTGACACTTGATACCAGCTCCTCTGACTCTGAGAAAGGTACTCTTTCTTCTGCTCCTTGGATCATGATTAGCCTCATAACTTTCACATCTAAAATACTGACCTCATAGAGCATGCATGGCTAAGGTTAACAGTCAACAACATGGCTCGCCACATCAATAAGCCATGTATTCCTTCCCTCTTAATTCCTTCTTTTATTCCTTTGTTGCCAACAGAGGGTGGTAACAGCTGTTGCCTCATGGGCTAAATTTGCTTCACACAAGGTTTGCGGAATCCGAACTAGTCCTTTGATGTCTGCCTTGTGATGTTATGACTTTCCGTGGGAAATAGTAGGTCTTCCGGTCCCTGCACCAACACAACTCCGTGCCCCTCCATGGTGTTTTTGCACCATGTATCATGGCACCATGATACAAAACATCAGAGAATGTGTCTACTGTTATATTAAAGGCAGTGTCAAAACACAAACTCACTAACAGGGACACATTGAGTTGTTTAATAAATCAAATAGGATTATCTTTTTTATAATAACAAGGTCCAACCAGTCTTCTCAAACGTTTGTTTCCCATTGTCTAAAGTCAATCAGTCATCAGCTAGCGTTTATTAAGCACCCACTACATGCCAGACACTAGGCCAAGCACTAGGGTTACAAAGAAAGGTAAAAAAGATGGTCCCTGCCCTCATGGAATTCACAGCCTAAGGAGAAAGCAGGGGCATACAAGCACCACATGCAACCAACATTGTGCCAACAAACCATGTACGGGATAAATTGGAGGGAAGGCACTAGCATATAAACCGAAAGAAAATAAAATGTGAGCGTCATAGCCTGGCATTCAAGGCTTTTTAAAGTCTGATTCCTGTTTATTATTCCTGCTTTATTTCATGTTACTGTTTTTCGTGAACTTGGGGTTCAGGTCAAACTAGATGATCCCCAGAGTGAATGTGGCATCTCGTGACCCTGCCCACTTGTGCAGTTTCCTCATCTGTAACACGAATAAGTTAGACTAGATAGGCTCTAAGATTCCTTTTGGCTTTAAAGCTACAATCCCATGATCCTCTGAGTGCATGCTCCCCTCATCTCAGAATCCTAGCCTTCCTCCTATGATCAGGTGCTGTTCCATCAGTGAAATCTTTCTTGATCTGGGTTGATGCTCATTCTCTCTCTTCTTGCATTTCTCTGTACTCCAGGTACAACATAAGCCTGATTTATCCCCATAGTAGAATGATGCTCCCCAGAGGCAGTGGCTAATTCCTGTGCGTGCTTTATCCTTTGCATACCCCACACCAAGCACAGTGGATTGTATATGATAGGTGTTTGTTGATCCTTGAACAGAACGTAAGAATTTTGAAAGAAACTTCTAAAGGTATGTTTGTCACTGACTAGAATATTGTTGAAATTTAGGTTCTAGTTTGGGGACCTTTCCTTTTAAAGACAGGCAGGCAATTTTAAAGGAACGTAACTAGGTGATGCAGTGGCTAGAGTGCTAGGCCTAGAGCCAGGAAAATTTATCTTTCTGAGCTCAGAACTGGCCTCAGACTCTTGCTAGCTGTGTGATCTTGGGCAAGGCACTTAACGCTGTTTGCCTCAGTTTCCTCATCTGTAAAATGAGCTGGCGAGGTAAATGGCAAACCACTCCAGGATATTTGCCAAGAAAACCCCAAATGAGAGCATGAAAAGTCAGACATGACTGAAACCACTGAACAACAAAACAGAAGCAAGACAAAGGCAGCCAAAACGCTGCTTTCGAGAAGACTGAGAAAAAAAAATAACTAGGAATGGAAATTTAAAGACTTAGAATTGTTTAGTCTATAGTGTAGGCAGCTGGGCAAAGTGAGGGCATTGCAAATGGATTCAAATGCTGCCTCTGGCATTTACTAGCTGTCTCACATTGGAGAAGTCAGTCTTGTTTTTGTGCCTCAGTTTATCCATTTGTAAAATGAATATGATGATGCCTGCACTGCCTCACAAGGTTATTACTCTTCAATAATTAGTATTAATATAGTGCTTTGAGGTTTACAAAAGATTTTACCAATATTTCATTTGATCTTCATGATGCTTCTTGGAGATAGGTGCTGTTATTATCCCCAAATTACAGATGATGAAACTGAGGTAGACGGAAGTTAAGTGACTTGTGCAGGGTCACCTAGTTGATGTCTGAGGCTGGATTTCAACTCAGGCCTTCCTGACTCCAGGTCTATCCATGTGATCTATCCATGAGCCAACTGAATGCCTCTAAATGGAGTTATTAAGACGTCTTTTCAGATGTATAAAATGTTAGAAGCACAGTATATTAATCTTTTCTGCCATTTCTCCTAATGACAGTAGGGAAACAGGTCTAAATAGCCAGCATTCATCTAGTGCCTTAAGGTTTACAAAGGTCTTTTCACATGTCATCTCTTTTGATCTTCAAAACAACCCTGGGAGGTCAGTGCTATTATTGTTGCCATTTTACAGATTAGGAAACTGAGGCAGATAATGGTTAAGTGACTTGTGCTGAGTCACACTGTGAATAAGTGTCTGAGGCTGGATTTGAACTCAAGTGTTCCTGACTCCAGGCCCAGCACTCCATCCATGTCACCACCAGCTGCCACTAAGTAAGGGCAAAGAGACACCAATTTAGTATTAGAGAGAATTCTCAACAGAAACGGGCTCTCTAGAGTAGTAGAAAGAGTACTCATAAAACCTGATTTCAAATTCTACCTCTCTCTGAGCAAATTATCAAAGCTTTCTGTGCCTCAGTTTTCTCATCTGTTAAATGAGAGGGTTGGGCTCAGCGCTATCTAAGATCCTTTCTCTCTCTGACTCCAATGGTCTTATCATCTGAGGCAACAGGGTGATGAAGGCCTGGCTTCAAATACTGACCGACACAATAGCTGAGTTGACAAGACATTTCCCTTTTTTGAGACTTGGCTTCCTCACGTAAAGGGATAAAAATACGTGAAGTACTTACTTTATAGGGCTATTGTAAGGCTCAAATGATAATGTATGGAACATGCTATGTAAGCATCTTTTTATATTATGAAGTTTGCAGAAGCTTCTTTAAGATTCAATTCAATTTAACTTGGCTAAAACCAACAAGTATTTTAAAGCACCTACTACGTGCTCTATGGTCTAAGGAACACAACGATAAAAATGAAAACTATCAATGTCCTCATAAGCTTATGTTTTTAATTTATTTGTATATATTTCATATATACTTTTATACATGTTGTAGAGTCTTACTGGAAAGCAGGCTGATGGGAAGTGTAGGTTTTCTGAGCTGGAAGGAGGATTGCAAGGATTATAGAAAACAGAAATTGCACAGGAAAGAAAAGCCTCAGAAAGTTCTGAGCTTTGGGCAGAGAAAGTATGGTGGATTTGAAGTCAGGGGTGCTGTTACCTTGAATTCAATCGCAGTTTGGAGTCTTATCTGGCTTACTGGCATCCAGGGAATGATCTTGCTGGACACAACTTTGTGATTCCTTGAATGCTGATGCTACTGCAATCTGGTGAATTAGGCCCGTCTCCACAACCCTCTGGCCCTCTGCCTCATTGCTGCCTGGCAAACTGGCACAAACTCTCTGGAGTTTCCTGTTCTTTTTAAATGTTGTTATTTGCTGTGTGGACTTTTTGAGTGGGTTTTAAATCCAGATAAAGAAAGACTGATTTTCGTTCCATCTTCACTGTTTCTATAAAGGAATGGGCCATAAAATAAGGATAGATAAAAGGGAACCCATGGCCTTATAATCTTAGATTTAGCCATGAACCCATCTTGACTCTGCATGTATTTTTATAGTGGGTTTTATAAAGATGGGCTGATTTCCATTGCTTGTATCAATGAACCTTTGTTGGCATCCTCTTTATCTGGAGATGCCAGTATGTGTGCATACTGTCTCTCCTGTAGAATATAAGCTCCTTGAGGGCAATGATTACTTCCTGGCTCACAGTGGGCACTTACTAGATAATTGTTGATGAATTGATTCTACTAGAAACATCTTTAAATGCTCCCATTCATTCATTCAAGCATTTATTAAATCCTTGCTATGTCCCAAACTACATTCGAGGCAATGGATTCACAGAGACAAAAATGAAGAAGTCCCCGATATCCAGAAGCTAGGTAACTAACATTCTACTAGGAGAATGATACCTTACTGATAATGAGTTTCTCTAAATGTTTCTATTAATAAATGTCGTTGTAATAATTGTACCAGTCTCAAGACTCCACAAGCCTTCTTTGGTGAGACACATAGTCAGGTGAAGAAAATTGGTCTAGTACTAGAACGCTGAAGGATAGGATGAATGCTTATCAGTCTTAGCTATTAGAGGGGTGTTCTTGGGTTGGAGGACTTCCTTAGATCACAGGATTCTTGAGATTTCTTCCCATCCCACAAACCTGTTACTTCCGCAGAAATTTATCCATGTATTTGTGGAAGGCAGACATAAAATATATGCTTTTATATTATAAAGGGAACTCCTCTTCAAGGGGTTGTCCCCATGCTCTAGACTCTTGTTGTGGTAGCCTGGAGATGTCTTGCTTTATAAGGAGTCACTTCAGAGATTCATGTAGTACCTGGGATGTCAGGAATCCTATGGGCTACACCCCAATCTTGGCCTTAGCTTTTATAGCTTTGTGTCATTTCCCATTTCAGTGCCTCCATTTCCCCAATTGTAAAATATGCGTCCTAGGATTTCCAAGCCATCTACAACATTGATAAGCCGGAAAATTATTTGGGAGTGGGATTTTCTAGCTCTTCGGGCTCAAATGGTATAAACTAGTCTTTTCCATTCTAATCATTTAAGAGAAAAGGACTCAATCCCATCTCAGCTGTTTGTTTACCTACCCATTCAGCCAGAATTTTTGGAAGTGCTTGTTTATAAAACACCAAACATCTGGCAGAAGAGTGAAGATTTTTTTCCTTTTTCAGATGCTTCTAAAGAACCAGATGCTTGGCACTGTGTTGTGTTGAGAAAACTTGAGTATTTTGGAATGGATTAAAAAAACAATTCTATTTAAAAGTTTTTTGTTTAGTTCAGTCTTTCTATGGAATCATAAAAGAGATGAAATTCCAGGGACCAGAGAAAAAGCTAACATTCTTCAGCCATCCTCATATCCTTTAGCCAGTTTCACTGAATACCGAGACTTAACTCAGTACAGTCATTAACTCATCCATTAGCAAGATGTATTGAGGGCTTGCTATGGGCACAGTGCTGTGTGCTAAGGCACTGTGGGAATAGAGAATAAATAGAAGACACAATAGCAATAATGGTTGGTATTTAGTTGTTGGAATAGATTTTTATCGAAATCTATTGCTTTTACTTCGGCTAGATTTCCCCTTGTATTTCTCCCAGAGAGCTGTCCATTATAACAAATAATTACTTAAAAAAGAAAAAAAATGAAGAAAAGAAAAAAATGAGCAAAACCAATCAGTGTATTAAAAACAGTCTGACATTCTAGGCAATGTTCCATGCCTCTCAGAATCCCCTACATTAATATGTGCACATCAGGAAAGGATTGGGGGAAATTGGTTTTTCTTCTCTCTTCTTTGAGGTCATGTTTGTTTATCTGTTTGTTTTAATCATTTCACAATATTCAGTTTCCACTGTGGGTTTGGTTTTTTTTTTTGGTGGTTGTTCTTTCCATTTACATTGTGGCAGTAAATTTGTCTCTTGTTTCCTTGGCTCCGTTACTTAATATCAGTTCATATAAGTCTTTTCTTTTCTTCTCTACTTTCATTATCTTTTTACTTTCTTACAGCATAGCAATTACATTCATGCATCACAATCTGTTTAGTGAAAATGATAGGCATCTACTTTGTTTTCAGTTCTTTGCTACCATAGAAAGTACTGCTATAAATATTTTGGTTTATATGGAGCCCTTCTTTTTGTCAATGACCTCCTTGGGATGTATACCAATGGAATCTCTGGCTCAAAGGGTGAGGAAATTTAGCCATTTTATTTGCATAATTCCAAATTGCTTTCCAAAGCAGTTGCACTAATTTGCAGCTCTACCAATAATGCATTAGTATAAGTAATATTTCACACCAATGGCTGGTATTTATATAGGCAATTATTTTCAAGGCATTTTATTTAATATTCACAATGACCTTTGCAAGTAGATATTATTAACTCCCTTCTCCAAATGAGAAAATTGAGTCTCCATGAGTTTAAATGACTTTCCCAGAATTACACAGCTAGCAAATATATCAAGGGGATTTGAACATTGTTGAAGCTGACTCTAAATCCTGAGTCCTATCTACCATGACTTCTTCTGATTCCTCTCTGCAAGGAAATTATAATCTACTTAGGGAGATAAGACTACTCCAAGGAAAATAATTTGAGGACAATGTAAAGCTGTCTGAAATTAAGCATTATATTAGTTTTAGTGATGCAAAAGGCTATGGGAAATTAGAGGAGAAGGGATGTGTTGAAGACCATATTAACTAGGGAAAGTTTTATTTAGAAAGTGGTTTGGATAGAGAGAAGACTAAAAGGAAAGGTGTTTCAAGTGAAAGAAACAAGCGTTATGTAAGGCACAGAGATGAGATGGAACATGGAATCCTGGAAAATTTAGCTGGCCCGCATTATAAAAACAGTATATTTTGGGGACAGTGAAGAGACTGGTCTGACCTGTATACTAGAAAAGAGGAGAAAATAACATTGGGTGGATTTACTGTGGTGTCTGATTGTAAAGGACCTTAGAAAATTAGTCAGAAAAATTTTTATCTGATGCAATAGTGAATAGGGAGGCACTGGATGTCTTTGAGCTAAGGAACAGTACGATATATGGGGGAGTTGTGCGATTTGTTTGGCATTGGTGTTTTGTAGGGTATATTAGGAGATACTCAAATGACTGAAACCACTTGGAAAGCTGTTGCATTTAGGTCATAGGATTTAAAGCTAAAAGTGACTTTAAGATCATCCAATACAAAGTCCTCATTTTACAGTTGAACCAGAATGGTACAGTGGGAAGAATTTTGGCCCTGGGGTCAGAAGACCCTGGTTAAAATTCTCTCTCTGAAGATTCCTACATGTGTGACCTTGGGCAAGTCACTTAATTTTTCTAGGTTTCATCATGTGTAAAATAAGGGTGTTCCACTAGATGCCTCTGCCTATCTGGCTCTAGTTTTATGAGCCTATAGTTTCCTTTCATGTGACCTTGGGTAAATCACTTAACTTCTAGGTCTCAGTTTCCTTATCTAGAAAATAAGGTCATTGGTTGGGATAGCCTCTGAGGTTCCATCCACCTCTATATCTATGATCCTGTGAAGCCTGAAGAGATGTGATGTACCCAAGGTCCTACAGAAAGTATACAGTGGATCTGGAATTATAAACAAGTGTCCTGACTCGAAATAGGTGGGATGGGTTAAAGACGGCATCAAGATTTTAAGCCTAAATGACTAGAGGATTGTTGATGTGTGGCATGTAAACTCAAGGGTCATTTCCCTGAGGAGCAGATTTTGCCCTCACAGCAAGAATATCTGATTCCAATATTGAATTGGAGGGGTTGCAGAAAGACAGGTCCACTAACGCATTAGTAGAGCTGTGAATTAGTGCAACCAGGAATGTTCTGGAAAATGTTTAATAATTGACTCTAAGGGAAAAAAATATACAATGCGCTTCTGTGTTTAAAGTGCATTATCATTTTCTTCAACACTTTATTAAGTCTGGAGAACCAAAAAAAAAATAATAATAAACCAAGCCCTTATTTGTCGCAATCACTAATTTCTGAGTTGTACATGCTCACAATGAACATTTAACAATTGGCTCTTGAAAGCCAATTGAGAGAAGTTATTGTACTATTACATTGTACAATAGTACTATTGTACTATTATATTGTACTATATATAATTATTAAATTGGATCCAGGCTTTTGTCCTTTTATTTTCTTTCAAGGTCCAGCTCCTATAAAAAAAGTCATCTCTGGAGGACATGGCTGGTTGATGAGATTACCCTTAGCCCTCAAGGAACATGCTCTTGAATCTTGAGTGAGACCCTACCCAACTAGGAGACCTCAAATCTGTTTAGGGTATAAACAGAATCCAGTCTTTACCCTGGAAAAAGTATGCCCTGTTCTAGTACCCTCCATTAGATTTAGAGTGATTCAGCTCATGAAGGAGAAAACCAGCCAGAGAGTTCTGGATGGAGATGGATTCCTGTCTCAGGATCAAGCCATATTCTCAGCAGGAGGAGCTAAGACTTCTAGCCCACCTCCTCCTTAAATGTCCACCAATCAGAGTTGACTTTCACTTGTCAGGGGCATTCCCTTTCAGAAAGGTATTTAAGGCTCTTAAGCTCCATTGGGAGTCTTTGGTTGCTGAGAGAAACCACTGACAATCAATTTGTTGGTTGTTGGTTAGCCTAATGAATAAATTGATTATTAATTACCCAGAAACTCTGTCTCTCAGAGTTTTTATTCAAAACATAGTTCAAGTTGGCTCTAGCACAGTCCTGAGTCAGCTGTTCTTGAAAGCAATTTAGGACTATGTAGATGAAGTGGCTAAAATGTTTATATATCTGGACCCAGAGATTCCACTGCTAAGTGTATACCCTAAGGAGGTCATCGATTAAAAAAAAGGCTCCATGTATACCTGAATCTTTATAGTAGCACTTTCCAAGAACTGGAAACAAAGTAGATGCTCACAGACTGGTGGGTGACTGAGCAAATGGTGGTACATGGAAGCAATGGAATACTACTATACTATAAGAAACAACAAAGATGATGAATATATAAAAGCTTGGAAAAATTTGCATGATTCAATGCAAAGTAAAATAAGCAGAGGAATGAAAACAATAGCCACAACATCCATGACAATACAAATGGAAATAACAATAAAAGAGTAAAAAAAGGAATGTTGTAAAATGTCCAAGAACAAACTTAGTTCCAAAGAAGATATCAATCAATAAATCACTGTTTATTAAGCATGTACTATGTGCCAGGTACTGTACTAAGCACCAGGGATACAAAAAATGGCAAAAGATAATCCTTGCCCTCAATTAGCTTTCAATCTAATCTAAAAAAATCTATAAAAAACAATGCAGGATAACTGGGAAATAATTAAAAGAGAGAGATCATTGGAATTAAGACGGGTTGGGGAAAGATTCCTGTAGAAAGGGGGCTTTTAGTTAGAACTTAAAGGAAGCCATTGAAGTCAGTAGTTGGAATGGAGAGGGAGAAGATCTCCCTTCCCTCCCATTCCACCCATCTCCTTTGCTGAATTAGAGGGGTTAATGGGTAGAACATTATCTATAATGTATGATTTGTCATTGCATTTATCAATGTTGTTGATTTTTTGTCTTTGTTCCCTCTTTTTTTTTTACAATTCTGTTGTATAAGGGACAATTTTCTGGGAGGGAGAAGAGGATGCATATAGTGAGAAATCTATTGTTGTTGTTGTTGAGTCATTTCAGTCTCTCTGTGACCCCATTTGGGGTTTTCTTGGCAAAGATACTGGAATGCTTTGACATTTCCTTTCTGGCTCATTTTACAGATGAGGAAATCAGGCAAACAAGGTGAAGTGACTTGCCCAGCGTCACACAGCTAGTAAGTGTCTGAAGCTGAATTTGAAGTCAAATCCTCCTGACTCCAGGGCCAGTACTCTATCCACCATAGCTTCTAGCTGCCCAGTAAGAAATTTAGGCAAAATAAAATCAAAATCCATCAACAAAATTTTATTTAAAGAAAAGACTATGTGATTCCCAGTTTCCATTGGCTATCACTTTGCCATAAGGATCTTTGTGTTTTTCACTATGTGCACTGTCTCCACTTAACTCAAAGGACAACATTTCCACCCATTGAAATGGTCTTCCCTCACAATCTTGGGTGAAAAGTGCATCTTCCTTTGGCCAATTGGTTAAGGAGCCTGCTGGAACTTAGGTAGGCCAATACTCAAAACAGCAGTTGTCAGCAACTGGGTTGGCGTAGAAGGCCTTGCCAGCTTGGCAATGGCTGGCAGGGCTTACACTTGACTGGTGGAGCTTCTGAAGATCCAGGTTCCCCTCTGAGTCACAATGAGATGTTAGGGGGTGCTCTAGTGCAGGGAAGTCTCATTAATTTTCATAACCATTTACAATTTTAGGTAAGTCTACAAAGTGCACTTCTTCATCTGTACTCTGTATATTAGGCACCTGTGACAAGCTTTTATTGACCTTTACATGAATTAAAGAGATAAATAGGCTGGATATTGTGAGAAATGTCAGGCTATAGTCTAGAGCCTTCTCTTATACTACATGCGATAAGAATGACCTGGGGATCTTACCAAGTGTGACTGGACGGTTAGAATAGTAAAATAGTACAGTAGAAGCAATACTAGCTCTGGAGTCAGAGGAAATTGGTTCAAACTTTGCCTTTGATGTTTGCTAATCATGGGCAACTCACTCATTTTCCCTGTGTCTCAGTCTAGATATGTCTAAAATAAAGGCTTTGGACTTTCTAGCCTCTTAGGTCTCTTCTAGCCTTACAATCCTAAAATATTGAAAATGAATCTTACTTTCTGGTTTCAATAATGGTAATTTCCTTTTTCCCAATCATTTCTCAGTTCTATCCAACCATTCATGATTCCATTTGGGGTTTTCTTGGCAAAGACACTGGAGTAGCTTACCTTTTCTTTCTCCAGCTCATTTTACAGATGAGGAAACTGAGACTTTCCCAGAGTCACACAAGTAGTATCTGAGGTAATCTTTGAATTCAAGAAGATGAGTCTTCCTGTCTCCAAGCTCAGCACTTTATCCACTATGCCACTCAGCTGCCCATAATTTCCTTTTTAAGTCTGTGTAACAACCATAAGCATGCTACCGCTATCAACCAATGAATTAGCAAGCATTTATCAAGCAATTATTATGGATTGGGAATATTCAAAGCACCAAGGATACTAAAAAAAAAATTAAAAACAATCGTTGCCCTCATGGAACTTACATTCTAAAGAGAGAGACAACATGGGCTACTGTACTATTTTACCATTCTAACAATCTAGTCATACTTGGTAAAATCCCAGGTCATTCTTATTGCATGTAGTATAAGACAAGGTTTTAGACTGCAGCTTGACATTTATCAACAACATCCAGCCCATTTATCTCTTTAATTGGGCATATGGGCATAAATAGGTGCAGTCAAGGTACATAAAGAGGAGATGAAAGGTTACCTTGTAGGGGAAAGAGCTAGTATGAATGAATGAATGAATGAATGAATGAATGAATGAATGAA
>CM053626.1:20456748-20514009 GCA_028646595.1 Phalanger gymnotis | reverse complement strand
TGGCTAGCATCATAGATATGAGGAAGAGGGATCAGTTAAGTGAAAGCCCAATATTTCAATCAGCTATAACTAATTAAGCACTTCTTCCTATGTTCCATACACTGTGCACAAAGAAAACTTTTGGTGGAATGTAAGATTTTTGATAGTGGTGACTGTTTCACCTTTGTTTTTGTATTCCTAATGCCTTAGCACAGTGGCTAGCCCTAAATCTGATTCCTACTCTGATTTAACCATAAATATTTTGTATATGCTTATTGATTTGAATCCAATTTGGTGAAAGAAAGGACCATCTGTTTAAACAAAAGTCCATATTTGTCATATATCATTGCCATGTAAATATAGGTATTTGAAGGCAGGGATTATTTCATTTGTGAGTTCCAAACAATGCAGAACATTTTTTTAGCATATAGCATATTATCCATATATAGCATGTTTTTTAGCATTTAGCATTTTATCCATTGCTATTTAGGTACAGCAGAAAGGGGGGCTGGATTTGGAATCGAAAGACTTGGGCTCAAGGTCCAGATCCATTACTACCTGTTGATGTGACACTGAGCAAGTGAGTTCACCACTCTGGACCCTAGTTTCCATAACTATAAAATGAATGGACTGGACTGCGATCTCTTAGGTTTCTTCTAGTTCTAGGTTTGTAATCCCATAGTCCTAAGTGTTTAACAAGCTTTTGTTGTTAGTTAAAAGCCAGCAGTAGAGTATACTGATGGTATATATTTATTTAAGACTGAAAGTTGCAGGGAAGGTCCGTTGGTAGAGGGAATATCTTTATCTGGAATTCCTTATGTTAATAAAATCACAATTTCATACTCTTTTGCTATCTATGGTATTATAGAATGAGTTGGCGTGATGTACTGTAGTCATTTCTGGTGATTATTTTTCACTATTCTTTTCTTGCTTTTCATCCAGGTGTTAAGACTCTGGGACATCCAACATCAGCTCTCCATCCAAAGGGTGACTTGTCCTTTCACAAAGAGTCAGGAGTTCAAATGTCTCTTCCACTTTGATGAAGCTCATGCACGGCTTTTTATTGCCTTTAATAACCAACTAACATTATTGGCAATGAAAAATGAGACCAACAGAAGGGTCACAAGTCATGAGAAACCAGTCACTTGTGTGTTATACAACTCAGTCTTCAAGCAGGTAATAGTGCTTGTGTGAGTGTGTTTGTGTGTGTGTTTCTAGTAAGTATTTTTCTAATTGTGTATTTCTCTAATAAGGGGCTTAGGAGAGATGGTTGTGTATATTGGAAAAGGTAGTGGACTCAGATTTGGGGGAAAAAACCACATGGGTTCAAATCCTGCCTTTGCCACTGGCAAAGTGACAATGGGCAAGTTACAATCTTCTTGAGTTTCAGGTGCTTCATCTGTGAAATAGCCATAAGAATCAATCAATAAAAATTTATGAAGCACCTACTATGTGCCTGTTGCTATGCTAGATACTGATTACACAAAGATAATGATGAAGCAGTCCTTACTCTTGAGGAGCTTGCATTCTATTAGAGAAGAGAGTATATGTGTGAATACATACGTGTGTACATATGAACACATACATTTACAAAATAATTTGCATATGTACATATGTACTCACACATATATATGTGTGTATATACATACATACATATAATTTTAAGCTAATTTTGAAGGGGAGGAGAAGGTACTGGGTGGGATGAAGAAATGAACTCATCACATCATACCTCCAATACCTACTTGACAGGGGTATGAGGATAAAATAATATCCGTAAGGCATTTTGGAATTTTTTTTAGGAGGAGAGAGGACTTTGGACCTGCAAACTCAACAGCTTCAATAACTCTTTATCTGAAAACTCCCTGTACACTTGCAGATAGAAAACTTGACTACATTTAATAGTCTTAGAAAGCTGCTTGACAGCACTAAAAAGTTAAATGACTCACCCAGGGTCCCTTAGTCAATGTATCAAAGAAAGGACTTGAACCAAAATCTTTCTGATTCCAAGGTCAACTCTCTATGTTTTATTTCTTTTTTTTTTAATGCTCTTGGGATTGGTTTTTTAATTTACTTTATCCTGAACTTAAGAAATAAAACAAGCATTTCCATAACATAATAGAATAGAAAGAGGGTGACTGTACACAAAACTGCAATTCTCATATATATTACTTGCTATTCCTTTTAAATATGTAATAAAATTATCATGTAATAAAACCTTGAAGCTTTGCGCGACTGTCTCCTTTCTCCTCTTCCTCTTCCTCTCCTTTTCCTCTGTCTCCTACTATAAATAATAATATTAATAGACAATTATATAGCACTTTAATGTTTTAAAAGCACTCTAATCCATCCATCTATTCTGTTACTAAGTGCTATGCAAATGCTAGTGACTATTATTAAATAACTCCAAGCTCTAAGTTGCTATAATGCTGTTTTTAAGCTTAGGGAGATAGGAATAAAGAAATGTAACGGGGGGTGGGAAATTATGGAGAAGAAATTCTTAAATATGTGTGCATTCCTGTAATGGTGCCTGCATCCAGCTGTGGGTAGGTTGTGACTTTCCTTTCAACAAATACTCACACCAGCACTGACATAATAATTCAAAAACTGTAGTAGCAAAACTAAAACGAACCCAAAGTGAAATGTACTGAACTTCTCTTACCAGCTTATCTGGCCATTGCCCAACTACAAGCAGATCTGGTTCTAAAATGTCCCTTTATGGGGACCACACTACTGCATCTGGAGGAAGCCAAGCTCTGAAATATGCATGCATCCTAATTAGCAAAGATCTGTTCTCTTGGCATATTTCACACAAGTGGCACCCAGTGGTAGAGCTGGGTGCATTCCTAATAAAATGATGCAGTTAAATGCAATGCCACTTGGTATGCAGCATGAGAGCTGTTTGTCTTCCCAGCACTTTAATGATGCACTGCAGCCTTTGGTACCCGGGCGTTACCTGCATCTCAATGAAGAAGCATTGGTACTAGAGAGAGAGGAAAATGTCTCAGTGATGGAGCTTTGCGAATAGGGCACAAAGTGCAGTGGAAAGAGCCTAGAAAGGGGACATTAGGGGTATATTGTAGGGCAATTCAAGGAGTAATAGCAAATGGTGATAGCGCGCCTCTTACACTAAGGGAGAGAGTTATTCTAGGCGTTACTGCAGCAGCAAAGAAAGAGCTAGTCACAAAATGAGAATCCAGCATGTAGGCAATTAAATTAGGAAATTGCCCACCTGCCCCACCTCCCCCCACCCTACGCCTTCATTTTTCTGCAAAAGCCTTGGAGCTTGTGTTGAAACGAGCATTTTGGTAAAAGCACAGGCTGTAGCATGTCAAGTTGCCACTAATGAGGAGTTTGTCACGTAGGTTAAACGCTGTTTTCCTTTCATACCAGGAGATAAAAATCTTTTCAGAATCAATCTATTCTGAGTTTCATCTGCAGGGATTCATTTCATTGCAAATGTTTTATTGAACTTTGGATAAGCAACTTGTTAATTTGGCTTCCTGGTGGCCACTGGGGCATGTGTATTTTCTCAATAGTAGACACTGTTAATTGAGATCTGCAAAGGTGTAAAAGGGGACAGGGGCTGAGACACTAAAATACAGCCAGGCACCGGATGGATTAATAGATCAACTGGCTACAAGTAACAATGGCCTTCCATGAGATAATACTGGACAGAGGGGCATAAAGACTGGAGCCAGAGCTGTAACTAGTCATATTGTAACATGGGACAAAAAACAAAAACCAAAAAAAGCTAGTGTGGGGGATGGGGAGAATTGGCAGCAAAACAGACAGTCCAATCAAGAGTGCAATTATGTTGGACAGTGGCGCTTAGTAACAGAATAGATGAATGGATAAAAGTGCTTTTAAAACATTGAAGTGCTATATAATTGTCTATTAATATTATTATTTACAGTAGGAGACAGAGGAAAAGGAGAGAAGGAGGAAGAGGGGAAAGGAGACAGTCGCATGATGCTTCAAGGTTTTATTACATGAAAATTTTATTACATATTTAAAAGGAAGAGCAAGTTATATATAAGAGAAGTGCAGTTTTGTGTGCAATCACCCTCTTTCTATTCTATTATGTTATGGAAATGCTTGTTTTATTTCTTAAGTTCAGAATAAAATAAATTCTTACAGTGTGTATATACACATATACATATATATATATACACATATGTGTATATGTACGTTTATATGTATGTGTGTGTATACACACACATACACACACACACACAAAAGTGAGACAGTCCCTGACTTCGTAGCTTACAGTCTCCAATCAAGGAGGACCCTTAAAATATTAGGGAATTTGAGAGCTGGAAGGGACTTCAGTAGCCAGCTAGGCCACAATCTATACATGAAATCAAAATCCCCACTAATGTACACAACAGGTGATCATCTACTTTCCCTGATAGAAGTGGTTTGGAGATACTTGTGTTATCCAGTAATATGATAAAGTAAAGGACCCCATGGTGGGTTAATATGGGAAGAAAGAGCCATGCCTCCTTCTTGGGGCAAACAGCCGTTCTGTATTTCAAGCTACCATGTACTTTCTAGCAATTTCCAAAGCATGTTGCCTACACTCTGGCTGGCCTCATCCATCTCCCCCTAGAAGTTGGACACTGCCCCCTGGGACCCCTTTGACTTACCTGACCTGGAGCCCAGGTCACCACACACTGTCTAGCTACTTCCATATGCACATGACTCTATCCATCCCCTTCCAACTTTATATGTTGTCTTCCCTTTAGAATGTAAGCTCTCTGGGGAAGTACCTACCTTGTTTGCTTGTATTTATATCCCCAGTGTTTACTTAGCACAATACTTGGTACATAAAAAGCATATAATCCTTCCTTCCTTCTTTCTTTCCTTCCATCATTGACTTAAAATAAGAAAATAAATATTTAGATATGAACAATTAATATGCAATACATGAGGTATGAGAAACATTGCAGTATAGTGGTTAAAGAGTTGGCCAGGAAGACCTAGGTACAAGTCTTGCCCCTGACAAATTCTGATTGTGTGACCCTGGGCAATTCACAACTTTTCAGTGCCCTTTTAATGATGTTTCTTCCCCTTTATTCTAGATTAAGAAGTAACATAGAATGATGAATAGAGGATTGAAGTTGGAAAAACTAGGGTTCAAATCTTGCCTTTAACATTTACTAGTACAGATTAATCTGTCTGAGCTTTAGGCAGCTCTCTCAGGATATAAACTATCATTAAACTGTAATTTGATGGTGGAAGAAATCATAGGCGTTTAATGTGTTCAGCTTCGATGTCAAGGCTGCCTTTGATATTAATTATAACTGGATTCATTTCAGTTGTATTTAACTGTTGGGATGAGGAGTGGGTAGAAGAATATGTATGATTTGATTCAGGCCCCTAGAGATTACCTTTGAAAAGAGCAAAGTCAAGGGCCAGAAATGTAACAGATAGCTTACCGACATCATTCAGGATGTGTGAATGAAAAGCTCTGAATTCCTATCTTTGCCATCAGATATCATTTCATATTTGTTGAATTACTGTGCCTCTTACTTAACTATTTCATTCCCTTGCTTTCTGATCTTTCCAAATCCAAGCTTTTTAGGTTCACAGATTTACAGAATGTCAGAGTAGATTGCGCCTTCTCTCATGAATCGTCAGTCTCTCCCTATAAGTTTCTTTTCTGCTGCCCACAAACACACCCATGTCTCTCTATCCAAAAACAAAAACAAAACACTCTGACTATCCCTGCTACTTGTTCTCTCATATCTTTCTTCCCCATCTCAGCTAAATTGCCTTGCAGCAAATATATATATATACATATACACACGTATGTATATTTGTTGTTCAGTGGTTTTAGTTGTGTCTGACTCTTTGTGACTCCATTTGGTGTTTTCTTGGCAAAGATACTGTAGTGCTTTGCCATTTCATTTTCCAGTTCATTTTACAGGTAAGGAAACTGAGGCAAACAGAACTAAATGACTTACCCAGGGTCACATAGCTAGTAAATATCTGAGGCTGGATTTGAACCCAGGTCCTCCTGACTCCAGGCCCAGCACTTTATCCACTATGCCATTTTAACTATCTATATCTTTATCTATCTCTGTATCTATATGCACATGCACATACACATATATATGTGTATAAGTATATATAACAGCAAAAGAAATCAACACATTGGCTATGTTTGAGAACATTAAGAACAATTCCTAAAGCAGGACCAATTTGTATTTTTATTAATAGTGTTTTTTTGCCTCTTTTCTCACATGTTTTACAATTTTGAAGATTCCCAACTTTTATCATCTTTGTCAATATGATACATGTGAGATGAAACCTCTGAATTATTTTGATGGGCATTTTTATTATTCATTCTAGGGCATTTTTATATAGTTCTTAAACATCTGCAATTCTTCTTTTGAAAACACTCCTTTCATGAGACAGATTAAAAGGTGTCTGATGGCAGAAATCACATTTGGGAATGTAAAGGACCTCAGAAATAATGTAGCCATTCATTTAATAAGCATTTACTAAATTCCTACCATGGGCTAGGCACTGTGCAGAGACCAGTGATACAAAGACAAAAATGAATCAGTCATGGCCACAAGAAGCTTATATTCCAGAGGAGCAGGGGAGGGTGGGAAGTGCCACAGATACAGATAAGCAAATGTAAAATAGATAAAAAATAAATCAATCAAGAAACATTTATTAAGTAGCTATCATGTGCCAGGCACTGTGCTAAGCATTGGAGATACAAAAAGAGGCAAAATCCAGTCCCTGCCCTCAAGGAGCTTACAATCCAATGAGGGAGACAACATGCAAACAAATATGTACAAATAAGCTTTAGACAGGGTAAATAGGAAACAATTAACAGAGAGAAGGCTGTAGAATTAAGAGGAGGTAGGGAAGGCTTCCCGTAGAAGGTGGGGTTTTAACGGACATAAAGGAAGCCAGGGAGGTCAGTGGTTGGAGTAGAAGAGGTAGAGAGTTACAGGCATTGGGGAAAGCCAGATAAAATGCCCAGACCTGAGAGATGGAGAGTCTTGTTCATGGAACAGCCAGGAGGCAGTCATTTGGGGAGAGGAGGGCACAATGATGGGAAGAATCCAAAATGGCCTTGTGCAAAATGTGGCACTTAAGTCATGAACACAGCTGAGGATTCTGAGAAGCAAAGGCAGGGAGAGATTCCAGCCCCCTTCAGTTTACAAAGGAGGAAACTGAGAAGTGACTTGTCCACATAGGTAGTAAGTGGAAGAGCTGGTATTTGAACCCTAGCCTTCTCTCTCATATCCAGGGACACAGCTCTGTACAACACTAGGTACATTATTCAGCCTCTGCCTTTGCCACAGTGCCCGGTAAGGAGAAATTCAATAAATACTTGTGGCCTGATTGATTGAATTTCTCGCTGCAGGCTCAAGATTTTCCTGGCTTCCCTCCCTCCCCCATCTCCATTAGTGTTTTTCAGTCTTTCCTTAGGCCTGAATTTTGTGATATTTTCCTCTCTGCTGCAGGGATTTTTTTTTAATGTCTTGCCTGTAGACTTTATTATTTCATTGTGGACCCCAGTGAGTATTCACCACAATCACTGAATGGAGCACAAACAAAACAGTCCATCCATTACTTTCCTTTCTCCTTCCTTTATTTCCAGATAGAATTGTTCCCTGACACCTTTCTGTAAAGGAAAGCATGTGGAACCCTTAAGAGTCTTCTGCAAAGGAGCCACATTTCTTCTTTCCCCTTTTTCTACATTGGCAAAGCTTGTCCTTGCAGCTAGCAGCCGCAGAATGAGCTTCTGGAGATAGGATGAGGAAACACCTGGTTGGCATTAACAGCTGAAAGCCTCCATCGGAGTAGCTCAGCCGCCCTGGAGACTGTTCTAATGAGCCGACCTTGAGTTGGATTCTTAAAGCACACTTTTTTTTTTGAAAATTGAGAGATACTCGAATGCCCATAAAAATAGATTCTACATGCATAGGGGAAAAAAGAATTACTAAAACCTCAGTAGTACTTCTGTGGACAAGCTGGAACATAATGGGGTTGGGGCTGAGGGATGTGATCATATTGATGAAGGGATTAGAGACCTTGATACCTGGGGGTCAGCTGGTAGCATAGTGAATAGCGCTGGGCCTGGTGTCAGGAAGACCTGAGTTAAAAAAATCACATGCTTCCTAGCTGTGTGACCCTGGGCAAGTCACTTAACTTATGTTTGCCTCTGTTTCCTCATTTGTAAAGCAGGGATAATAATAGCTCCAACCTGCCAGGGTTTTGTTAGGATCGAATGAAATAATAATTATAGGGCATTTAGCACAGTGCGTGGCACACAGTAAGTTCTATATAATTTTAGCAATTATATTTAGCCTGGTGAAAAGAAGAGTTAGGCAGAACATGCTACCTGTCTTCAAGTATTTGAAGAACTGTGACCACAAAGAGAAGTTAAACTTATTCTCCTTAGCCTCAGAGGGCAGAACTAGGTGAACTAGTATTAGTTTCATAGAGGAGTATGGAAAACCAAAGAGAGCTTTCCACAAGTGGAGTGAGCTATTGGGAGGCAGTGGGTTCTCCCCAACTGGAGGTCTCTCAGTGGTAGCCGGATGACCCTCACCAAGGATCATAGACTTCGAGGTAGAATATTAAAGATCATCTAGTCCAACTTCTTTCTTAGAGATGAGGAAATGGAGTTCTAAAGATCCTTTCCCAAGCTCACCTGGAATGCAAATGGCAGAAGGGGGATTTGAACTCAGGAACTCTAACTTCAGATATGTCGCTCTTTCCACTGGACCACTCTGCCTCTGTTACTGGAGGGATGCCTGTTCAGGTGGGGGTTGGATTAGCTGATCTTTGAGGGGGTCCCTTCTAACCCTGAGATTCTGATTCTATCATCCATATCCTAATTCATTTATTTTAGTTGTCTGTGTAGGACAGACGCAAGCTCAGTGTTTCTCCATTTTGTTTAGACTTCATAACCAAAGCAGAGAGTTCGACTTTATCTTCTTTCAACAATTTGAAAGAAATTTCTAACTTACATTATAAATTTATAGTCATAAATTGTTATAGGAATAAGGATTGCTATTAGAAACGGGATTTCATGAGCAGATTTACAAACCTACCAGGTTTCTGACTTGAATGATCTCAATCGCTTGTCTCTTGCTACATTCCGGAAATTACTATTCCATTCACCTCACTCTTGCTGTGAGACATAACTTCAAACTGTTCCTTCTGAAATGGCTGTAGAGGAAATATTGTGCTTCAAATGACGGTGTCTGCAATAACCCAGAAGCCCACATGATACTGGTGATGGTAATTAAGAATGATGAGCTGACCAATTTGGGGTTGATGACTTCTACTAATGCTATTTCTGGCTCTTCTTCACTCAGGAAACACTTAGAGAATCAACCCAGAATTATTAGAATGGTAATATGAATCACAATCATTTAGATTTTTGCAGTGCCTTAAGGCTAATAAATCTCTTAATAATAATAATAGCTAGCATTTATACAGCACTTCAAGATTTTTGAAGAAACTTCCATATGCAATTTAATTTGATCCTCACAACAACCCTATGGAATAGGTGCTTTTATAGTCTCCATTTTACAGATGAGAAAACTGAGGCTGAGAGGTTACATGAGTTGCTCAGGGTCACACAGCTAATAGGTATCCAAGGCAGAATTTAAACTCATATCTTCCTTACTCCAAGTCTATCTCCCATGACACCTTGCTGGCTATTTCAACATCCTAATTCCATAGCTAGCAAAAATAGTATTATGCTCATTTCATGGGTGAAGAAACTGAGGGTCTTTGAGGTTAAGATTTGCCAAAGATCACATAGCTGGGATATTGTATCAAACATATCTGACTCTAAGACAAATGCCTTTACCATTACATCAAACTGCCTATGATTAATTTCCAATCATTTGCATGACCCACTTGCCCATATAATGAAAGTTGAAGTGTAATGGATGTCTAATCCATCCATTAATCAATCAAAAAAGCATTAGTTAAGCATCTACTATGTGATAGGCACTGGGCTAGGTTCTGGGCATGCAAAGACAAAAAAGAAACAATGCCTGCCCTCAAGGAGCATGTGATCTAGTCTGGGGATACAACATATATACATAAATGGTTTACAAAGCATATACAAAGCAGATGCAGGTAATTTGGGAGAAAGGTACTAACATCCAAGGCCTTCAGGGAAGGCTTTATGCAGGAGGTGATTCTTCAATTAAGCTTTGAAGAAAACTTGGGATTCTGAGAGATAGAGGGAAGAAGGGGAGGTCATTTTAGGCTCATGGGATGGCGAATAGAAAGGGCCTAGAGACAGGAGGTGGCGTACCATTTATGAAGAAGAGGATGGCCAGTCTGGTTAGACCAAAGTATATGTAGAAGCAATTAACATGTAATAATGCTGGAAAGACTGGTTGGAGCCAGGCTGTGAATGCAGGACTTCTAACAACCTCATCATCTGGTCCTCTTAGCCAGAGGCAGAATGACATGATGATTAGAAGCCTCAGTCTAGAAAGAGCTGGGTTTAAGTCCTGCTTCTGATGTTTCCTTTATACTTCCAAGTCTCAGTTTTCTCATCTATAACCTGGGAATTTTAGTTTCGCTGCAATAACAATTTCTTACATACCTACTATGTAACTAAGATACATTGTGAGATCCCAGCCAGTCAAATTTTCAGTGCCCCAGGCAGCTAACATTACACAGAGGAGAAAAGGTGGCTGATCTGTATGGGTTGACAACTTTCCTCCACATACCAATGAAATCATAGACATAGATATAGCAAAACACATTAGTAAAGACTGAAGATTTCCTATTGTCCAAAATATCATATGAAGCTAGATCTGTTGCTCTTAACCTGGGCCATGTGAACTTAAAACAATTATTTTAATAGTTTGGTAATTACATTTCAGAATATTTGGTTTCCTTTGTATTCCTATATATTTTATTTTGCCCATTTACAGACATTATCCTGAGAAAGGGTGTGTAGGCTTCATTAGACTTCCTAAGGGATTGGTCCATGTCACAAAAAAGGTTAAGAATCCGTGAGCTGGATGAATCACATGCAGAGCTGACCACCTGGCTTCTAGCTTGGACACACTCTCCAAATGGACAAGGAGCTAGGCCTAGAATTAGACAAGAAGATGTGAACTGGCTGGTTTGTCTTCTGGTAAATTATAAAGCTTGCCAAAGTACTCCCAGACACAAAATTCCATCTTTAAATACCAGTCTTCTAGGGTTGCTGTATGGTTGTGAGTCATGAACAGTACAATGTCAAAAGAATTAAAAGTAAATAGCATGGAAGGCAACAGAGAGACACCTGGCGGGTTTGGACAGCCTGAAGTAGAACCAAAGTGAAGCATGATAATAACAGCTAACATTTATATATTGCTTTAGGTGTAGCACAAATTTCAGTTGAACCTAATAGCAACCCTCTGGGAAGGGAAGGAAATAAGCATTTCTATAGCATCTACTATTTGCAGCAACTGTACTAAGCACTTTTACAAATATCTCATTTAACCCCCACAAAAACCCTTTGAGGTAGATGGTGTTATTAACTTCATTTTGTAATCAAGCAAACTAAGGTAAACAGAGGTTAAGTGACTTACCCTGGGTCACACAGTTAAGAAGTGTATAAGGCTAGATTTGAACTCAGGTCTTCTTGACTTCAGGACTAGCAATCTATCTACTGCACCACCAGCTGCCTCAGGAAAACAAACGACAACCAAAAACAATCTCATTTGATCCTCACAACAACCCTGGGAGGTAGGTGCTATTATTATCCCCAATTTATAGTTGAGGAAACTAAGAGTAAGTGACTTGTCCAAAGTTGCACAGCTAGTTAGTGTCTGAGGCTGGATTTGAGCTCAGGTTTATCCCTATTCTAGGCCCAGTACTTTATCCATTGCACTACTTCATTGTCTATGAGCCAGTTATTATTATGCCCTTTTTGGAGATGAGAAAAGTAAGGCAGATTAAGTGACTTGCCCAGGGTCACAAAGCTAGCAAGTATCTGAAGCAGGAATTGAGGTCAGGTCTTGACTCCAGGCCCAGTGCTCTCTCTAGCCATGGTACCATTTAACCGTTTAGGATGTTACCAAAGATACGTAAGATTGAAGAAGCGTTAGGTTGGCTGCAGGGGCTTGCTGGTAAATGCTTAACAACCAGCCCTCTGAAGAAAAATTATACTCATGACACACTTTTATATTTAATCTGTGCCATTAACATCTTTTTCATCTCTTTCCTAAGTCTAAACCAGGGGTGGGGAACCTGTGGCTTTGAGGCCACATGTGGCCTTCTAGGTCCTTGGGTGCAGCCTTTTGACTGAGTCTAAGTTTTATAGAACAAATCTTCTCATTAAGGATTCAGTCAAAGGGCCACACTTGAGGACTGAAAGGGCCATATGTGGCCTCAAAGCCATAGGTTCTATTCTCTAAGCCAACATTTACAAATATTTTGTCAAATCAAAACAATGTTTTGTTAAAACAAAACAATAAATGAAACCCCCTTTTTAGTGTTTGTTGATTTCCAACAGCCAAATGCACACCCTGGAAGTTTAACAATCAACTCCCATGAGACAATTAGAGCAAGTTCCATCTCACCCTTGAATGGACATGTGGTGAGAATGGGGGCTAATAGTTTGATGGCTGGAATGCTCTTCTGGAATTGACCCTGATGGTATCAGGAGAAATCAAGGGAGTCTTGGCATGTCGGGTGGACCCACTATGTCACATTCAGAGGAGCACATGGATGACAGTCACATAGAACGGGCAGATGTGGAGGGGTGGTAATCTGTCTACCTCATTGAAAAGAACAACCATGTTAATGAGATCTTGGATTCATTTGAATATTTTTGTAGCTGCCAAAACCTAGTTGTTGTGAGGTTCCAGTAAGATTAGGAATGTAAAACATTTTGTGAACTTTAAAGTTCTTCATAAATGTCCAATATTATTATTAACAAGTGGCCATGGGGTGAATGCGGCAACATTTTTGTCTTCCAGTTATTGACTGGAATGGAAAAATAAGGGCTGCAAGAAATGAAATTTCAAAGAGGACTATGAAGAGGGAAGTGATAACAAGTCTGGGCTGCCTCGCATGCTCAGATGTCTAGTTCGAGGGGGGAAAAGAAAAGGTTAAAGGTGGCAACTCTTGGAGGCTTTGGAGTTAAGGAGATGTTGTTAGCCCTTTGCAGAGGAAGCACATCTCTTTGTGACTTGGCCTCACTTTATTTGGCTCCATTCATGTTCCACTTCTGAACTCCTGACTCTTCAGGACCCTGGAGAGTGACAGCTGGGAAGCCAGGCTTCTGAAGATTGAGATCAAGACTGTCATTCACCTGCACAGGATGCTATCTTCCCACGGCTTTCTCTATAAAAAAAGCTGTTCATAATTCCCAAATGATTCTATGAGATGAACATTCATAAGATGCCAAAAGAATCTCAAGCGTATAGCCTACATTTGAATCCCAGCTCTACTGCTTGTTATCTGTGTGGCCTAACCTGTAAGTTGCCTCAGTTTCCTCATCTGTCAAATGAGAACAAACAATCTCATCTCTAAAATCTATGCCAACTCCAAATCTTTGTTCCAAAGATCCAGTCTCTGAAATCTGAATGTTCTGGTCTCTGACTTGCTTTGATGTCCATATTTATATTACTTTGAGGCTTGGAAAGGTGTAAGATCTCATTTAATCCTTACCAGAACCCTGTGAGGTAGGTGCTATCGATGTCATCATTTTACAGGTGAGAAAATTAAGGCTCACAAAGGTTAGGAACACAGTCACACAGTGAGCTTCCGAGGTGGCATATGATCCCGGATCTTGATTACAGAACCAGCTCTCTTCCATTCCATGCTACATTTCATCAGGTATTTATTTATTTTAAAAGTTTGCATTGGGGAGATTTTGCAAATGGAAGTGGAGAGTGTATGGTGAGCATACAGTGGACTGTACAGGGAAGAACTAAATGTCATGAGAAATGAGTTCAAGTCTTGTCTCTGCCTATGTGACCTTGGACCATCTGTGGACCTCACTATCCTCATCTGAAAAAAAACAAATGGGACAAGATGATCTCTAAGAGCCCTCCCAACTCTAAATCTATGGAAAGATAAGTGTGGCATTTAAAAAAGCTCCATATTTCTTAGAAGTTTGATTTGGTGCTTGATTATTTTAGAGGGCAGGGGCTGGAAGAGACAATGGCCAATTGTTATCTAGAAATTAAGGCTCCCTCCTTTGCTTGCACATTGAAGGAAAGTCTGCTATTTGGCCATCACAGCAATCACATTTGAGAAGCTTCCTTATGGGCGACTGTAATGATAAGGTGAAATTTGAGTTCAGTACAGAGTTTCTACACCAGGAATTCCCCACATTGATGAAAGTGATGGGCTGAAGTAAAAATAAATAAAAGGGATGCAATAGTTAACGATAATGATGATGACGACAAAAAGTAATCACAATGAACACTTATATAGCACTTAGTGCCAGGCACGATGCTGAGTGCTTTACAAATATAATCTCATTTGATCCTCTTAACAATGGTAGGTGCCATCATTACGCCCATTTTACAGAAATGTAGGCTTTGGTAAGGATTCTCATAAATTTTCTTTCATTAGAGGCAGCTAGGTGGTGCAGTGGATAGAGTGCCTGGCCTGGAGTCAGGAAGACCAGAGTTCAAATCTGACCTTAGAAACTTCACTAGGCAAAGTCCTTTAACCTCTATTTGTCTCAGTTTCCTTATCGTAAAATGGGCATAACAATGACACTTAGCTCTTAGGGTTGTTAGAAGGATCAGATCAGATCATATTTGTAAAGTAACCTAAGCAGCTAGGTGGCACAGTGGTTAGAGCACTGAGCCTGGAGTCAGGAAGACTTATTTTCCTGAGTTCAAATCTGGCCTCAGACCTTACTAGCTGTGTGACCCTAGGCACGTTGCCTAACCTTGTTTGCCTGAATTTCCTCATCTATAAAATGAACTGGAGAAGGAAATGCAAACCACTCCAGTATCTCTGCCAAGAAAACCCCAAATGGGATCACAGAGAGTCAGACACAACTGAAACGACTAACCACACAGCTTGATACGTAGGAAGTGCTATATAAATGCTAGCTATTACTATCTAGCCAGTGCCCATAGAGACATAAATCTTGGGCATTTTCTGGACCTGGAAGATGCTTATCCTTCCAGGAATCTTTCATTCTTCCATTTTTGCAGTTCTCTTTCTAGCTTATTTCCTCATTGTCCGAGGGATTTGAGTACAAGGTTTCCATAACCTGTAGGCTTACTAAATATAATGGTGGCAAAATGCCAGCAAAGCAAGCAAGCTGACTCGTCACCAGGGCCAACCATCCTCACTGTCTGAGGCTCCTGGTTGTTAATCCCTTTTCCTCCCATTTGTTTCCTAGCACACTGAGCTGTGCATCACGATATTCTGTTTGCAGGGTCTATACAGATTTATACCTAACTTTCCTACACTCTTCGGTCTTTATTGACCCATCCATAATCATGTTTTAGTTGGAAAAAAATGTATAGTACCTGGAGAGAATAAGAGGCGGCAAGTATTTTAAGGCCTTGTCAGCATTTAAGGCAGTAACTATGACATTTGGTGGGAATGGGCCTCTTCCCATGATGGATTGGATACCTTCATTTGCTGAAGACTAAACTAAAGGTGACAGATACTTAACAGACTTGCTCTGCTTCTCCCCTCATCCTACAGTGAGTCATACCAGAGTTCCATTATGCAATACATCAACTTTCTGATCCAAATAGGAAAGATTTATCTGATGAGATGTATTCAATAACCTGCTATTCTAGAGTGTCCTCCAGTTGCCAGGATGAAGGGTGCCGAGGGAGCCTTCTTATTATCTTTTCTGAGAAGGGGTTTTCTAAAACTCAGGGCTTTTATTTTCCTCTAAAATTCTACCTTCTCATAGGATCATAGATTTAGAACTGTGATCATATAGATAGTTTATTCTGATGCCTCACGTTTTACAGAAGAAGAAACTGAGGCAGGGAGCTTAAGTGTTCCAAGTGAACACAGAAAATAAGCATGATCAGTATTCAAACCTTTGGTCTTCCTGACTGAAGTTAAGTGTTTTAATGCCTATGTTTATCTTATTTCTTTTTTTTGCCCTGGATTTGTGATTTCTTTGGTATGGGAAAGTTGCAAGTCAGGAAATTCTCTTGCCAATACCATTGGGCAACTCTGAACCTTATAGTCTTAGACATGTCAGGTGTTCGGTGGGTAGAGTGCTAGACTTGGATTCATGGAGGCCTCAGTTCAAATGCTGCTTCTGACATTGATTAGAAATGTGACCCTGGGCAAGTTATTAAACTTCTGCCTACCTCAGGATTCTCAGCTGTAAAATGGGGATAACAATAGCACTTACCTCCATTGGTTGTACTGAGGATTAAATGAAATAATATATTTTACATATATTATACATATACTTTGAAAACTATGCTAGTCATCATTGTCATTATCTGAAAACTGCCTGGACACTGCAAGGTTAAGTGACTCATCTAGGGTCATATGGTCAGTATGTCGGTGTCAGAGGTCAGATGTCAACTCAAGTCTTCCTAATTCTGAGGCAGTTCTCTACCTACTATGCCATGCTGCCCCTCATCTGGGATATTATCAATAAAAAAACCTTATTACACCAAACTCTAATTTCCTTATGGAATGTTGACCCCCAAAATGCATGACATCTGCATATCTATTCTGGTGAATACATGTGATTCCTGGTTAATATTGATGCATTCCCAATTCCATTTCATTGCAGGTCATCAGTTCTGATACAGAATCTACTGTTTCTTTCTGGATGATAGACACCGGGCAGAAAATCAAACAGTTTACAGGTTGCCATGGCAACGCAGAAATCAGCACCATGGCCCTAGATGCAAGTGAGAAGAGGCTTTTAACTGGGAGCCCAGATGGTGCAATAAAGGTGTGAACAAACTCTGGGATGCTGTTTGCCAGCTCTTTTCTCTATGGGAGCTGGGCCAAAAGATTCTGCTGGGAGAAAACAACATCCCTATAGGGTGTGTGTGTGTGTGTGTGTGTGTGTGTGTGTGTGAATGCTTGTGTGTTTTGGCCTTGTTAAAGGGGAGATGTGACCAGATGATATAAACTGATTAACAAAAAGCTTCAGTAACACAGCTGTCAGGAAGATAGTTATTGAGTGGACAAACCATGCTAAGGCATTCTTGAATGAAGGGATGATAAATGTAAACTAAAGGATTAGTTCACAAAGTTACTGCCCAATGACCAGGGCTGCATTTACCTGACAACCCATACAAAGGAACCAGAGACAAGTAGATTGCTGCTCCTTTAAAACACTGACTGTCTTATACTTCTGGCCTAAAGCATGTGACTAATTCTGAAATGTCAATGATTTTTCCCTGGATCCTTGTTAAAGGTTTTTTTTAAATTACCTCTAGGTTTATTTTATTAATCTTTATTATCATAATACACTGGTACCTAGAGATGGGTTATACATTCCATATTGCCATATGGCATGGCTCGTATAACCTAATCCAAGTTATGTGATTATTAATTTATTTGGGGGCATGATGCCAGTTGCTGTTTACTACTATAATACACATATGAAACTTTGGGATTTTTTTGGCAGGAAGGACATATTCACGATTTTACCAGAGTAAGGAACTCCCCATGTGGAAACTCTGTCCACCAATTCAAAATTGGCAACTCATGAATAACTTATAATGGTAGAGAGCTACCTGGGCCCCTGAAAAGCTAAATAATCTGTCCTAGATTATACGGTTAGTAAATGGAAGAACTGGGATTCAAACATGTGTGCTCTGATGCCAAATTCAACACCCTTTCCTTTATAACCTTATTGGATATTATCCTCCACCCCAAGCTTTGTGTTCCAACAAAACTGGTCTCCTCTCTGTTCCTTACATGGTGCACTCCATCTCCCATCTCTGAACCTCTGCATTGGCTGTCCAATAGGCCTGGAATCTTCTTTCTCCTCCCTTCTGCTCATGGACTCTCTCTTCCTTTAAGATACAGCTCAATTGCCATCCTTTACATAAAACCTCTTCTTAACCCTCCAAGTACTAATTCCCTTCCTATAAATTATTTCGTATTTAGCTATCTTGTATATATTTGTATTTATTTGTTTTGTATTAATGCTTTGTACATTTATATATGTGTTAGATGTCTTTCCACACTAAAGTATAAGCTTCCTGTAAAGTAGGATTATTTTGATTCATGGTATTTATATCCCCAGCTTCTATCATGATGCCAGGAACCTAGAAAGATCTTAATAAATATTTGTAGATTGATTGATTCTCTTTCCACTCTTAGAGACACATTTTTTTTTGTAAGGAAGAATAAAAGAGAAGAAAGTTCAATAAAACTAACACATCAACATATCAGCCACATCAGAAGTAGTTGTAGTGTTCCACACCTTCAGCCCCTCACGTCTACAAAGAAAGGAGGGAGGTACATTTTCTTATCTTTTCTTCTAAGCCTAGCATCATTTTTCCCCTTTTGGTTTCAATCGTTTTGTTGCTACTCTTCCCAAGCATGTGTCTTATTTTCCTAGTTCTGCTTGTTTCACTTTGTATCAGTTCATAGTAATCTTCTCCTGGTCTTCTCATAATCTTTTTTCTATAGTCTTCATATTCATAATTTCTTATGGCATGATACACTTATTTGCCACAATTTGTTAACCATTTCTCAATTGAAAAATGTCCACTAGGCGTCTGTATCCCTGGTGCACTTTCTGATAGTTTGGTTTTAAAAAGTGGACCAATCAAAAATGAAAATACTTAGTCATCTACTTTCCATTTTCCTAGTCAAGATGATCTTGAGGAACAGAATGTGTCCTCATTAATCTTTAATTATCCTAAATGTATTGGTGGATTGTCTTTGAATTAACTCATTATAAAACATATTACTAATAGTTATCATACAGTTATAATCACAAATATTTTAAAAGAAAGCATGTTCTCTTCAATTAATATGTATCTTAGCTAATTTTAAACTCTATTTTTAGAAGTAAACTCAAAACATTTTACACAATATTGTTTAGTAAAGGGAATTTTTAAGAGTATAATTTCTATGCCTCTTCTAAAGGTAATTTTTTTCCCTTAAAGATTTGGGATTTCAATGGACATTGTCATCATACCCTGAATGTGGGTCAAGATCGAGCTGTGGATATTTCTCAGATCCTCGTCCTAAAGAAGACTATACTAGTCGTAGGCTGGGAGAGGTATGTCCTTGGATGTCTTGTAGCAAAAGACTGGAAAGAAGGTAAAAAGAATGTTTTCATGTTGGGTTTCCAAATCTAAAAACAGAAGGGAGCATGGAAATGTTGACTCCCTCTGGGTCATTCATTCGCTGGTGACCTAATTGAGAGGAATTCTCCATAGGAGTTGACTGCTTATCAACTGAGTGACAAATCAAAGAATCATAGGAATGAGAAGGACCTGGAGAAGCCATCTGGTGTCTATTTCTGGCTTGGGTGATTTGCTCCCAGAGAACATTAATGTCTAAAACAAAAGCTTCTCACTTTCTAAAAATATTCTCCTAAGGAGGTCCTTTTTTTTCCTCCCTTAGTATCACCTTCCAGGGCTTCACAATTTTTAGTCAAAAAGCTTTTAATGTTTCTCTTCAATTCCTCCAGTTATCATTTGAGCCCTTTCTTTATTAAAAAACAAAAAAGACAAAAAGCTGATATCCAGCTAGAAAAGCATGTTGGAATGTTTTTTTCACTTTGTTACATAGAGGTGGCCTCGACAAAGGACTTACGGTTTTCATGGAAACGTTCTTCAACTTTCATCCCAAGGGAAACTATTTTTCCTTCTTTTTTTCTGGAGAACTGAAGGGTACACCAGACCCAGGCATTCTAAGGAATCACTCACACAAGGAAAATTAAAGAGGCCTGAATTTTGAAAATACGATGTCCCATAAATTTGGCAGCACAGAAAATACTGCCTTAATAGGTAATTAGCCAGCAGTTATTCACTGTCGAATTATCATTTTAATGGCTCAAGGGTGGTATGGGATAAACTGTCCCCCCACCCTTCACCAGATTCTATGCTCAGACAACTAACTGTGCCATTTGGGTGGATTTTATTAATCATAGAAAAGATCTTTAATCCAAGCACTAATGCATATAGACACATTAGCAGATGGAGCATATGGCCTATCGTTTTTTTCCCATAGAAATTTTGTTTGGTAGGAGGAAAAGTGCAGACCAAACTGTTCTACATAATATTATGACATAATTCTTTCATATATGCCTTACAAAGGCAGGCTGCTTCCTGTCCATGGGAGCAATCATTGTGACTCATAGCTAATTTAGCAATCTGCATCCTAATCATCTCTGTGCTAGGCACAGACACTGACCAAGGTGAAGTCTATGGGCTAGACAGTGTGCCGGAATTATAGAGCCTGGAAGATCTCAGGTCACACTCTGACTCTGACCTATTCTGGTTGGGTCATCATGAGTGAGTAAAGTATAACCTCTCGATGATTTAGGCAACTCTCTAAGGCCATGAGTTTTAGATCTCAATATACATCAATGGAGGGAGTTGCCATGTGGGAATTCTCTATACTGATGAAGTCATAGAAACAGACTCTCCCACCCCCAAAAAATTATATGGCAAAATGACATAAGTTTTCTTTAATGGACAACTGGGACTAGTGTTTATTTGAATGCTTACTGGAAAAGATTTGTTCTATTCTTCTCCTACTAAAAAAATGAAAGCCAGCTTCTGAGGAAGCTCCAATGCTTAGTATAATGTCTGGCACATAATAGGTACTTAACAATGATACTTAGAGGACATCATTTTGTTCATTCAAAAATTAATAGCCCATTATTAGAAGCAATGGTGTGATTAGAATAGTCCCATTTTAAAGAAAGCAATTTTAAAAATTCAAAGCTTAAAGCCATATAGGGCCATTGAGTCCAACAAATATATTGAAGGAAATCTAAAGACCAGTAGTCTGATTTTATCACCTGTCATTTAGGTGGTTAGCTATCATATACTCATGTGTCTAGCATTGTCTTCCCGCTGCTATTCATTTGCATATGCTGTTCCCCATGCTGGAAATGCCATCCTTCTTGATTTCTGCATCTTGGAAGGCTCCCTTTAAGGCTCAGCTCAAATAAAACTTTCTATACAAGGCCTTTCCAGTACACCCCAGTCCCCACCTTCCTTATTATTTCCTTTGAATATATTTCATATCTGCTTATCTGTGCACATGTTTTCCCTCAGGAGACCGTAGACCCCTTAAACGCAGAGACAATTTACTTTAACTTTTTATCCCCAGAGCCCAGAAGAATAACTGACATGCAATAGGTATATAGTAGATGTTTGATGAATTGGTTTGAATTGAACTGAAAAAGACTTTGGAAGGAAACTTTGAGAATGTTGGAATAAGAATGGGAGAATTCCTCTTCCTAGTTGAGGTCCTCTAAAGGAACACTGGGGGTGGGGGTGGGAGGGCATGTTTTTGGCTGAAACAAATGAAGATGCTTAATCAATTTGAGAAGAAATCAGAGTTGACAAATGTGTCATTACTACTGACCTATTAGTCATAACTGGAAAAAGCAGCACAACACACCATGAAAGTGTGTTCCTTTCAGCTATGGAGAAAGGCTCAACAAATTGTCCATAATAATATTTATTCATATTTCCCGAGAAAGAGGCATTGAATTGGAACATATTTTATAATATCTAAGACTGGATCTCTTTGATTGGAAGAATTTAGAAGAGGTACTACAAAGAGACATCGTCAGCTCTGTTTGGGAAAGGGGAAGCAGGATTGCTGATGTCATTTATGAGCTACAAATGTCCTGGGGTGGCATAAACAATTCAGATTACTGTCCTGAAAAGCTTAGGGATTTGAGAAAAGGAACCTGAAGACAGCAATTAAGCCATAACAACCTCCTCCCAAACCCAAGGGAAGCTGCTGCCTTTATTACTGTGAGTCCATGAACTTGTGTCAACATGTACAAGTGAGTTTAATCTTTCTGTCCATTGGTCACTAAGGAGTCACTAACTAACTGCTAACAATTAGTAGGGATCATTTGATTAGATTGGCTGGGCAATTCTATCAAAACTCTGGGACCACTTTGTGTTCCTGTGTAGACATAGACTAAAAATGTTGGTTGTTTTAGACTTAAAGATGCATCTTAAAGATGCATCCTAAATGTTCCTGATTGTAAAGTACATGCACTATGGTGAAGGTTAAAGGCAAGGATGACTTGTTCCCCAAGGACATTAATGTCCGTAACAAGAGAAACTAACATGATGGTTTTCTGAACAATTCAAAAAGTACCTCTTGTTTTTGAAAAGGAAATATGCTGAATGAGTGAACCACAATCTACCTCCTAGGGTATGTCCAGGGCCAAGCTCCCAGTCTAGAACTAGGGTCACAGCTTTAAAGCTGGAAGGGACTTTTGGGGCCATTTGGTCCCACTCCTTCATTTTATAGTTGAGGAGCTGAGGCTCAGGCAGTCACGGCTTGCCCAGGGTTATATAACTACTAAATTTCTCAGATACATGAACCAAGATCTTCCTAACTGCCAATTGAGCCCTCCTAAAGCATATTTCTGACTGGATAGAAATACAGAAAGACAAATAGATTGATGAGCAATCAGCCAGCAGAATTAATCAGCCCAGCCAATGCATCTCTATCATCCATACCACTCTGATTCAGACCCCCATCACCTCTCATCTGAGCTATCGTGTAACCTCCTAATTGGACTCCCTCCCTCAAGTCTCTCATATAGCTGCCCACATGATTTCCATAAAGCACAGATGTCACATATTAGTCCTTTATTCAATGAACTCCAGTGGCTTCCTAATGTCCTTGTTATTTAGTTGAGTGGTCATGTCCTAGAATTTGTGACCCCATTTGGGATTTTCTTGGCAGAGATACTGGAGTGGCTTGCCATTTTCTTCTCCAGCTCATTTTACAGATGAAGAAACTGAGGCAAACAGGGTGAGGTGACTTGCTGAGGGTCACACAGCTAGTAAGTGTTTGATGCTAGATTTGAACTAAGGTTCTCCTTCCTGACTCCAGGCCAGGCACTTTCTCCACTATGCCACCTAGCTGTCCCTCCCTAATGCTACTAGCTCAAAATATAAAGTCTGCTGTTCGTGTCAAAAGCTGTTCACAACCAGACCCTAACTTACCCTTTGAACTTTATTATACAGTACTTCCCTTCACTTCCACTAGGACCCAACTGGCCTGCTTGTTATTTCTCATTGATGACACTGGCCATCTCTCATTACTAGGGAATATTCCTCCCTCACTTCCATGTCTTAGAATCTCCAAGGCCCTTCAAAGCTCAGCCCAAGGGCTACCTTCTGTATCACACTGTTTTTGTATCCTGATCTCTTTGGCAGTCTGATGAAGCCTATGGACCTCTCCTCAAAACAATGTGCTTAAATGTACGAATAAAATACATAGGATTGAAAAGGAAACCAATGATGTTGAAATAGTTATTAAAATGTACAAACAGCAGCAGCAGCGACTACAACCACAACAACAAACAACAACAGAACCCAGGTTAACAACTTCTGAATCTATGAGAATCTTTTTTTAGAATCTACATGAAGGTTTTCCTGATTCTCCCAGCTGTTCATGCTTTCCCTCCACCCCCAGATTATCTGTTTGGTATCTCTCTTTATCTGTTAAATGCCTTCCCTTACTAGACCCTAAGCTCCATGAGGCCAGGAACTATTTCATTTTTGCCTTGTATGCTCAGGGCCTCACATGGGGTCTGAGAGCTTGACGAATACTTCCTGATTGAATGAAATACACGTTCTTGAATACTTTCATCTAATCTCCTTGGTGTGACCATGGTCAAATCATTTAAAGTCTCTGAATGTTAGTTTCCTTAGCCATAAAAATCAAGGTTATAAAACCTCCTCCAAGGTTATAAAAAAGAGGAAATGAGTTAATACATATATAGGAACACTATGCAAACCTTGAAATGCTCTATGCTGTACATATCAGCCACTATTATTTGTCTGGATAAATGGCCTCAAACTCTGTCTCTTTTGTCTTTCTTTATTTCTCTCCTGGGGTTCTTTTCTAGTCATGTAGATTTAATCCCATCTCTGTGGCAGTTTTAAAATTCATAAATAAAATACTAAAGATATATAAAGATATACATAAATAAAATGCTAAATAAAAGGCAAAAGTACCTGAGACCTTCATGCAATGTGTAGCCAAACCCAACTAATCACTCTTGATTTAACAGCTGGCATGGTTCCTTGCTCACAGTAGGTGCTCAATAAAGCTTTGTAGATTAAATCTGGAAGTCAATTTTTGAAAGTGACCTGAGTTTGAGGATTTCATAGGGCCTCAGGCAGAAAACCTAACCATCACAGAATATAAGCTTCTTCACAGTCATCTCATTATGGAACCATAATTCTCCCTAACTCCAGTGGCTTTACTTTTTAGTTACAATAAGTATTCCCTAATATTTTTCATGGTTATTGCCAATTCTAGGATATTTGCAGAAGGGAACATACAGAAGCAAGAATGCTTGAGATTCATAGATAAGTCAACTCCCAAACCTAATATTAGTTATTAGTTTCAGTCTAATCCAATATAATTCAAAAGAGCCCAAAAGAATATGACAGTCATTCATTAAATAGTGCCTACTAAGTGCAAAGTACTATGCTAGGCCTGGGGTACAAATTTCTAAGCAACAATAATGAAGAAAACAAAAACAGCCCTGTGTTCAAGGGGTTTGCATCAAGAACAACTTTAACATTTCTTTTTCTTTTTTTTTTCTGAAAAGAACTAGATGTAGCTTTCTTCTCCTTGCATCTTTTCAGCACAAAACTTTAACAAAATAAAAACAAGCAAAAAGGAATGTAAGAATCATGGTACCGACAGACAGATCATTGTACCTAGACCCAGCACATATTGAATCTTGACTCTGTCCCTCCTCTCCAGTTACTAATGTTCTCTTTCCCTCTTCAAATAATCCAGATTTTACTTGTCTGATATTGTATTCTTCAACAGTATGTAAGATCCTGGAGGGCAGGAACCATTCTTAATGTCATCTTTTCATCTCCAATGCCTAGCATGAAATGAAGAATCACTCCCTGAAATATCACCTGTGCTGAATTGCTTTAATGACAATTTCTTCCTGAGCACTGTTAGCAGGAAGCATGTTTTCCTAGACAGACTATATACTCAGGGTAGCTTTTTTTCCCTCTTTCACAAGAAACTTATTTGGCTTTCAGTTGAAGGGATCCAGTCACTTAAATTTGGAATTATTGAGAAGATGGATCATTGTCACAAAGCGGGGAGAGGAGGGTTTGACAGTATGAGGAACCTCCCAGGAAGTACAAATATAAAAAGCAGTTTGGAATGGTTATGTAGTGAGGGCATTCACTAGAGAGCCCACCAGGACAAAGACCAAGTCCCTTGGAACCTTGGAAAAGGAGGCTTCAGATTGTTTTCTTCTTGGGTACACTTTCCTCTGAATTATCCAGATAATTGTCTCTCTCTGTGTTTCCACTAACTCTGTAGGCATAGCCTTGCATTGTGGGTGAAGTGATATACTTTGAAAAGTGCTATTTTAAAATAGAAAGTATTATATGGATTTTTAGGCTATTTCAAGATAACTGTCATTTCTTGGGGAAGGTTTTCGGATTGGGTATTAAGGGAAAAGATGACAGCTAATTAATTTCTCAGTATTTTGACACCCAAGGTCAAATATCAGAAGGGATACTTTGCACATTTTTGGTAGTCTGCAAAAATCTTTGCAGATTTGGGGGAGAGGAGGATCATTTTGAATATTCTAGGTTAATAATCAGCATTTCAGCAAGTGGGCAAATTCAGCACTGGCTTTTGGAAAGAGAGATCAGGTAAGAAGGAGGGTTGATAAAATGATTCTAAAGGGAATATCCCCAACGAAATTTTAGCTATTTAATTTAATTCAATGAAAAATTTTAAGTGGGTCAACCAGCTGGTGGGGTGGATAGAGTGCCAGACCCAAAGTAAGGAACACTCATCTTGGGGAGGTCAAATCTGGCCCTAGATACTAGCTGTGTGACCCTGGGCAAGTCACTTAACCCTGTTTGCCCCAGTTTCTGTAAAGTGAGCTGGAAAAGAAAATGGAAAACTACTCCAGTATTTGTGACAAGAAAACCTCAAATGAGTCATGAAGAGTTGAACATGACTGAAAAACAACTGAAGAACAAAAAAACGTAGACAGCTCATGGGACCAGACATTGGGGATACAAAGACAAAATGCAAAGTAGTCCCTTCCCTCAGGCAGAGTACATGTACTGGGGGAATACAACAAGAATATAGATAAGAAAATATGAGGTAATTAACTCATTACAACTACAAATAGCTAGCACTTATTTACATGCGAGTTTTGAAAAGTGCTTTACGTATATCACCATATTTTATCTTCATTATCCTGTTTGGGAAGCTAGGCAGCAAAGCGGATAGAGCTCACTGTACCTGGAATCTAAGAGTCCTCAATTAAAATCTGGTATCAGACATTTATTAGCTTTGTGACCCTAGGCAAGTCACTTAACCTCTCTGTGCCTTGGTTTCTTCATCTGCAAAATGAAAATAATAGTACTTAATAATAGTACAACCTCCCAGGGTTGTTGTGAAGATCAAATGAGATATTTATAAAGTGCTTTGCAATCTTTAAAGCACTATATAAATACTAGCTATTATTATTTTGCAGATGAGGAAACTGAGGCAGACATAAGTTAAGTGACTTATTCAGGGTTACACAGCTGGTAAGCATCTGAGGCTCCTTTGAGTTCAGGGCCTCCTGACTCTACGTCCAACACTAGCTGCCTACAAACAAGATAAGTCTGGGATAAATAAGATGATCACCAGAGGGAAGGTGCTAGTATTAAGGAGGATCAGGGCAGGCTTCTCGTGGAAGGTGAGATTTTAGCTTGGACTTGAAGGAAGCTAGGGAAGCCAGGAGGTAGCAGACATGAGGAGGGAGAATATTCCAGGAACGGGAAATTTCCAGCAAAAATACCTGGAATCTAGAGAGCAAGAGACTTGCTCAAGGAACAACAGTATCGCTGGTTTGCAGAGTATGTGATGGGGAGAAAGGCGTGAGAATGTTGGAAATGTAGAAGTTTGTGAAGGGCTTGAATCCAAAAGAAAGGGTTTTATATTTGCTCCTGGATGTGATAGGGAGCTACTGGAGTTTCTTGAATGGGAGTGTTGGTGACAGGGTCAGATTTGTGCTTTAGGGTGAGTAATTTGACTGCTGGGTGGAAGATGAACTAGAATGGGAAAGATGAGTCAGGGGAGACCAAGCAGCAGGCAGTTGTAATTGTCTAGGAGTGAGGTGATTAGGGACTGTAGGAGTCAGATGGATAGATGAGGACATATCTGAGAAATGTTATGAAGGTAAAATTGACAGCTTTTGGCAGTAGATGGGGTATGGAGGCTGAGACAGATTAGGATGACATCTCATTAGCAAGCCTGGGTGACTGGAACAATGGTGGGACCCTTGAAAGGAAAAGGGACATTTAGAAGGAAGGATGATTCCTTGTCCCCCAATGTAGAGTCCCACTCCAACCTCTGTCCCAACACTCAGAAGTCCCCTACGAGCCAGAGATTCCCTTCACCACTTCCCCTCGTGGTTACTGCCCAGTCAAAGCACACCTGTCTTGTGCAATATTTCCTCAGGGTCTTGTTTTGTGACTTGCTTTCTAATTTGATAGACTAATTCATGCTGAGGTATTCAGGACTATTGACAAGTAATCTGTTATTTCCACCACCCCAACAAACACCTCTTCCAACTCCCTCTCCTCAGTTAATTTTAAGAGTATACTTCCATTCTTTCCTCCACTAAACTTCTGTTCAGATGTCTCATGGTGGAAAGAAGGTGACCTGGGGGTCTTGAAGGCTATGCTAGCACAATATAAGCTCTGAATACCAAGATTGAAAGATTTCTAATACAAACTGATGATGTCATCTAAGGACTAGACTTGCTAGATTTGTAGAGATTCACAACCAATTTTGTCACAGGACAAATTTTGAAATTGTCAGCCCTCACAAGTTTTAATAACCACTGAAATTACATCTATGGATAACTTCATCAATCCAGACATGGAACTCCTTTGCTTTAAAGTCTGTGGTGGCTCCCTATTACCTACGAGGTAAAATTCGTACTCCTTTGCCTAGCATTTAAGATCTTCCACAGTTTGATGCTGTTCTAGCGTTTTTAGGCTTATCTTATTACTCCCTCCATGCACTCTATACTCTGCCTTAATTGGATCCCCTTCAAACATATCCTGTGTTTTCCTACCTCCATTTCTTTGCTTGTATTCTTCCCTATGTCTGGACTGTCTCTGTCACCATCTTTACTTATTACTTGTTCAATTCCTACACATCCCTCAATGTCCAACTGAAATGCTACTTGCATGAAAATTTTCTTGACATTCGTTGTCTTCAAAAACCTTCTTTCTCCCTTAGTCTTTACAACACAGTTTGTTTTCCATCCCTATAATGCCTTTACTTCATATTATAATTGTCTGTCCCTCTGTAACATGACTGCTGGATGTGAGATTCTTAAGCTGAGGTTCCTGGGGTCTGTGAACTTAGATGAAAAAATATTTTTATTTTCTAATCCATGAAGCAGAATTTCCTTCAATTATTTTAAAACATGATTCAGAGAGAAAGAGAGAGACAGAGAGACAGAGAGAGAGACAGAGACAGAGAGAGAGAGAGACAGACAGAGAGAGAGAGAGAGAGAGAGAGAGAGAGAGAGAGAGAGTCCATCGAGTTCCCCAGCCTGCCCACTGACCACTCAATTTAAACAAAATTAAGAATTAGAGACAGCTTCTCGTCGAAGATTTGTACCACTCTCAGTGTTTAGCAAAGTGATCCCACCAAGCAGTATAGAGTGAATAAATATTTGGTGAATTTAATTTTTCCACTGACAGTTTTTTGTCAACCCTTGAATTACACCGCACAGGTGATGAGCTGTCCCTTCTACCTCGGGTGTCACTGTTGGATGTGGATAAATTCTTAATCTCTTTCCCTAGGGCAATTACTGTCTTCCGACTTCCTGACTTTGCTCCCTTTTTGGTTCAGCCTGAAGAATGGAAAGGAGGGGTACAGCATCAAGAGGACATCTTATGTGCTGCTTTTTTACCTCCACAGACTCTAGTTACAGGTCAGGGAACATTAATTTGCCAACCCATGCTGAAAGTTTAAATCCTTTCTCTCTCTCAAAAAAATTCAGAATGTATTCATTGCAAAATGAATATCTCTTCAGTGGAAAAAAGAACATATTTTATGTTCTTGCTGTTTCCAGACTTTCCCTCTTGTGCTTCCTCCTACTTTCTTCTTCTTCTCCTTAATAGGATCATGAAATAATTAAAGGACTTTAGAGGTTATCTAGTTGCTTACTTTACAGATGAGGAAACTGAGGCCTCAAGAGGTAAAGTGATATCACCCTAGGTCCATAGATATAGAGCTAAAAGGGACTTTGGAATCAGTCTAGTTCAAGTCTTTCATTTTATAGATGAGAAAATGGACTAAGTAGCTTGCCCAACATCACACAGGCATTAAGTTTCAGAGAAAGGATTTGAATTCAGGCCCTTTGACTCTGAAGATAGTATTCTCTCCATCCTACCATTTTACATTATAAAGGCTCCTTGGCTGGTAATTTTGCCGAGGTTGCTATTTCCTCATTTAGAGGCCAGTACTCAGAGTACTGTCATTATATAAAAAAGTCTGGCCCAGACTACACTCAGGAGATTCTGGCTGTACCTTTTGTCCCATAACATGTGAGCAAATTGGAGCTTTTGGAAAGGTAGATGGGTTTGCTTTAAGATGAAATACTCACATAGTCCAAATGTTACATCATTTCTTGCCAAAGAAATTTAAGTTGTGAGGGCAAATTCCCATAAAAAGTTACCAGATTCTATATTTCAGCAGACTGAATAAAAAAACCCCTAAAAACAAAAGTAAAGAACAGACCAGCAACAAAATGAAGTAGAATATGACTGTCCCAAACCCTCAAAGCCAAGGGAGATGGGTAGATTGAATTAGTACCAGAGAGAAAATAGATCTTTAAGGTAGAAGAGAAGTTCTCCAGAAAATGAAGACAAAAAACAAAGTTGATTCTAAAAGAATTTAATTGCTTCTCGGGTGTGGTAGGTGTTAAAGGGCCAACTCTACAATGTAATTAGAGACTCTTAGTCTGAACCTCTGATCTCTTCCATGTGGAGAACTCTGTTCCCCAGTAGGGAGAATCCTCCCATCAATCAGATCACAACTCATCTGTACCTTACCATCTTCAAGAGTTGTCTGGGGGCTCTGAAAGTTAAAATGAACCTGACTGAGGTTACACAGCCAAGGCAGATTTCGATTCTAAGGGCTTGCCTGCTGTTGAGTAGGCCATGTTGTCTCTGGAGACACTGGAATATGATAGATGCAAATCAAACTTCCATCTTCTACTTTTACACAAGACCCAATAAAGATCAGATGGTTCAGGGTATGAGTCTCACTTTTAAATGAGATATCATCCTTCTTTTTAGGCCTGGTGGGTCTGAATCATTCTTACCATAGAGATTAATATTGTACTTCTTTTAGCAGTATTGGGAAAGAAATTTGTATGTATTTATCCACTTACATATATATGCATATACGTGTGTGTGAGGGTGTATGTGGAAAGGTAAGGGCAATAAAGGAGGCATGAGAGTAGCAAAGAAAGGAAGGGATGAAATAAGAGAAGGAAAAAGAATGAGGAAGTGAAGGCAACAAAAAGAAAGAACTAGGGAGAGAGGATTCAATTGTATTCATTTTCACCTTGGGGGCTCCCAATATTTCTTCCCCATTCCCCAAAAGAGAAGCTAACGTTCCATTACTGATAAAATACCCATGTTTACCCATCCATGGAGAGTTTCTAGCTAATCCAGTTTTTTGATTTGTGCTTTTTTTCCTATCCACCACAGGGAGTTATGATGGAGAAATTATCATATGGAATAACAGTACAGAAAATGCTCGCCATATCCTGCACCCATATCACCAACGACGTCTCCATTCCCAATGGGGTGAGCAATCGTTTTGCAGCAAACCCCATTGAGTTTACTTGATCTCTGTGTAGACTTTGTGCAGCATGATCACTGCTAAATTATATATTATCGACCTTTATTGCAAGGGATTGTTTACAGCTTTGTCTTGTCAAAGTGACTAAAAGAAGACCTGGAGGTTTCTCTGGGTCAGCTAATTCTCTAAGACATGCTTCTGCTTTGTCTTTTGCCACCTCAGTATTTTTAGGGGACAGACACTCCTTTTTTGCTTTCATTAGAATTCCTTTTGGCTGATACACTTCCCCAAATTGATTCAGATGAAGGCTTGAGAGTCTTTGAAGCCTTTGTGTGAAAATTGGAACTTCTCTTGATCATCCTCTTTGGTTTCTGCTAGATATTATGTATGTCACTTGGAGGTTGATTTTTATTTTTATTTTATTTTGTGTTAGAAGGATGGGATTGAGTTATATTTTTTGATAGTTTAATGGAGCCTAAGAAACACTTTTCTGATGGAGCTAAATGGCTTGACAATTACCTTTCCCATTTTGAATTCGTTTCAGACAAGTTTCTCCACTGCCTCATATTTTTTGGATAATTAATGTGTTTTTTCTTTTAAAGCCAGTGTTTCAGTGTATCTCAATGACACATTTCTGAGTCACCCCAGTGTGGCCCTGAAAAAGGATCAGTCATCAAATGCACTTTCTTCTGATCTGCTTAGGAAATCGTCTATTGAGAGGAGTCAGACACTTAGGGCTTTCTGAACTATCACTGCAAAGTCTCCAAAGATGTGGCCATTCAGGTTCATTGGAATGATTTACTGAAAGGTCAAGGTCTTACCATGGCACCATGGCAGAGCACTGGATTTGGAGGCTGAGAACCTCAATTTGAAACTTCACTGATCTGCTTAATGCCCTTTTGACTTTGTGCACTAGACATTTACTTTGCCTAGTCTTAGGTTTCCTCATTTGTAAACTTCAGTTGGGGGTCAGACTAGATGACCTCTGAGGTCCCTCCTAGCTCTAGAGCTATGAACCCATGAACTCTAGAAAAGTCTTGAGTTACTTAGCAAAATCAAGCAGAGTGTTATTTTCACATCTTTTAACAGGGGGCAGGGATAAAGGTTGGGGAGAGGGAATGAAAATGGCCTACACTCATTGCATCATAGATTCAGAGCTGGGAGGGACCTTGGAGGCTCTTGAGTCCAATTCCCTAATTTTATAGATCAGATAACTGAGGCATTGACTTGCCCATAGCCTCACAGACAATAATTGTCTGAGATGAAGTTTGAACTAGTCTTCCTGGCTCCAAGTCCGGAGTCCTCTCTGCTATCTCCTATTACTTCTAACCCACCTGGGACTTGAATGTAACTTCCTAGGGTCTTATACCTTATGAAAGTGTGTCCAAGAGACTTCGATTAATGACAAAAATAATTGGAAAGCCTTTTCTGAGCTGTAATCCTCTCCTTTGAATTCTCTCAGTGTTAGGCCCTCAGGATTCAGGTATGATGGTCACAGGAGCAGGTATTTACAGTTAGAAGACATCTTGGGAGTCATCTAGTTCACTCTCTTTATTTTACAGAAGAGGAAACTCAACCCCAGAGAAATTATATGAGGTCCCTGAAGTCACACAGATAATAAATGGGAAACAGGATTCCTGTCTTGGATGCTTCCCGTCTCCTTGCTTTGATTCCATTCCAGGATTATACTGGGTGCTAAGGATATGAATTCAAAAGAAAAAAAATGGTGCCTGCTTTCAAGTAACTTATATTTTTGTTTTGGAGAAAGGATTTATGTAGAAAGATATATGTACAAAATATTTCAAGGAAGGATAAAGCTGGACCTGAGATGAGCTTTGAAGAAAGCTAAGGAGTATAAGAGGTATAGGCGAAAGTGAAGTGCATTCTTGGCATAGGGCACAGTTTATGCAAAGGCCCAGAGGCCAGAGATGGAATGTGGAGTTGAGGGAATAGTAAGTAGGCCAGTTTATCTGTCATCTACAGTTTGTGAAGGGGTGGGGTATTGTTTGGTTGGTTAGTTTTGGTTTTTGCCAGAATTGTGATTTCTTTAGTATAGGGAACAATTAGGGAGGAAATGCTCTCTGACAATGCAGATCAGCAACTGATATCAAGTTCTTTCTCTTAGAGATGTTCCTGGGACACTGGGAAGTTAAGTAACTTGGTTGTGGTCACCCAGCCCATATGTGTCAGAGGCAAGACTTTGGTGCAGCCTACCCTGTTCTTCCTGGGCCCAGCACCAGCTCTCTGTCCACATTCCCACACTGCTTCTCAGAGAGGGGAGTCATGTGACATTTCTGGAAAATTAGACTAGAGAAAGATTGCCAAGAACAATAAATAACAATATTTGTATAAACTTCTTAGACGAACATTTATGTCAATGTGCTCTGCTCTTATGGTGACAGATACAAGGTGGCAGGAGCTTGGGGATGGAGAGTCATCATTACTTAAACAGGTCTTCCTACTCCTGTTGATATATACCTGAACAGCACAGGAAAACTGGATTTATCCTTTCTATTCAATCTCTGTTCAATCAGTCAACAAGCATTTATAGGTACTAGTGATACAAATCACAAGTGAAACAGTCCCTGCCTTCAAGGAGCTTGCGATCTATTTGAGAGGTGTGCTAGACACAAAAACAAATAAGTACAGGATATGTACCAAACACAGAAGCCATGATTGGGTAAACCATTAATAATGGTCAGGAAAGCTCTTTTGTCTTGATTGAGACAGCACTTGAATTGAGTCTTGAAGGGAGCTAGGGATTCAAAGAGGAGGAGATGGGGAGGGAAAGCATTATAGTTATGGGGGAAAGCCTGTGCAAAGTCATGGAAGTGAGAGATGGAGAGTCATATTTGGGTTCCAGTTTGGCTTGGGCATAGAGTTCGTTAGGAAAAAGATTGAATGATCAGCCTGGAAATACAGGTGTGAGCCAGATTCAATTTATATTTTATATGAAAAGCAATAGAGAGCTGCTGAAGTTTCTGGAAATGTGATCAGGTCTGTGCTTTAAGAATAACAATATAAATAAAATGCTAAGGGGATAGGGAGGGGGTAGAGGATAAGGGAGGGATCTCTAGAGGGGAGGGTGAGGGAATAGATTAAGGGGGGTATTGAAGGGTGTTTAGATTAACAGGAATGAGAGGACAAGGAAGGGATCCTTGGGAGGATAAAGGAGAGATCTTTAGAAGGGAGGGTGAGGGGCTAGATTAAAGCAGGGTATAGAAGGGTATATAGATTTAAAGGAATGAGAAGATAAGGGAGGGATCCTTGGTATAGGTGTAGGCTAAGTAATAGAAGGGCAAGATAGAGGGGAGAAGTAAAGTAGAGGAGTTAGGAAGGATAGAAAATAAAAGATTCACACAAACACAAAAACCAACAACAGAAGTAGAATTTGTTAGGGAAAGTGTATGTCTATGTATGTATGTATGTATATGTATGTATGCATGTATGTATGTATGCAGGAGTATATAGCATCCATATATCTATATCTATATATAAATATGTCCTCTCTTAATTGAAGTCTTCCTGGTGAGGGGAAGAAGGGGGGAAAGGACAAAGTAAAAAGTTCACAGCAGAGAACAAAAGAAAACTAACAAGGAAGAAAAGAAAAGACTGATAGCTCTCAACCCAACTCATTGTACTTATTATATAGACTTTCTCGAAATGGAAATTTATTGCTATATATTTTGAATCCTCTCTTACATTCTACTATGCACATGCAATTATTTCTTTTCTCATTATGCATTTGTTTCAATATTCAAGTTTATAATCTATTTTTTCTTTTCTTGTGTATTTGTTTCGATAATTAAAAAAGAGTAACAGCATATACTCTAATCCACGCAATGATTACTCTGATCAGTACAGTGATCCAAGGCATTTCCAAAGGACTCATGCTGAAAAATGCCATCTACTTCCAGAGATAGAACTGAATTTGGAGTGCAGATTGAAATAGATTTTCTTTTACTTTATTTTTCTTGCTTATTTTTTTACAACATGGCTAATATAGAAATATGCTTTGCGTGACTTCACACGTATAATGGGCATCATACCGATTGCCTTCTCAAGGGGTGGGGGAGGGGATGGAGAGAGGAAAAGAATTTGGAACTCAAAGTAAGAAAATAATTGTAAAATTTTTTAAAATTAAAACTAAAAAAATATTATCGGCTTACCAGATGGGTGGAAGAGAGATTGGAGAAGCTAGAGATCAGATGTGTGAGGATGAATTAAGAGACTGTTGTAATAGTCCAGATGAGATATGTCGAGCACCTGGACAAAGGTGGTTGTGGAAAATTCCATGGGGAAATCCAGCTTTGGTCTATGAGTTACTTGAGCCTGGATAGAATCTCAATGTACAAAAAGAGTCATAGAAAAGATATGAGGGAGAAAACCATGTAAAATTTGCTCTGAATATTGGTCAAGCCATATCCCTAAAATTCAGTAACTGTTTGAATTGTGCTTTATTAACAAGTAGTCCTATTTTTTCTATCATCGTGGCCTGGAGAAAGCATGAGGAAATAGTAATTCCTATTTGCCTGCTAGAGCAATTCCCTAACATGCAGTATCGCTAGTATCTTAAGCATTCAGACAATCAGCATGTCTGACGCTCATTAAAAATTCCTTAGGATTGTTATCGATGATGAGTAATTTCACTGAAAATGTCGAGGTAACTGACTCATGCGTGCCATGGCCACCCGAGACTGCAGGGAGAATTCACACACACACAGAGGTGTGGCTGCATGTGGGTTTTTTTTTTGCTGGGCCACCATATGAAATGTCTGCCGATTCACAACTGAGAAACCCACACTAAGAATGCAGACTTTTGGCTGAGGGAGGGATATATAAAACACATGGGAGTTTTAGAATGGTTTACAAAAGGTGTGATGGATGTGGTTTGGAAATCCATGAGAGGTCTTGGCTACAGTGAGTAGATTTTATGGATGGAGAAACACAGGCATCTCTATCCATGGAGGTACTCAATGCACTTGAAGAACCCAACACATATTTATTAGAGGCCTACTATGTAGCATCCTTCTTCAATGTCTTATCATGAGTTGTAAGTGATGTTGGGCTCTGAGTAGATGGAGTCAGTCAGTCTATAAGCACCTACTTAGTTGGAAGACAGGAGGTTAAAATCTACCTCAGACACTTAGCTGTGTGTGTGACTCTGGGGTAGTCACTTAGCCTCTCCTAGACTCAATTTTTTCACCTGTAAGGTAGAAATAATAGCACATACCTGATAGAAAGGATTAAATAAGCTAATGCATAGGAAGGAAGGAAAGCCAATCATTGCACTAGGTGCTTTACAAATATCTCATTTAATTCTTATAACAACCCTGTAAAAGTACATACTGTTATTACTCCTATTTTACAGGTGAGGAAACTGAGGCAAATAGAGGTTTTGGTGACTTGCCCAGGGTCACGTGTCTGAGGCTAGATTTGAACTCAGGAAGATAAAGCTTTCAGACTTCAGGCCAGACACTACGCACTATGGTGCCACCTAGCCGAAGCATTTATTAAACACCTACCTTGTGCCAGGCACGGTATTAAGTAATGGAGATATGAAGAAAAGCAAAAGGTAATGCCTGTTCTCAATGCACTGACAGAGCCCCCAGTCTAATGGAGAGGACAAGTAAGGTATTTACAAGCTAGATGGGAGATGATCGTAGAGGGCAGGCAGGGCTATTGGGAAAGGCATCTTGTAAGAAGGTGAGATTTTATCTGGGACTTTAAGAAAGCTTGAGAAGCTGGGAGGTGGAGATGAGTAGTGAGAGAATTCCAGGCATGGGAGTCATCCAGAGAAAATAACCAGAGTCAGGAAATGCACTGTCTTGAGTGAGGGATAGCAAGGAGGCCAATGGTACCCGATGGCAGATTAGATGGAGGAGAGTAAAGTGTGAGGAGGTGGTCAAGGTAAGAGCAGACAGGCTTTAGATGCCAGAGGATTTTCTACTTGATATATTTCTATCTGAGCCACTGGAGTTTACTGAATGGAAGGTGACATGGTCAGATACGAGTTCTAGGAAGAGTAGCCTGACAGCTGACTGGAGGATAGACTGGAGTGGGCCTGGAGTGCACAGGCCCTGTTCCCAGGGAGCTCACATTCTAATGTTGGAGGCAATATGGAAACAACTGTAAATTCAGCATCTATACAGAGCATATGGGAGGGAATCTCAGAGAGATAGCTCTAGTAGTGGAGGTGGTGGAGGCGGTGGGGATTGAAAAAAGGCTTCTTCCTTCAGAAGGTGGTATTTGATATGAGTTTTGAAGGAAGCCAAGGGCCCTGGGTTCAGGAAGACCTGAGTTCAAATCCTACCTCAGACACACCCTAGGCAAATCACTTGTCCTCTCTCAACCTTAGTTTTCTTACCTCTAAAATAATAAAAGCGCCATAAAATGTGAGCGATGATGATGAAGATGATGACGATGATGATTTCTGTTATTGTTATTCTGAGAGGCTATACCAGCTGAGTACCCATCCTGGTAAGACATACCAAGTTGGAATGGTCTTAAGAATGGGCCCACTCTGTCAATAGTCATGAGGTCTCTCTAGATGAATTCAGTAAGACTTATTACCGAACTGGCATTAGGGTCCTGAATTTTTTGCCTGTGGCATCTCAGGAAGACTGTCTGTTAAGGCACAGATTGTCATTAATGGAGAAAGTATCCACAGCTACTAAGGAACTCAGTGTACTTGCCATTGGGGCAAAGAGCCACTTGCTGGGAATATTGTGGAGGGGACTCAGAAATGAGCTCATTGTCATAGCCTCTGTCCTCCCTTCCAATTCTAAACAGCATTGATTTTTGTTTAGGGAAGAAAAGTTGGGAGCTACCAATGTATTCTTGTAGTTGTTTGAAATTAAACCAATCCACTCTGTCTCTCTTTCAGATGGAGATGCAGCCCCTCAAAAGCATCTTAAGGCTGAAAGGGGGCTCTCCCTTCCTCTCTCTGCAGGGGAGACCATTCTAGGAGTTAACTCCTCTGAGATTGACACCACCGAGGGAAATCATGCTGTTATGAGGCTTTCCTTTCTGGAAGCTAGAAAGAATATTACAGCGACAGGTAAAATGTCTTCTATGCTGCTGGCTGCCTTTGACTTCTTGTAGAATGTCAGAAAAAGGGAATATAAAGCAAGATTGCTTGTGAGGATGGATCAAGTCTTCCTACTTAGACCTTAGAGAGAGTTGGAGGGCCGTGGATAAAGGAATGTCAGAGGGTTGGAGGTGCAGTGTTTGGAGACAGGGCATAGGTATGGACATTTCATTGGTTTAAGAAACACCTAGATGAAGAAACTTCCCACATCCATGCAGATCAGCCTATTCCCTGTGGCTTATTGTCTTGGTTACCTACTGTCCTCAGAGGTCAAGTGACCAGCCCAGAAATACCCAGCTGTGGCGATGGGATCCAGATCTTCCAGAATCTAAGTCCAGTCCACTGTACCAGACTTTGTTGTTGTTGTGGAGTCATTTTCAGTCAGGTCCCACTCTTCGTGACCCCATTTGGGGTTTTCTTGTTAGAGATTCCGAAGTGGTTTGCCATTTCCCTCTCAGGTCATTTTACAGATGAGGAAACTGAGGCAAACAGGGTGAAGTGACCAGCCCAGGATCACACAGCTAGAAAGTGTCTGTGATCAGATTTGAATTTAGGAAGATGAATCTTCTTGACTCCAGGCCAGGCACTCTATCCATTATACCATCCAGCCGTCTACCAGACTACCTATTTATTTTTTTTAATTATGAGGAACGTTACATACAAGAGGGTTCAGCTTCAGGACATATAATAGAAAGGCTTAGTGATCCTTAGGGTACTACATGAGGGTAGATGATAATGAGCCTTCTTTCTAACATTGAGCCATTTGACATTACTAAGGGCTTTCTTTGGTGGTGAGAAGTTTCTTTTCTGGTTCTTCAGCAGTTGTGGCTGCTGAGGATGTTGGGAGCAGTAGCAGCTGCAGAGGCCTTTGCTCTGATAGGTTTCTAAGGAGTTACTCCCCTGGAAACTGGCTGCAGGGGACTAGAAGCAGGGCAGGTCAAACAGGAGGATGCAAACAAGATACTGAATTCAAGTAATCAGGTCCAAGTCTGCTTCCAAAGGGCCAATCCAGGTAGGAAAGAAAGGCAGAAGTGGAGACCAGGTATGACAGAGCTCAACAGGGAAATGGGCAGGGAAGAGGGTCCAGACCAGGAGACTAAGAATAGCAAGTCAGCATCTGGACTAGGCAGGTAGTTGAATCTTGTTGTTCAGTTGTTGCAGTTGTGTTCAACTCTTTGTGACCTCATTTTGGGATTTTTTTTTGGCAAACATGCTGAAGTGATTCGACGTTTCCTTCCCCAGCTCATTATACAGATGAAGAAACTGAGGCAAACAGGGTTAAGTGATTTGCCCAGGGTCACACAGCTAGTGAGAGTCTGAGGCCAGATTTGAACTCACTTGAGTCTACACAATATCATTATTAGGATGTGAGTGTCGATAGTGGTAGTAGCTGATATTTCTATACTATTTGAATATTTGCAAAGAACTTAACACATACCTGATTACACATATCTCAACCTTATGGGGTTAATACTAGAAACATTACATCCCCATTTCATAGATGAGGAAACTGAGGCTCAGAGTGCTTAAATGACTTGCCTAAAGGACACCAAAAACATGATTTCAGAGGATCTTGGGATCATAGATATCAAGTTGGATTGGAAATTGGAAGCCAATCTCACTATTCATTTCACAGAAAAGGAAATGAGGTCTACCCCAGTCATTGAGGTAGTAAGGTGCTCAGTTAAGATTTAAACTCTAATCTTCAGACCCTTGAAGTCCAATGTTTGTTCACTGTCCCAGGAAGATCCCAGCTTGGTAGAGTGTCCTCTGCCTTGGTTTCAAGTAGCCTTTTGTGCCTTGAATAGTGTGTTCAGTAGGTCATAGGATCACATATTTAGAACAAGATGGGGCCTTAGAGGTCATCTGGTCCAGTGCTCTCATTTCACAGAAGAGGAAATTGATATCTATGGATGTTAAATGATTTACCCAACATCGCACAGGGAGTAAGTGACAGAGCTAGGATTTGAACCCAGGTCATCCGATGCCAAATCTGCTTTTTATTGTACTACATGGCCACTTTAGGTTTGGCGACTTTAGCAAAAGTCTTTCTTGGGGTGAAAGAGTAGGGATCAAAATCTTTCACTTTTCTAATGTTGAAAGAAACAATAACTAATACCACTAAATGATGGCAGGAGCATATCAATTCATCTGGCATCTGGGTGGCATGTAATTGAAAATCAGTTGATTGATTTTTATTCTCCTTTCCATCAGTTGGATTAGCATTGTGGAGATATGGCTTTTGTCCACTCTGAGATGCTGGAAAGCAACACAGAGTTTGGAAGCATTCATGGAGCAGTGGTAAGAGGGCTGGATTTTGGATTCAGAAGATCTGGGTTTGGATTTCAGCTCTTCTACTTACTGCCTCTGGGACCTCCGGCAAATCAATTCATCTGTCGTGGGATCAAGTTACTCTCTGCAACAGTCAGATCTACATTGAGTATCACATTCTGGGGCAGGGCTAGCTTTTTATTTATTAATTTATTTTAAGCATTTGGAAGCCAACCAGAATGCCACCCTTAAGAACTTAGAAGAAATAAACATAGCTCAGTTTGCTTTCTCAGTATCCGCTTTCCCTCCCTCTACCTTATAGACTGAAAATCCATATGGCTTTCCCATAACATTTTCCACACATGAAAAAAGTCAATGTAGATACACCGAGTAGAATTTTGTAAATACTATTGGATTCTGAAATATCTTGAGACAAGTGTGATAAAAAAAAACACTCCCTCATTTCCAAATCACGCTAGTATTCACAGCAGGGACTATTATCCAAAATGGCCCCCCATTTTCTCAACTTTAATTCATTCTAATGTTGATATTTCCCAAATGTTTCTGCCACGGTGACTCCACTCCATTATTTTTGTGTTAAGCAGACCTGAGTGTGAATCGGCAGCACATTTGTGAAGCTAATTTGAACCCATCTGCAGATTTTTCGTGTAATAATAGGATTGTTGGCATTGAAGGATAATTTAAGCAAGGCATATCTGTAAAGCACACTTTGGCTGGAAAATGAAAAGGGTATTTTAAGACCATAAACAAAAAAAATTATTCCATAAGGACTTTCAATATGAGTTCATCACTCATGAAAAATGGATGAAAGGTTTAAAACAAGCTCATGAATAGAATTCTAAGCATGTTGATATATAGATGTCTATATCTTTAAAATTGTACATCCGCATCTAAATCCATGTTGAATAATGTTTATTTCTCTGTGCCATGTAGTGGATATTTCCAAGGAAAATGCTTTTTATTTAAGTGAGTATAATTGCAGTGTTTTGATGACTATATAAAGACAGTTGATTGGGGAAAAAATGTCCAGAACTCTCACTTAAACTCCTCATTTTCATATGGACAGAACAGAGAATGGGTTACTTAGATGATTCTATGTTCATTTAACCAATGGAAATTTATTTTAGTCTTTTAATCCTTATACTGATGGAGAAATGTTGTTGATTGAGATGCCCTGAAATCTTAGCTGACCTGGGACCTGATCTGTCTTCTATAAGTCTCAGTCGCATCTGGATGGATTACTTTGAGCTCAAGGATTCAAATAAACAATCCACTCAACAAAAAGATATAAAAATACCCTCAGGTAAAACTAGTTCCTGAAGTAGTTAAAAAACAGTTCAGGAAGGAAAAAGCAGATGAAAGCCTCTAGCAAGAAGATTAAAAGACAGCAGTAAGAAGGTTTCCTGGGTCTCAGGAGCTCCCTGCCAAGAGTCCTAAAAAACATTTTTATATTCTTCTCCCAGAAGAGGCCCACAGTTGGTTACTAGATCAAACTACCTGGGGGCAAATTTAACCCCAATTTCTCCATGTCTGAATCACCATTTCCTTGACCACAAAAATCCCACTGGTGTTGGGGCAATGCGTGTGGAAGGGAGAGTATATAAATGCATCCCTCCCCATTTCTACTGGCATTCTGGTCCCTAATGCTATAGTATCATAGAATCAAAGATTTAGAGCTGTAGAGGGACCCTAGAGATCATAAAGTTCAATGTCTTCATTTTACAGATGAAGAAATGAAATGCTAGGGAAGTTAAGTGGTCTGCTCATAGTCATATAGGTAGTAGAATCAGAGGCAGGATTTGAACGTGAGTGCTTTGACTCCAAACTTCTTTCTTCTCTTGTACCATGGTATAATCATTTTCAGATGATGTTCAGGCATACTTGACTCTTTGTGACCCTATTTGGGGTTTTCTTGGTGACAACTCTGTAGTAGTCTGTCATTCCTTTTCTAGCTCATTTTACAGATGAGAAAATGGAGGCAAACAGGGTTAAGTGACTTGCCCAGGGTCACACAGCTAGGAAGTATCCGAGGCCAGATTTGAATCCAGGAAGATGAATTTTCCTGACTCCAGACCTAGTGCTTTGTAGCCTGCGGCACCTAGCCGCTCCTACATCCATTTAAATGGGACAAGATCTTTCTAAGTATTTGAAAAGTTATCATTAACTACTAACATTATTTCTAGTACTCATTGAAGCATTTATGGATTTCCCACTCATTTCAGGAGGAGCCAACTTGGTATCCTGTGGAGGATCTGGTTATGTCAGACTCTGGAATATATTTAAGAAGCGACTTGTGGCTCAGTTTGTGGCCCACAGTGGAGCTGGACCCATTATCATGACCATTGACAAGACAAATCAGCACCTGATCACAGGCGATCCCAATGGCTGCCTGAAAATATGGAACATAGAGGTATGTGTTGTCTCTCCTTACTTCCTTTGCCCTGATTGTTTCTGGTTGTTCATGCTTGTGAATCAGGCCCTATCTATTTCCTTTACAAGAAAAGTAATGGCCAACTTGATTACAGGAGAAAGATCATTTACCATAACTGAGCTCAGATATATTTTTCTTCTAATATAAAAATAAATTTGACCACAGAATTTCCAAGTTAGGAAGGTCCCCAGACCCTCACCTAGTCTAACCCATAACTGATTAAAAATCCCCGCTATAATCCATCATAACAACGACCCTCCAGGTTTTGGGGCACCCTACTAGCTCCTAAGGTTGTCCATTCCACTTTTAATAATAGCATTTAGGTAGTGCTTTAAGGTTTGCAAAGTGCTTTATAAATAGTCTCATTGTATCCTCATAACAACGCTGGGGGGTAGATGTGTCTATCCCCCTTTTACTGAAACAGGTAGTAGTTTAAGTAACTTGCCTGGGGTCATATGACTAATATCTGACTCTTGATCTGGACTCAGATCCTCCTGGCTCCAGGTCCAGCACACCATCGATTTCACCACTTAGCTGTTCTTTGGACACCTCTGATTGTTAGGAAGTTTTTCCTTACATTGAGCCTAACTTTTCCTCTGGATCCAAGCAGAATAGTTTTAATCTCTCTTCCATGTGATGTGATGACTCTTCAAATAGTTGATGTTGGCTTTCGTGTCTCCCTTAAGGCCTCTTCTAAAAGCTAAATATCTCCTGTTCCTTCAACCAATTATCATAAGGCTGAGTGCAAGTCCTGTGTTTATCCTGGCCACTTCATCCTTTGGATGGTTTCCAATGGATCAAAGTCCTTCCTAAAATGTGAAGCCAAGCACTAAACACAATACTCCAGGTACAGTCTTGCCAAGGCAGAGCATGGAAGGATTGTCACCTTTTTCTTTACTCTGAAGTGCTCTTTCTAATATTGCACCCATTTTCTTGGTTCCCCTATCACACTGCCAACTCATATGTACTTGCAGACCATTTTTGCTCCCATCTCTTATTTATACAAACTTCTCTCTAGTCATACTTGCCCCATCTTGTGAAGTTGATTCTCTGAACCCATGTATAATACTGTATATTTATCCTTCTTAAATTTCATCGAATTAATTTTGTCTCAAGATCTATCTGAATCCTGCATCTGACATCCATCTTTGCATCTTCTGGAAATTTTATAAGTTTGCAGTCTATGCCTTTGTCCAAATCAGCGATAAAAAAATGGTAAGCAGTGTAGCTACTTGGGATCTTCTTTTGACTTGCTATTGAGTCACTTATGACTCCTTTTTGGGTTTGGACCTTCAGCAAGTGTTGCATCAACATAGTGCATTGTAATTTATCCCACATATTTCCCAGGTCCACAAGAATAGCAAAGGAAGACTTTATCAAATCCTTTCCAAAAGCCATGGTAAAACTTATTGATAGCATTCCCTTAATCTACAGTTTTAGAAAGCTTGCCAAAAAAGGTATCTTAGATTATTTGGCCGTGATCTTTTTTGGAGGAAGCCAAGATGCTTCTTTGTGGTGCCTGCCTCTTTTTCTAGATGTTCATTCATCATTTAAAAAATAAAATGTCTTATGTACAACAGCCATAAATTGAAGTCCTTCTCCAATGTCATAGAGTGCTGTAGACATGACGTTACATTCTCGAAGGCCATATTAGTGGGGCTAATATTCTGACATGTCCCACCGACATCAAAAAGTTTTGAGTGTGTACTTGGATATGTATTGCAAGTTTGTTGCTGAGTTCAGAAGGTCTCATCACTGCATTGGCCAGAGGAAGAAGCATTGTTTTTGGCCACAATAACTCTCAAAGACCATCTACAGAGGTAGAAGAGTACCTGTGAACTTTGATAGATGAAGTTCTGACAACAGCAAATGTAATCTTTCTCTTTTTTGAAAGTTATTGTTAGACCCAAAGTTAGATTATACAGTTTTCCGCATGTGCCTCTAATGTCTTTGATACGTTGGTAATGGACATGACTGCCAGGTTTCTTTGGCTGTTATATACCACAATATATTTCAATTAAACAAAAATAATAGAACGACTGATGTGCACCGGCGGAATTGTCACACATACATCTTTAAGTACCTTGTATGTTTCATTTGAAAGGCCAAAAGTACATGTGAAGAGAGGAAGAATAGGTGCCTCTAAAAATTCTGACATTCATTTGCTGTCCCTTGACCTTGCTGTAAAATAGCTCCTTCCTACTCTGCCCTACCACCATTTAGTGATCATCGGGTACCAATTATTTTGGCAGTGGAGTTCAGTGATGTAATGCCAATCCTAATCTTGGAAGTTTAATTCCACTTTGCATTTTTTTTTACAGTGTTGTATAGTCAACAATGATGAGTCAGGGAATAGTATATTTTTCTTCATTTCCTCAATTTCAAGTGCAGTTTGAAATAAATTATTCCAAAACTTTCAAGACTGTCTGCTCATCTTCATCTTCCCTAATATTTTTCATTAGTTGGCCAACAAACCCTTCATCCTTTTTTTTCCCCAAGCACTGATCTGATTCTTCCTAATTTGAACTGTGATCACTGCCTCATCTAGCTTCAACTCTTAGATTCTCTCTCTCTGTGTCTCTCTGTCTCTGTCTCTCTCTGTTTCTGTCTGTGTCTTTCCCTTTCCTTCTCTCTGTGTCTCTCTGTCTCTGTCTCTCTCTGTTTCTGCCTGTGTCTTTCCCTTTCCTTCTCTCTGTGTCTCTCTGTCTCTGTCTCTCTCTGTTTCTGCCTGTGTCTTTCCCTTTCCTTCTCTCTCTGTCTCTGCTTCTTTTGTTCTGTCTGTGTCTCTGTCTCTTCCTGTCTGTCTGTCTGTCTGTCTGTCTGTCTCTCTTTGTATCTGTCTGGGTCTCTTTCTCCCTCCAACCTGGCTATGGCCAATTCAGTCTTCAGACAGCCAAATATCAGTATTATATTTCACGTCATGACCATAAGCAGAAGGACAAGAACAACATAGCAAAATCAACAAATCAGGCAAACAATTGTTTTCACTGTTAAGCTGCTTTCTTTCTCTTTCTAAAAAAGTTACCAAGCCTGACCAAGCCATCCGACAAGCTTCATGCACATCAACATGGCCATATTTAACTCTCCATCGTGTTCATTAAATTTTCTTCTCATTTACTTATTATTTTACATCATACTTTTTAGAAGTGAAACATTTATCTTTTATACTACAGACAATAGGGAATCATCAAAGATATATGAGTTGCTTTTTCTTATTCTTATAAGTTATAACCGACAACTTCAATGCCTCCCCCCAACTCAAAAACTTTCTTGACGCTCCATCATCTCTGGGTTAAAATACAGAATCCCTAGCATTTAAATTCCTCCACAATCTAGCTTTCATCCACATTCCCAGTCTTATTTCACTCCAGTCTTTATCATAGCCTCTCTCCATTGCAGTCAAATGAGCCTGGTAGCTCTCTCCAACGTACATTACTCTCGGTAGTCTTCCTCTCTACCTTTGCTCATTGCCTATGTCTAGAATGGCAGTCCTTCCTCATCTCTACCTCACACAATCCCCAGCTTCCTCAAAAGCACATAGAATGTGTCAAACATGCCCAAGGCCTTTCTTGATTCCTCTAGATATTAGCAATCATTCTTGAAATTACTTTGATGACTTTGTATGCATTGCATTCTTACTCATTGGTGCACAAGTTATATGCTTCCTGCCAGTGGAATATAAGCTCCCTGAGGAAAGTGGCTATTTTTTTCTTCAAATATTTGTTCAATTAAGTCAAATTCAAATCTAATTGTTTTTATTGGTGATTTCCTCTAAAAGCTGATCGTTTTGGGTGTGTTTTCCCATTTCATTCAGGAATATTGCCTTAATTTCAATGAGAACCAAATTTTCCAGCCTCCGCCTCTCGTAAGATCATTTCAACCTCATGAAGACCAAATCAGTTCTCTGGAGACATGTGCACGCGGGAGCCGCGTACTGATCATTGCTGCTTCTGCAGACGGCAGCGTTTCTGTCAGTGAAGTCTGGGGCTCTCTGATTGGAATATTCGGTCAGGTAGAAAAATGGCTCCATTATTATCCCGGGGGGAGAAGTGAGCGGGGAATTTAGTGCTACCAGGGGGATGATTTCCCTTTGAATCTCCTAGTCGACTAATGTTCATTAGTCAAGAAAGAACTGAATCCTGTTTCTGAAGATGCAGTATCAAGAATCACTTGCTTTCTGAATACACTTTGCTCTGACTGTTAAATTAATCTGTGGTAGAGTGCATTGGGAATCATAAAATGTAATGCCTTCCTTGCTTAGGCTATGATATATTGGCTCTGTATGTATTGTGTGTATATGTGTCTGCACGTGCACTCACGTGTATGTATGTATGTGTGCCAAGTTGTTTTCCCAATTAGAATGTAGGCTCATTGAAGACTTTTTCTTTTTATTAGAGGTTTACTCCAATGAGGTGCTGAGAGTGATTTAACATCACTCTTGGATAGGGAGACTGTCCTTATACCCAGACCACTCTCAGCCTTGGGCAGTCTAGACAAAAGGATCTGTTTCCACCCAAGCTTGATTGAATGGAGTTTACCTTAGACTAGACATTCCTTGTAAGGTTGGGTGGGGTCATATAGAGGAGAAGTTTAGCTGAACCTTCAGATACCAAGGTCTTGAAAATAGGAAAAAAAAGGGAAACTCTGACTCTCCTCAAATCATTAGTTATTAACAATCATTTCTTTCAGGGTCAAGTGACTGTCCCAAGGTCACACAGCCAGTATATACCAGTGGCAAAACTTGAAGATGACCTTCCTAACTCTGAAGCAAATTCTCCATCCCCCACTCCATGCTACATCCTTCTCTGTAGCATGGAAATACTAATATTCATTGGGTTGTTGCAAAGAAAACGCTTTGCAATCCCTTGAAGGCAAAGATTACAAGTGAGTTATAATCAAGAAGGAAATGTCTATCCAAGATTTCGCTTAACCCTACAGAATCAGAGGATTCTGTGCCTGAAGGGTACTTAAGACCACCTGACTCCAGGAGTTCTTACCCTGTGTTGTGGTAGACTGCTTTGGCTGTCTGGGGAAGCCTCTGGACCTCTTTTCAGGCTGTTTTTAAATACATGAAGTAAAGTATGTACAATTATAATGGAAATAAATTATATTGGAATAGCTATCAAAATATTTAAAAAAGTCAATAGATGGCAGATTAAGAACCATTGATAGTCTAACCCCTTCATTTTACAGATGGGATAGTGAGACCCAGAGAAATGAAATACTACACGCAAGATGACAAAAGTAATAAGAGCAGAGCTGGGATCTGAACCCAGGTTCTCTGACTGCTGATGCAGTGCTCTGTCACCATAGTGCTAAGATTTCTGATAAAAAGTTCTCGATGAGATGGTTCAAATTTAATTGCCATGACTTTGTAATTACATAACAATGAAATCTCAGTAAAATTACCCAGCCAGTGTTATGCAAATTTAGCAGACAATGATAAGTTAATAATGAGAGGTAGAAATGTGGAAAATACGTTTTCTTCTTCCTTGGTTACCAGTTTACTCCAGTCCAGTAAGTGAGTACTACTTTCTGTCAGATTGCCAAATATTTGGTGTGGGGAGCATGTAAAAAGAATAGTTCTCTTCTCTTTTTGATTCCTGCTTGTTTTGATTTCTATGTCCTAGGCATCGATTCTCTGGCTGTGTTTGCTACAGACAGGTGCTTTTTCACAGGCCTGCTCTGTTGACTAGAATGTTGGACTCATGATCAAAGGCATCAGAGTTCATTTCGGTCAGGTGTCCTGCCTTGTGAATTTTACTGGCCCAGTGTCTCAGTGCCTCATAAATGCTTGTTGACTGACACTTCTGTTTCCAGTACCAGTAGCCTGGTGCAGATCATCATCAGCTATATTACTGTAGTCTTTGAAACCGATCTCGCTGTATTGATCATGCATGTCAATGTCAGGTTGGTCTTCCTAGAGCACAGGATCCTATGTTTAAAAACATTCTGAAAAGAGGTCCAGAGGCTTCCCCAGACTGCCAATGCAGTCCTCCACAACAAAGGTTAAGAACCCCTGGGGTCAGCTGGTCTTAAGGACCCTTGAGGCACAGAATCCTGTGATTCTATAGGGCTAAGCAAAATCTTGGATAGCAATTTCCTTCTCAGCTTCATGATTATAACATGCTCAAAAAACCAACTATCACTCCCTATTCATTACCCATTAAACCCTTCGACCTGGCATATGAGACTTTATTCATTCATTTATTAACTCCCTCATTCTCTCATTTATTCTCTCCCAATTTGCCTTCATCCTTGGGCAGCATGAGATAGTGGCTACAGTACTTAGATTCAGCAAAGAGTAAATAGAACTGGAGCTTCAAATACTAAAGCAAAATAGTTGTTGCTTGCAAGTAGCTCATATTCTAATGGAAGATGTAACACACATGAGAGATTTAGCGTTAAGTCAGCTAGAAAGTCTTCAGGGTCCTTTGGGTACAGGTGGTAACGCATGTTCTTTAGTGTCATCTCCACTGATAGAACTAGAGTCATTTCTAGTGTTGAATCACTTGACAACACCAAGGACTTTTATGGTGAGAACTTTCTTTTATGCATCTTCAGCAAATATGGTCATTGAGAAGATGGAAGGTGGCCAATCTTAGCTCTGCAAGGGTTGTTTCTCTGGACGGTGGTTGTAGCAAGGCCTGACTGGTGGGTAGCAGGACCGAAGGTCTGAGAGCCATTGCTTTGTCCAAAGCACTTGGACTTCCTTGCCTCTCAATGGCAGAACTAACTAGGAATCCAACCTCAGGTACTTGTTAACTGTGACCTGAGGCAGATCACTTAACCTCTCTTTATCTCTGTTTTTTTCATTTTTGAAATGAGGGAGGGTTGGATGGGAAGGCTTCTAAGATCTCTTCTAAGTCCAAATCTATGATTCTCTGATTCTATTTGTCAGGTTTCTCACTCTCCCTCATATACTCTCTGTTCCATCCACATTGATTTCACCAGAGCTTGTAGTTAGTCAAGTGCTTAATAAGTTATTATGGAATTTAATGAAATTAAATAGTAGGCACACAATAACTACTGAAGGAATAAATAACTCATAGTCATCAGTTCTACTATTTTATTTTTAGGTCTTATAGATTTCTTTTGTTGTTGTTGTTGTTTTTTATTCCATAGTACTTTTCTTGATTCACCTCCTCTCAAATACCCACTCCCTCATAAGTAAGAAAAATAGTAAACCAAAATGGACCAACATTGACCCATGTCAGAGAGTGTATTTAACATTTGCACCTGGAGAAAAGAGATACAAGTATATTTCATACCCATTCTTCTGGGATGAAGATTGGTTATTACAATTAATCTGAGTCAATTGTCTTTTCATGTTGCTTTTTTCACTTATAGTGCTGTACATGATATTACATTAATTTATAACATGATTTCATGTATTTTATATTTCTTTCACTTATGTTGTATATATTACTCTGTTGGTGCTATTTTCTTCACTCTGTATTATTACATGTAGGTCTTCCCATGTTTTGCTGAATCCCTTATATTAATAATTTCTTATTCTATATTAACTTGACCCACTTTGTCTAGTGATTCCTCAATTTATGGGTATACTTTTTTTCTTTTTTAAATAATAAATTTTATTAGTATATTTTATTCCCACCCTCCAGTAATCTGATTTCCTCATTTATCTCTCCCAGAGACCTATATCTCAAAGAATTTTTTTTGAGGAAAGAAGAAAAAATCAATAAAATCAATGCATTAAAAATCTGACAGTATATGCAGTGAATAGCTGTGAACCTGCCATCTCTGCAAAGGAGTCTGAGTGAGGGTGTGGTAGAAGGCATCTTCTGATAGCTCTTCTCTGGGGCTTATTTGTTCTTGGTTACTTTGCAACATTCCTTTTCAATTCTTTTGTGGCTATTTTTTCCATTTACATAATTTTAGTCAGCTTGTGAATTTCTCTTTGCCTCTGCTTGCTGCATTTTGCATCACTTGCAATCAATTGGTAAGGTAGTCAATAGGCATTTATTAAAGCTCCTACTTTGTACCAGGTACTGTACCAAGTGGGGTTCATTGAAGTATTTCTGCACTGCTTTGTATTCATCATGTTTGTCACTTCTTACAGCACAGTAATATTTCATTACATTCACATCATAGTTCTCTATTTGTTCCCTATTCAATGGACACCTAATTTATTTCCAATTCTTTGCTACCCCGAAAGTACTGTAATAAATAGATTGGCACATAAGGGACTTTTCTTTTTGTCATTGACCTTAATACTAGTAGTGGAATCTCCAAGTCAAAGGGTATAAGCCATTTTTAGCCAATTATTTGAATAATTCCAAATTCCTTTCCAGAAACGTTGTGCCAGTACACAATACATCAGTGTGCCTCTTTCCATAGTCCCATCAATATTAACTATTCTACCTTTTGTCATTTTTGACAATTTGCTTAGTGTGAGATGAAAACTTAGGGTTGTTTTGATTTGCATTTCTTATTAATTATTTGGAGCATTCTTTCATCTACTTTCAAATAGTTTTATAATTCTTCTTTTGAGAACTATTTCTTCATATCTATCAATTAGTCATTGTGTAGCACCAATTCTGTCCTGGTAGTAATGATCAAAATCCACAGGAGAGATACTTACTGTCAATATTTCTTCCAGTAAAGCCCATGTCATAAATTGTATCCAATCTGGCTAAGCACTGAAATTGGACATTATTCTTTGGTTCAAGATAATATGCGTGTAGCTCACATGTGGATCTTCCCACAACAGCTACCCAGGTTCAAGAAACACCAGGGATCCACATTCACTATAAAAACATAGCCCATGAATCTTGGGATTTTTATGTGTTTCTTTTTACTAGTCTTCCAGAGGACACTGTTTGGGCAATTAAGTAACAAGTATTTATGAAGTACTTTCTAGATTTTAAACTCTGTACTAGGTATTAAGGATGCTAATATAAAAGTATGACATTCCCTGCTTTAGAGAGAATACCATTCTGCTAGTTCAAATTCTTTTTCATATGGAGCAATTCAGTGATAAAGAGGATCATAAGAAAGCTATTTTGCATTAAAGAAAAGATTTATATTAATTATTAAAGTACATAAGATATTATCCCTTTTCAAAGTGAACATTTTGATATCTAATGCTTGTAGAAACAGAACTTTTTAAAAATAAAACTGCACGTAAAGAAACAGTTTTCAGATTAAATTTGAATAGTTTTATACAGAACATGAATTGTGATATAAATACAAGACTCAAATCTCCTCGTGAATAGTACAGAATGATATTTCACTTGGGAACCATTTGCTATTTTGAAGAAACAGAGAAAGATACTTTATTAAAAGTCAAAAAAATGACTGTGATGAAACAGTCTCAATGGACACTCCTTCTTAGGGCCTCACATTTCCAGTGTTAGTAAATCAAAGGCATTTAGTGAAATAACATTAAAAAGGCAGCAACATAATATTCCCTTCATAAGTATGGGATATATTCACTCACAAATATATGATCAATGAGAAGGACTCAGGGAACATGTGTGGAAGAGAGGACAACAGTGAAAATATTTATGATCAAGGAACATGTATGGAGGGAAACTGTGTAAGGCACATGTGTGTCCAGGACACATTCTAGTGAGTAAACATATTGTGTACATGTAAGACCCAAGGCACTCATAGAGGCATAATTAACACCTCTGTTGTTACAGGGCCATTGGTGGCTTATGTGCAGATCCCTCTTGACCTGTTCCTTGCTAATCTTGTGCAGTTTATAGTATTTTTTAAATAGAAAACAGTTCAGCTACTGTTTGCAAAGCGGGTAGTTTCTCCCCAGCATATAGACATAGCATGTAATCTCTGTGAGGTTTGATCTCTGCTGGTTTCATCTAGTCCCCATAAGAGTGTCCTACTGGTCTCATGGTTGCATCTGGTTACTGTCAAGCATGGCTTTGCTGGGGCATATATGCCTGTAGAACTTCTCTTGAGTACTCAGATAAGTCCCATCTATCACCATAAGAGGAAGAATGGGCCCCATATCTCTCTGGTACAAAGGCTTAAGTCTCAGATCCTTTAGGGAGTCAGGACCTTCGTGCACCCAACATAGAAATAGAGGAAAGCCATTAGGAGATTTTCTCTCCAGAAATAGTTTATTTGTTCTTAACATCTTGTCTATGATGGACTTTCCACACCAAAGGAAAAATTTTGCCTCCATGGGCAAAGTTATTTTATAATATGGGACTGTCAGTTGAACCCACAAGCATTGTTTGTCTTTTTAACTCTTACTAGGAGGAAGGTTTCTGTCTTAAGCCTCTTCGGCTTAGTGTTAGAAAGTCCTTGTAAAGTTTTTTTTTCATTTCTGACCACCAAACAACACACTTTCAGAATTATTTCAGGGGATCTACCTTTCCAGAAACTGTGATGAGGTATCTGGAAAAACTGAAAGCCAGTTTATTTCACTTTTTAGGATTTCTGATTCTTAGGATTTTTGAAGACTCTGTTTTTGTAAATCCTGAAATTCTTTGTGGTGTCTTATGTAATCAAATATATATATATATATATATATGTATATATATATATATATATACACATATGCACACACACACACACACACACGGGAGTACATATGTGTGTGGCAGATGGGGGGGGGAGTTAAAACCCCTTAGGTGGAGTAACCAGTCTATCTCAATTATTTGTTGCAATTTATTGTCATTGTCTTGTCTCTATAACCAAATTGCATCTGAGCCATCTCCAGGCATCTTGGCTCTGGAGAAGAAAGTGAGGCTGGTGATCTTGCATAGCCCTCCCTCACTCAAATCAAAGTCAACTGCAAGTCATGTCATCATTTCCCTGATGTCATGATCCTCTTCAAGATTGAAGGAGAAACATAACAACAACCAAATAGCCATGAGTTTTCCTACATGTGAATGAAAAATAGTTTGTGAAAATGACAGCCCAGATTGTCTGCTACTGGTTAATGTCTCATTAGTATTTAAAGTCAGAGAAATAAGAATGGCTTATCCACTAGCTCAAATATAATTAAGACAACTGCCAAAAGGTAATGGGATTTTTTTTTCAAGTGAGATGGAACAAGCACCAGCTTGAATGATATCTGGAACCACTAGAAAACCTATAATAGTCAAAAAGCAAATAACCTTGGGAAACCTTGAAGGGCACACCTCACAAAGTGGAGGTGGCCTTTATTATTAGGCTTCATTATAGGTTGCCATGCACACATGATTAGAGTCTGCAATGTGGACCCAATACTAAGATTCTTAGGCATTTTATTTTTTGGTTATGATTTTTTTCTAAATAAATATTCCTATTAAGAGATGTGAGCAACAAAGCATATGCCCATCAGTTGAAAACCCAAAGCAATGGTACATCAAAGTTGGGAGGCAATGAGCCTCATTGGCTAGAGAATTGGCTCCAGAGATAGGAAGACATAGGTTCAAATCCTGCCTCTGATATATCTTGGCAGGGTGGGGTGATCCTGGGAAAATCACTGAATCTGTTAGGACCCTAGGCATCCACCTAAGATAATAAGCTGCAGAGAAGGTGCATGATTGGAGGGAGTTTCTCGTGCCAATGAAATCACAAGACCAGTCCCTAGCTGTATTTTGAAGCAATAGAATATTATTGGGCAGTGAGAAATGGTGAATTTCAGGCATTTAGAGGAACAGAGAAGATATGCAAGGCTAGCACAGAATGAAATAGGCAGAAACTGAAGAATACTACACAATAAATATAATAATGTGAACCAAAAGATCACCAAAAAACCAGAGTAATGAAAAATCAGTGAAGGTTCTACAGATCATGTAACGAGATATCCCTCCCTCCTCAGTAGCATAGAGGTCAGAAACAACTAGGGCAGAGTGTTGGCTACATTATCAGTTGGTGTAACTATTGGATGTTTTTACTTAATTATTTTTCAAGATCACAAGGATGGGTTTGATGTGGAGGGAAAGGGGAGCATTTCTTTTCTCAAGAAATGAGTATGATGTAAAGACAAAAGACACAACAACTGGCTTTTTAAAAGAAATATGATCAGAGCCTGTGAAAGCCATCCATAAATTAAAAAAAAACACATCAATATCTGGAATGGATTTTCAAGATGGATTTACCACTTTGTAGGCAAGATGGAGAGAAAGTGGTTGTCAGAAAATCAATATTGCCCCCTGCAAAGCTTTTTTATGTGTATAAGTGCACATCTTGCTTGGAAGAATTTTATTTTTTTTTAAATCAGGAATAGCGACTTGATTTTCACAGTTCAAGCAAATTTCCTCATTCTTTCAGATGGAACACTGGCGAATTAAAAATAATGTCCCCCTTCCTCAAAGGGATGTAAGAGAACTTCCAGCAGTTGAAGATGCCCCAAAAGCAATTGCTTTACTGCCTGAGGAAGGACCTTTTGTGGTCTCCACAGAACAAACTGGGTTTGACATGAAGGATAAAGGTGACTCAAGCAGCATGTAAGTCGTTTTTCAGATTTGATCAAGTGTTTTCTACAACAGGTCTATTGATGTATATTGTAGGTCAAGAAAGGAAATGTTAGTGTACATCCCTGCCCTTTGGATGCAGTCCTTTGGGTGAGAGGATAAGATGGACAGAATTCTCTGTAGGCACTATGTGCAGCTTTATTTCTCTAGTAGGATTCACCGAGGAAACGGATTGGCATGTACTCTGAGGCCAGATTGGTTTAGTTAGCCCTAAATAACACTGGGCCTTGTCCACAAACACACAGGGCATCTTTCCTTCTCCTTCCTCTTTTGCCCATTGCTACTTGCTTCAAATTAGTAAGTTCCCTTAACAGAAAGTTTATAGTGAGATCCCTTTTCTCACTGAAAAGTTGAACTTTCAGCATTAATGGGTGTGATGGGGTGGGGCAGAAAAGACCTCTTGCCAAAGCTAGGATTCCACCTGAGATGTGGAAAAAGCCAAGGAAGTCAGGAGGTGGAGACAGGTACAGGTATACTTTGGAGATATTATGGGTTCAGTTCTAGACTCCCATAATAAAATGAATATCACAATAAAATGTCACATGAATTTTTTTGGTTTCCCAGAGCATGTAAAAGTTATATTTACAATATATTGTAGCCTATTAAGTGAGCAATAGCCATTATGTTTAAAAATGTACATACCTTAATTAAAAAAAATACTTTATTGCTAAAAATGCTAGCCATCACTGGAGCCTTCAGTAAGTCATCATCTTTTTTGCTGATGGAGAGTCTTGTCTCCATGTTGACGGCTGCTGACTGATCAGGGTGGTGGTTGCTAAAGGTTGGGGTAGTCATGGAAATTTCTTAAAATAAGACAGCAATGAAGTTTGTCCTGTCGATTGACTCTCCATTTCAGTTGAACACTTAGAAGCCACTGTTGGGTTGTGAATTGGCCTAATCTCAATATTATTGTGTCTCAAGGAATAGAGAGGAAAGTGAGAGAGATGTGGGAATGACTGGGTTGGCAAAGACATACAACATTTGTCAACTAAGTTCACTGTCTTCTGTGGTCAGGGTTCATGGAGCTCCAGAACAATTATAATAGTAAAATCAAACATCATTAATCATAGGTCGCCATAACAGATATAATAATGGGAAGTCTGAAATATTGTTAGGATTACCAACATGTGACACAGAGACATGATGTGCACATGCTGTGGGGGAAATGGCACTGATAGACTTGTCAATGCAGAGTTACTACAAACCTTCAATTTGTTAAAAAAAAAAAAATCAATACCTGTGAAGCTCAATAAAGTAAAGCTCAATAAAACAGGATATGCCAGGGTTGCCAGCCAGTGAAGTAGGAAGTGAAAATTCTGGGATAGCTAGAGAAAATACAAGTAAGTTGGGGGATCTTCTGATGGTCTTGTGGGAAGAACAAAAAATCCAGCATTGAGGGGGCAGAGCCAAGATGGCGGCTGGAAAGCAGGGACTACCGTGAGCTCCCCACCAAGTCCCTCTAAAAACCTATAGAAAATGGCTCTGAACCAATTCTAGAACTGCAGAACTCACAAAGTGGCAGAGGGAAGCAGGGCTCCAGCCCAAGACAGCCTGGATGGTCTCTGGGTAAGGTCTATCCTGCATGGAGCTGGGAGTTGAGGGGAGCAGAGCAGAGCCCAGCGTGGGCGGCATGCACCAACCAGACCGCAGACCGATCAGACCAGGAGCCGGGTGGAGTGTGCCCTAGTGCCCTGAATCAGTGAGCTGTGGCATTTGCCAGACCTCTCAACCCACAAACAGCAAAGACAACAGAGAAGGTTAGTGGGAAAAGCTGAACTAAGTGAATGATATTTGTGTGCTGAATTAAAGTAAGCTTGCCAACCCCTTCACTTTGCTTTCCTTATTAAGGCAGATCAAAAGAACCATGTTTTTTGCGGCGTGCTGGCAGCTTTCTGGGTGCTGACTGTGGGTGGATCTTACACCCCCACAGAAGCTGCTAGCTGGATTGTTAAAACAGTGATAAAAGTATCAGAGGAGAGAGAGGCGCACGCGTG
>CM053626.1:20436263-20456248 GCA_028646595.1 Phalanger gymnotis | reverse complement strand
GAGAGAGAGAGAGAGAGAGAGCGAGAGAGAGAGAGAGAGAGAGAGAGAGAGAGAGAGAGAGAGAGAGAGTTTGCAAAGGAAGGATTGACAGATTAGCAAAAGATTGGCTACGTGGAGTGAGGGAGAGTGAATGAGCAATCACAGATGAAACCTGGATTACGAGCCTAAGGGACTGAGAAGTAGGTGGGCTGAGTCATTTGCATAGAAATAATAATTAAATCAACAGGAGCTGATGAGACATCAAGCAAAAATTGTATAGAGGAAGAAGAGAAGAGGATCCAGGATAGAACTTTCAGGACATGCCCCTGGTTATCAAGGGCAAATTGGATGAGGCTCCAACCAAGCAGACTAAGAAGGATTGGTCAGACAGGTTGAAGGCAAAGTAAGAGAGCAGTGACACAGAAACCTAGTGAGAAGAGAGTGTCAAGAAGAGGATGATGGACAGTGTCATTGCCTGCAGAGAGGTCAAGAAGGATAAGGGGTGAGAAAAGATCATTAGACTTGGCAATTAAGAGATCATTAGTGATTTTGAAGAGAATTGGTTGAATGAGCTCAGAAGTTTGAGTCCAGAGAGTTTAAAGAGAGTGATAGGAAAGGACGTGGAGGCACAAATAGTAAATGGTCCCCACCAATGGCATCATACCTTTGACAATTTTCTCCCCTTCGTTATAGGGAATTCCCACTGGGCAAACTCCTTCCAATGTACACTGATCTGAAATTTACAATCTCAGACAGTTGCTTGATATACCCAGAGGTTAAATGACTTGCACATAGTTGACCACTCTTTGAATAGATTGAATTTGAATACTTCCTTCCCCAAATTATTTTGCATTTTGTATGTAGAATGAATGTGAATACACTTATAAACACACATGTGGTTTCATCATTTAGAATATAACCACTTTGAGGGCAGAAGTGGTTTAATTTTTGACTTTACCCCCAACAACTGGCATGTTGACTTCACCCCCAACAACTGGCATGTTGACATGTCTGGCATATAATAGTTACTTAATAGAAGCTTATTTCTTGATTGAATAATACATTAACCCATTTGTAGCACTAATTTTAGCTTGGAAATAATAGGAACCCTAACCCTACCTACTTAGCCCTGCCCCCAAAATGCTGTTAATATTTTCCCACTCAGAACCTAATCTTCGCCACCATGATATCTGATGAAATCTTTAAAAAAAATTTGTCATTTAATCCCTTTATATAATAGCTTTCTTTAATACATATCAACTGATGTGTTAAGGTAATACAATCTTCAATATGTTTTCTTTTGCAAAATATAAACATCTATTCTTAAATAATGTTTCTCTTCCTAAAGGACAAAGGGTAAGAATTTGTAGTATGTGAAGAGGTGATATTTTTCTTTTACAAATCCTTTAAAAAATAGAAGCAAAAGAGGTCACAAAAGACTAAGACACATCACTGGAACCTCTAGTACAGCTGCCATCATTTTCTGAAATGTGACCATGAAGCTCATTTATAAAACTTAAGAGTTCAATGAAATTATCAACTCTCTAACATCTTTTGTTGCCAGAATCCAGTACTAACGGGGTTACTAGAAATCAATTCTAAGAAAATACGATTCTGAAAAATGTTGCAATTTTATTGAATCAAGGCTGTTAATTCAAGGCGAGAACCTTGTCAGCTCTCATGCCACTCAAAAAATATAAAAGAAAAATAAATATGAGAAAGGATTTTAGAAAGAATGAGATGAAACATGTATGGTAAAGTATTAAGTCATAATACAAAAAAAGGAGAAAGGGAAAAGAAAAAAATCAAGAGAAACAACAGAATGAAATGTTATCTCGTTATGAGCAAGGACTATTGTCATTTCAGGTAACTTTATATCCCCAGCACGTAAGAGGGGCTAACACACAGTAGGTGATTAAAAAGTAGTTGTTTAGGTCATTTCAGTCTTGTCCAGTTCTCTGTGACTCCTTTTGGGGTTTTATTGGCAGAGATACTGTGGTTTGCCATTTCCTTCTTCAGTTCATTTTATGGGTGAGCGAACTGAGGCAAGCAGGGTTGAGTGACTTGCCCAGGGTCACACAACTAGTAAATGTCTGAGGTCAGGTTTAAACTCAGGTCTTCCTGACTCCAGGCCTGGTGCTCTATTCACTGAGCCACCTAACTGCCCCTAAAAAGTGCTAATCAAATTGAATCAAATGAAAAGAATGTTCAATAATGAAAGGAAGAAAAGTGTTTAAGAAGGAAAGACGAAGAAAGAAATGAAAGCTTTTTTTAATTAAGCTATGTTCTCATCTTGAATTCTCATAATCTTTCATGGGATTAATAGCTTGGTTGAATATTTTCCTCTCTGCTTATACAAATAGTGCCTGGTTTCCATGGTGCTCAAAGTATTTTATATTTTACTTAGAAAGTAGGTGGGAAGGATATTAACTTTAAGTCCTGGGAAGCATATGAAGATTAGAATTTTTCTTTAAAATCTTGCCTAAAGGCCTCAAAGTAAGTTAGTAATTGAGTTAAAAACACAATATAACTCTCTCATTTCCAACACCTACATATAGCAAGCAGAATGCCCCATCTCTGGAAAAACAAAATGCAGAGGAGAACAACGTACTAGAAAAGGATGTAAGACAAACACAGTACTATTTCTAAACTAACTGAAAATTATTTCAAACTTGGACAATTTCCAATAAGATTGTTACTGTTCAATTATGTGTGATTCTTCATAATCCCATTTGGAGTTTTCTTGGTAAAGATATTGGAATGGTTTGCCATTTCCCTTCTCTACCTCATTTTACAAATGATAAAACTAAGGGAACCAAGGATTAAGTGACTTGACCAGGGTCACACATCTAGTAAGTGTTTGCATACTTAGTGATCATGGAATCATGGAATCTTAGAGCTGAATGGCAACTTAAAGATCATTTAATCCAAACTTTAACCCAATAAAAGAAAATTCCTTCGTCCGTATCCTAAACAACAGTCATCCATCCTCTGTTTTAATACCTCCAGTGAAACTCACTTAAATGTTAGTAAATCCATTGTTGGAAAATTCCATTGTTATGGATCATGTCTAAGCATGTAACTTTTACATGAGTAAAACTTGTAACTTTTACATGAGTCCAGGTCTGCTTTTAGGAGCAACAGAGAACAAGTCTACGCCCTCTTGTATATCAAAGTTATTCAAATATGAGAACATAACTCAAATTTCTCCTGTGTCGCTTCACATTCAATTCAATTCAGTTGAAAAAGCATGCATAAACACTTTGCTAGCCACTGGAGATTCAAAAATAGAAGTGGTAAACAACCACTTCACTTAGGTAGATTACATCTATTATCTAATGCAAACAGATAGTAGATCCTAGATATTTTGAGGAGGATGACAGCATTAACAGGAAGATCAAGGAAAGTGCTGGGTAAAAAAAAAATGACACATCAGTTAAATCTTGAAGGGATTCTAAGAGGTGGAGGCCAGGTAGGAATACTAGAATAAATTATAGGCATGGGGCATTGCCTGTATACAAAGTTATATGAGGGCTGGCAATTAGAAACTGGGTTAAAAGCTTTAGGGTCGATGATTGATAGAGGAATTTCAATTAATTCTATCCCATCTAGGTGAAAGAGAAGAAACACCGAGGCAAAGACTTTAAAGACTATTGAGATCATTACAAGCCCTCCAAATTTATAGTAGCATCAGGAGAGAATATGATTGAATAGTTTAAGTCTCTGGGAAGCTTATTACCCTAACAACACATCACACTTGAGAAATGGTCAGCAAATAAAATTTGAAGGTTTATAGATATGCAGAAAGAGAAATACACAAAAGATTGAAATTGCCTTTAAAGTCATAGGTAAAGATGAAATGAAACATTTGGGAAAATGACGGGTGACTTTTGCAAGCTATCTGTAGCAATAACAGTCTCTGAAATTTGTGACAAATGACAGGCTGTGATGTCTACATGAGTCATTGAAAATTCAGCCTGAAAAATGGCACCCTAGCAACTTTGGGGTGGGTGTGGGGTAGGTGTGGGAAGACAAATCTCCTGACCTTGGTGATAGTGGTGGAATACAGAGTGAGTTATTAGATCACAGATCGTAGACTTATTTTATCCAACCTTCTCATTTTTTAGATAAAGAAACTAAGGCTTTGGAAGGATAAGTGACTTGCTCAAAGTCACATGGTACTCAAGTCTACATCTGAGTGCAAATCTTAGCTGACTTGACTATACAGTAGAGAAGGACCCCATAGCAGAGGAGTTTTTAGATGGTGACAGGGGGACATATCCACCATCTTCTCTATGGCAGTTGAACCTTGGGAGCTATTGCATATTCAGTGGAGCCATCAGGTCAAGGGTTCCCTCAGCCTGCCCTGGTAGTTCCTACTAATATCACTGTTGCATTGTAGTGGGGTATAGGGGTATGCTGTGGTCTTGGACTGAGTGGCAAATTGAGAACCCCAATAAGGATGCTCTGATATTGCCTATCCCTCCCTTATGTGACCATGTGGAACTGCCTTTGGATTCTACATCAAATCAACAAAGCTTTTGTAAGCACCTACTGTGTGCTCTAGCAGAGTCATCATCCTGCATGTTTTGTAATATTGAGAGGCTGGAGCCTTGCCTTCATACATCAAATGATCCATTACTGCTCTCATACTCCTGTATTCTCTGCCCCCCCCAACATGGACACAATAGATAGAATGGAAAAGAGCCAGGCAAAAACTTTCTTCTTCATGGAGCTGATTGGATAAGTTGTAGTATCCTGACATACAAGCTTTTTCGGTTGTGTGGCCAAGTTTACACTGATTAGTGCAGTCGCAAAGGCTTTCCAAACTTCATTTTCAAACATCTTTATAATACTTTGTAGGTTTTGCAAAGTGCTTTCTGCCTAACATCCTTTTTATGGTTTCTATTGTACAAATAATGTCATTACCATTTACAGGTGAAAAAACCATGGCCAATACTGTTGACGTGGCTTGCTTACAGTAACTGGCATGTTTGGTCCTGGGGTAGAACTAGGAGCATCGTGTAGAATTGCAGAATGGTAGATTTAATGCATGTTAAGGGAATGTTTTCTGACAATTGGAGCCTTCCCAACATAGGAAACTGAGGTAACTGAGGGTTAAGTGACTTGCCCACAGTCACCATGGACTAGTGTCCATTTGCTGAATAGAAAGTAGAAGAGATTCTTTATCATTTAGGAGGCCTTGAAGGTCTCTTCCAAATTTGTTTCCTTAAAACAGATTTCCTTTTCTCTATTTGACTAGACATCTTGGCAAATATTTTGTGCTGAGGATTCACTATGGTATGGAGGAAACTTGGGATTCCAAAGCTTATCCCAGTAGAGTACCAACTCTGGTAGCTCTTACCAAGCTGTAAAGGCTTTCAGTTGAGGCCCTTTTCACTTCTCACCTGGACTACTGTAACAGTCTCTATTTGGTCTCCCTGCCTCAAGTTTTTCACCATTACAATCCACCCTCCATGCAGCTGCCAATATGATACTCCTCTGCCTAAGATGCTCCTGTAGTTATTTCCTGTTACCTTTGGATGAAATTGAAACTCCTATGTTAGTATATAAAGCCCTTTATAACCTTACATTATCTTACTATTCTAGACTCATCACCCATTACTCTACATCTTCCTTGGTCCCTCCAAACTCACGTTCTCACTATTCATTACTTGAGACACTCTGCATCCCAGTGGGTAACGTTAGCTGTCCCTTATTCTTGGAATGTACTCCCCCCTCAGCTGCTAGTGTTCCACCCTGCCACCCGCAAGAGTATCTCGCATCTGATTTACATTGTTTTGTACACACACACACACACACACACACACACACACACACACACATATATTAATAGATGTCCATTGTCTTATGTTAGAATACAAATTTGATGAGGGCAGACAGTTTAATTTTTAGTTTTGTATCTCTAATGCCTGACACATATGCATGAAAGATAAAAGCTTCTTGATAGATTGGTAATATTCTGTGTGTCTACTGTTGGATAAAACAAAGGAAGATACCAAATATTTAGTGAACATTTACTATGGGCCAGGCACTCTGTTAAGTAGGGATACAAAAACAAGCAAAAAGAAACACACTGCCTGCCCTCAAGGAATTTACAGTCTGATGGGGGAAGACAACTTACAAAAAGGCATTGGAAAGCGGGGCATTGGAGAAGCTTGAAGGTGCCTGGCACGGTATTGAAGACCAGAAAGTTAGACACACAGCTGGGAGGGACATAACATTTGGCCAGTCTGAGCTCCTCCCCTAAATGTTGGAAAACTAACCTAGCTAAGTTTGGAGAATCCCTTCTCATCAGAGGCTTGGGCACAGGCCATGAGGACCCCCTCTTCAATTTACGAAAACCACCTAAGGCATGGAGCTATCTTGTAGAGGAGTATCTGAGTTCACAAAATGAAGAATCTTTCAAGTATTGAAAGACATATAAATAGTAATAACCAATAATGAAAAGCACCATGGTCTAGTGCATGGAGGCCTGGCTTTAGAGTCATGACTACTTACCTTTATTAACTCTGTGACCATTGGTAAGTCACTTAAGCTCTCTGAGCTAGTGTGGATGGAGGATGATAAGGATAATGATTCTAATGTCTTTATTACCTACTAGGATTGTTGTGAGAATCAAATGGAACACACACACACACACACACACCACACACACACACACACACACACACACACACACACGAAGGATGGCATCTGTTATTGTCCCTGGTATTTCAATTCTCATTAGCACAGTAACAGATGGAAATCTCCCTAAACATGTGAAACACTTTACCAGATTTAAAGCACCACATAAATGTTCTGTTATTATTGCTATTAGTATTATCATCGCTACTACTACATAAAACTCTGCCTGCCCCATACTTCCTGTTCCTGCAAATAACTGGTTTCCATGGAAATAAAAGAGTGTCTTATTCTTTGTTTCCAACAGTGATGCTACCAACCAATGAGGTCATAGGTACACTCTTTTAGTTGCTTTTCCAGTCATGGAGTTTAGGTGGAATTTGTATCAATTCATGCCTTGGCATTGGACTGGTGATACATATCAAGGAGATCGTGATATCTCGGATGGGGAAGGGACCTCACAGCTCATGTAGTCTCTTCCAATTCTCTCATTTTAGAGATGAGAAAACTGTAAGTGGGGTTAAGTAACTTTACTAAGGGCACACAATTGGTAGCAATACTAGAAAGTCAACTCAGATCCCTTGTCTCCAAATCCCAGTCTAGAATCTTTTCACTATACCGTGAAGAATGCCCATCTGGTACAATTCTAGTGGTTCTAGAAGCACCCTACCACCAAGAAGAGATTTCCTTTACCATCTTGCTGATACTTGAATTACTTAATTAGGGGCAGAACATTTTCTAGTACAATTAGAGATTGCATATATGGTGCAAATACCCCAGGAGAGGAAAACCTTGACTGGAATTCATAGAGATGTATATGACTGTAGATCCCTTCCTGAGCACAGTATAGGTAGGGATAAGAGAGAAGACAAATGACTGAAGTAGGATGAGGGAACAAAAGGATATAGAAAAGGGGCGGCAAGATGGTGCAGTGCATAGAGCACCAGCCCTGGAGTCAGGAGGACCTGAGTGCAAACCTGGACTCAGATACTTACTAGCTGTATGACCCTGCTTCCTAAGAAAAAAAAAGAAGGTCTAGGTAAGGGTGGGAGAGGAGGCAAAAAGAAGAAAAGTAGGTAAACTACTTTATGGTTTTACCAAAGGTTTGAGTTAACTGCCATTCAGTCTTTCCAAGAAATAAATATAACATGGCCAACTGAGATTATTGATACGGCTTATGTCTACGTTTGGCTATAAATAGGTAGCATAGATCAGTGGATAAAGAGCTGGCCTTGGGGACACGAAGATCTGAGTTCAAGGCCTGCCTCCGATGCCTATTAGCCTTGTGACCGTGGGTAAGTCACTGAACCTTTAAAAATCCATAGGTAACTGAACATATGCAAATCTGAAGTAGAAGTTCCTCATCAACGGTTCCCTATACTGAAGAAGTCAACGGTGGGGTCCAAAAAAGGATGAGACAGCTAAGAAAATAGGAAGGAAAGCTGGAGGATATTGTCCAGGGACAAGGTGAAGAATCAATCGATGAGGAAATCCATGTAATGAGCTGCCGGAGTCCTCTGAGAGGAACCTTTCCTTCCTCAATCCCCACGGAGAACATGGTCATACAGGAACGGACGCTTCTCCTTTTCGTTCTCCAGGAGTATTTAAAGACAACTTATGACGTGGAAGCTTGTGGCATAGAAAAGCATGAGCTTGCACACAGCCTCGTGTGGACCTTCCAAGCCCCAAAGTCGGTAGTAGCTGGAGCGTCGACATAGTTCTTGAAGAAACACGTGGTAGGAAAAGACACATATTGAACTACATAGACTGAGATGGTAGTTCATGGGCAATTAGATAATATTCTTGAACGCTAATGTTGTATTGTGTGGATGAGGGGGCAGTGTATAGATTTTTAATTCTTATTTAATATGATCACAGAATCTAGCCTATGAGTAAGAAAAGAGAGATTTCCTGGGCAGCTCTAGCCTTGAAGGTTGACTAGGGAATGGCCTCAAGTTTGAGATTCCCCAAGTTAGAGAGTTTAGATATTGGACCTTCTAGAAAAAGAAGAGGACCGCTCACATAGTTCTCAAATGAGATGTAGTCTTGGGGAAAGACAAGGACTGCCCTATGGCCCCTACAGCTAAAAGACTCAAGCCACATCATGGGGAATGGAGGATGTGCTTCGGATCTTATCACTCCCCACTCCTTCGCTGTTAAAGTGACACATTCAGTCTGTGCAGGTCTGATGAGAAGGGGCTTGTTTATCCAGCACCCGAAAGTATGTTTATCTTCTCTGAGGAGTCACACTACAATTCTTGGGAGACTGTGCTCCAGCCACCCAGGAACAATGTGAGAGATTCTCCTTCCTAGATGTTCTGATACCCAAATTTCAGTAATCTCTAATTTGGGAATCGCAAACTTTGAGCCATTCCCAAGTCAATCTGCAACGCTAATGCTGCCCAAGAAATCTCCTCTTTCTCACTAGCAAGCTAGATTCTGTGATCACACTTCCCAGGAAATTTAAAGTGAATATACCACCCTGCCCTCATCTTTCCCCCACTGAAGTTCAAAAATATAGTTTAATTATCTATGAATTATTTCATCTCAGTTCATGTGGGTGAGCACTTATCTTTTCTTTCTGCTATGTATTTCTTCAAGACATCTATCAATGTGCTCCATTTGCTAGCATTGCTCAATGTCAAAGTATTCTTCCAATTCCACCTCCAAGTTTAATTCTTTTCCAAAGGCAGTTTTTGAGCTATTTGAGTGTGTTCTATGTTTTCTATATCTGTTTATGAGCTCTTGTGAGCCCTTGGGTGTCTCGTGTATTTTCTCTGTTTATGGGCTTCTTTAAGTCCTTTATGAATCTTACATTTTCTGGAAGTGAAATAAGGCTTTGACGTACACAGTACATATATTACTTTAAATACTTATGAGGGAGCTCAAGGACTCTTTTATTCATATTTGGAGAAACCAAGATATGAATTATGCTGAGGCTTTATTTTGATATTATCTCTGGAATTAGCCATGGAGTTTGAGATTAATGAGCTAAAAAGAGAAATTGACTTTTGTTAGTCATACCCCAGGATTGAACTTTATTTGGAGGAGTCCAGCATCACTGGGTGGGTCTTGGGATACAATTTACAATTGAATGCTCTAATTATGGAACTTTAGAGGCTGACAGAGACCCCAGAACTCATTTAAAGTAATTCCTTTCACTCTACAGATGATGAAGCTGATATTCTTCTAAGAATACTAAATAGTAGAGCTAAAATTTAAACAAAAGTTTTCTGACTGCATACATGCTGCCTATTCAATGGAACATTAACTCCTTAGAACACAGTGTTGGGCTGTCATTTAACTTTGGATACTCAATACTTCATATGTAGTAGATACTTTATCCACCATACCATTCAGCCTCCTATGATTTGCTTAATAAATACTTGTTGAATAATTGGTCTCAGAAGCCGTGAGCTCTTTGAACTGTGTGTTCTTTTGGGGACGATTATGAATCATGCAGTCAGCTTGAATATATATTACATTGATGAATCCACTGCCAATATTCAATAATTTGGGCTGGATTTTTGTGCACATTTTTCTCCCTGTACCTCTCACCCTTCATGGCTGTGAATAGGATATAGTATATTACAAAGAAGGACTTTTCAAAAAGAAGCAAAGACGTTTATTCCAAAGATTTTGACTTTTTTATTCCATTACCCAAGTAATATATGAATCAAAAAAGTGGGTGGGCCATGTAGTAAGGTTGTTGAATAACCTTTGTAAACTTCATGTGCTCCACTAGTATTTTTTTGTCATGGATAAAAAATGAGAAAGTTTCCCAGCATGTTGGGTGGACTCCCAGTTCATATATGGAAAGACATGCACAAGACTGACATGGGATGGGCAAGCATAGATGAGTTGTGATTAGCATCATGGGAGCAGCAACATGGCACTTTCACTGGGTCATCTAAGTATACCTTTTTCTCAGTTGTGGTAGAGAATTGGGCCTGGCCCTTCTCTATCTCCACATTGCCTTGAGACATTTTATTAAAAGGTATGATTTGGTAAGTGCCCAAACAGGGCTAACAAGAAAATAAAAATATTGATTCTTGAAACAGAAAACACTCTTCTAAGCTGCAAATGTGTTTTTGCTCTTCATTGGTAGTTAATATTTTATTCCATAATGGATTGTTTTGTCCAGGCTCAACTCAGGGGAAAATAACAATTCTGGCACAAACTCTAAGGAAAGCACAACTTTAAAGAAAAAGACATACAAATTCTGCCACAGTCGATTGATACCGAAGTCATCAAGTGAGTACTTATCATTAGCATATCTTTCCCATCATTAGGAAGCCATCAGTCAGGTAACTAGCATTTATTAAGTGCTATTATGTGCCAGGAACTGGGCAATGCTAGAGATTGATCAGGTTATGAAGTGCCAGTGGATTTACTGATTAGAAAAGAACTGCAAAAAGTAAGTCAAAACAAAGGTCATCTTCCCGTGCTGTTATTTTCTCTAGGGACTGAGATGGGAACTGGTTTATGGTTCACATCATAGTCTATAATAATGTGATTTCTCCCTCTGCCAATCTTCTCTCTGCTGAGGACTGAGGGAAACTTCACTCCCAGAGAAACCAGTTGTTGTGTGAAGAATTCAGGCTGAGCTATAAAAAGATCCACTGTTATTTGGTAACATTAAATAGAAATTGTATAGAATGACATCTTGAATTAAGCCTTTGTTTATTTTCTTTCCCTCATCTTCTATCACAGGAAGTAGAAGTCTCAATTTCTCTTTTTTTAGTCCTAGTCATTTTTATGGGAATAATTAAAATGGGTTTTCATCACCTTGTGCACATATTCAACACAATAGAGCTACCTTGGTTAACATTTCGGCAAAACTAAGGAGCTCTTCCTAGCTCAGATCTTTCTGCATTCTATTTTTAAGGAAGGGCTTATTTCTCTAGTTTTTAAAGGGACTACACAATGAACTCTATTTCTTAATAATAGAAAAGAAATTGGAGATTTTCCAACATGGCAGAATCCTTGTTTCTATGTGAAAATGACTAAGGAATAAAAAATAAAAATAAAATGAATGGAGGGTGTTCGTCACTGTTTGGTCCCTTTGAATAAAAAAAAAAAGGACCACTGATTCAGTTGGCCCAGCTGTGTTTACAGAGTTTGCCGAGCCCTGCAGCTGCAAAGGCTGAGGAAGGCGAGATTTGAAAAGTTCATTTGACTGGAAAATTCTCTTGATTCTGGGGACTTAATGATTTTTTAAAAAATCCTGTTGTTTTGAAGGTACATTTAGGTCACTACATATAGGAACCCTGGAGGAGGTGGCAGAGGTGAACAAACCTGATTTCCTTGTCAACCCTGAGAAATATTTCAGGGAAAAGCCAGAGGAGGGATGCTCTAAAAACCTAAAGATTGCTTCACTTGCAGAAAGTAAGTTTCCCATTCTTATATCTTTGTTATTCTCTCCAGGATGCCCTTCTTATTAAAAAGGAAGAGAAATAAAGAAAACGATTGGCTCTTTGCAATGTGGGTTAAGGCGGAATGGGGTGTGAAGTCAGATGCTGACAGCTCAGGCTGCTGTTGCATGCTTTCTGAAAGGGCAGCCAAGGGCCTGTTGAGCCATGCTGAGATTTGAGGCAGAAACATTTTATTTGGCAACTTTTCAGAAGTCAGGACAAACTGAACATTTCTTATTATGATTCTGCCATTGATAAGCTATCTTCTCCCAAATCGCCTTAATTAATTTTCAAAATCTAGTGGACCAGAGAAGAAGAAATGATGAAAGAGAAAGTCGAAGACTGGTTCCTGGTGCTCTGATCTTGTTCTTGTCATGTCAGATGCTATTTCTAGAGGATACTTAAGGGAACTATTTTGAAGCATTGTACCCTTAGTAGTAGTAGAGATACATGATGATAGGATAAGAAAACTCAATTTGGAAAATACACGTAATTTTTTGAGCATTCTGAGAAAAAGTGGGTCTGAAAGGATGTGTTGATTTTCCTTAGAATTCAAAATTCTTTTTCTTTCTCCTCACATAAGGGACTCTAACTGAATTTCAAAAGGACACAATAGTTGTTATATAACAATGGAAAGTCAAATCAGAGGTATCAAACTGGTGGCCAGAAAAACTCCTGAGTGAGGCCCAGATTAAAATGTGAATGAGGAATGTTTAATGAAATGAAAAAAATAACTTAGATAATATTAACATGTCGTTTTCTATGTCAATATATCTCCTGTAAGATGTTTCTTTTTCTTCATATTTAATTTTTTTTAAATTTTAATTTAAATACAAAAATCCCCAAGGAGAACATGTACATAGCACAACATAAAAAGGATTCAATATTAAACCATGAATTTCAATTTTATACTGTTTACTTAAAAAAACTGTAATAAATACTACACATCATTTTAAAGCTATCATGCTTCTCCATGTTTCTTCTGTTTTCTTTTGTTCTCTGCTATGCATTTTTATTTTTTTCTCTATTCCTCCACGCCTGCCCTGGAGAAGGCAACCATTACAATAATATATATAGGTATGCATATGTACGAATTTATGCATTTTTAAATTTTTTTCTAGCCCAGCAAAATATTTTTTGTTAATTTTAATTTAACAAATAGATAACTCTAGGTAAAAAGGTTATTTTATTATATTGGCTCTGCCTACCCATGAACAATTAATATTTCTTCAATTATTTAAATTTGACTTTATTTGTATAAAACGTGTTCTATAATTATGTTCATGTAGTTCCTGGGTTTGTTTTGGTAAGTATACTCCCAGGTATTTTTTTCTGTATACAATTATTTTAATTGTATCTTACCTCTTACTACCTTTCTTAAAAAGATTTTGTTGGTAGTATGTAGAAATGTATAGATATAGATATGTAGAAATGCTGGTGATTTATGTGGGTTTATTTTATATCTTGCTACTTTGCTAAAATTATGCTTTCCACTAACTTTTTAGTTGAATCTTTAGTTATTTTCCAAGTATATCACTCTATTGTCTGCAAAAAAGAGATAGTTTTGTTATTTCATTGCACATTCTGATTACTTCAATTTGTTTTTTTTTTTGTTCTCTTACTGCTACTGCTAACATTTCTAATACAATATTGAATAATGCTGGTGACAATGGGCATCCTTGTTTCACTCTTGATCTTATTGGGAAGGCTTCTAACTTATCCCCATTATAAGCCATGCTTGCTGATGGTTTTAGGTAGATGCTTCTTATCATTTTAAGAAAATATCACTTACACCTATGCTTTAAGCATTTTTTAAAAATAGGAATGAGTGCTGCATCTTATCTAAAGCTTTTTTTGCACCTATTGATATAATCATATATTTTTGTTACTTTTGCTATAGGTTCTCTTATGTTAAACTACCCCTGCATTCCTGGTATAAATCCCAGTTGGACACAATGTATAATCTTTGTAGTAAAATGTAGTCTCCTAGCTAGTATTTTATTTAAGATTTTTGCATCCATATTCATTAATGAAATTGGTCTATAAATTTATTTCTCTGTTTTTGTTATTCCTTGTTTAGGTATCAGTACCATATTTGTTTCATAAAAAGAGTTTGGTAGGACTCCTTTGCCTATTATTCCAAATAATTTATTTAATATTGGAATTAATTGATCTTTTAAATCCAATTGATCATGTAAATCCATCTGGTCTTGATTTTTTTCCTTAGGAATTTATTTATGGGATGTTCAATTTTTTCAGAATAGGTTTATTTTGATATTCTATTTCCTCTTGTGTTAATCTAGGCAGTTTACATTTTTGTAAATATTCTTCCATTTCACTTAAAATGTGAAATTTATTGGCGTATAATTGTGCAAAATAACTTTATAATTGTTTTGATTTCATCGTCATTACTGGTTTATTTACCTTTTCATTTTTAATACTAGTGATTTGGTTTTCTTCTCTCTTTCTAAAAATCATATTAATAAAACCAATTTCTAGTTTTACTTATTAATTTAAAGATTTTCTTACACTCAAATTTGTTAATCTCACCTTTAATTTTTAAGATTTCCAATTAGGTATTTAATTGGGGATTTTAAATTATTCTTTTTCTAGTTTTTTTTTTAATTGCATACCCAATTCACTATTGTGCTCTTTCTCTCTTTTATTGATATAAGCATTTAGAGATATGAATTTTCCTCTGATTACTGCTTTTGCTGCATGCTCTATAGATTTTGATATTTTTTTCTCTTTATTGTCATTTTCTTTAATGAAATTACTGATTGTTTCTATGATTTGTACTTTAACCCACTCATTCTTTAAGATTAGGTTAATTTCCAATTCATTTTTAATTTGTGTTTCCATCATCCCTTATTAGACATACATATTTTGTGTACTGTCATCTGAAAAAGGATACATTTAATATTTCTCTTTTTCTGCATTAATTTAACTATAAAAGTTTTATGACCTAATATCTGGTCAATTTTTGTAAAGGTAGCGTGTATCACTGAGAAAATGCCTTTCAGCTGCTTTTGTCTCATGTGGATTACTAGGCTAATCAGTTTGGAGTTACTGAAAGTCTTATTAAGAGTATCTAGCCATATTCAGGACATTAGTGAAAAATAATGTTGTCTTCCACCTGGAGTATCTGGAGGACTTCACCACCTATAGAGAATCCTTCCATTTAAATTCTGTATGGAACTCCTCCATAAAAATGATGAACACTTTGGCCTGCAGATGTCTCCCTGTTTTATGTCTCATCTAACGTTGATAATTAGAATATCATTGAACAAAGTTACATCTATCAAAATGTAACCTTTTTATCTGTTACATTTATAAGAAAAAAGTCTTATATGTTCTTATCATTTGCATGGGAGATTCTATATTAGAGAAGAACTTTTATATGTATTCTGCTTTATTGGGTCTAATTCTTTTTTATTGTAGCATGATGGTATAATGGACAAAGAATACCAGACTGAGTCAGAAAAGCTGGGTTTGAATCCCATTCATTACTGTATAATAATGAGCAAATTAATTAACCTCCAAAAGATTAAGTTTCTTCATTTGCAAAATATGTCGAATGCTCCTTGCACTTCCTACCTCACAGAATTGTGAGTTGTGTGTTTAAAACCATAAAGTACTATATTAAGTGCATGATTATTATTAGTCAACAAACAATGAATACAAAGGGATCTTGAATTGTCTATATTTTTCAAGCAATTCAATTGTTCTATGGAGATTTGGTCTGCCACAGAAAATTATCCATGGAATCTTGACTGTCTCTTTCCCTTATTTCCATGAAGATTTCTCTGCATGTATGGAGAGGTCATTTTTGCTTAAAATGCTATGGAAATGATAAAGTAGGTTTTTGAACTAGTAGCTACTGTTGTCTTCTCAATCACCTTCTTGAGGGTAATAATACCATTCATTATTCTTCCAATTCTTTTGACAAATCTTGAAAATAAATCCCTCAGTGCTTTTAAAAGTGTTACCTTCACCATTTTCTTCTTTGAATTCCTGATCAGGTCAAACTTTTCTCAATTTAATTCTCTTAGATATCATTTTAATTTCCTGACAGAATTCTGTAATGATTGAGTTGTTAAAACTCAAATATGGTGGTTCTACTGACAGTATTGACAAGAATTTACTCTACTAAAAATACTGTCAAGTCTTTTCACTTGTTGCTATATACATTGTCCTACTTCTGGTTTCTTTTATAAATGTCCTAGTGATCATCTATGGATGATTTGATGGGTTGTGGGCCAAGCTTTTGAAAGACTCTTCTTTTTCTCCACTAATTTTTTTGTATGTCTTATGAAATGATACTGCTTATAATCAATCATACATGATCCTAACCTGTAATGTTTGGAAAATTATCTGATGTTCTATTGTGTTGTCTTTGGCTGGCATACCACTCCAATTGGTAAAGAGATCAAGCAAGTGCATATTGAGGCAGCTTTTGAATTCTTGCTCTATATTGTTGCCATGGTTTTGTTCAAATTAAATTGCCCTAAAATTTATGATACTCAGAGTCAACATCTTCACTTTTGTCCATTTTCCAAGTTTTTCATAGTCCACAGAGTATTTAAATAAGTCATTTGATGTAATTGTAACTGGTGTCATTTTTATCCTTCTAATCTGGTGTTGATTTTGACACCTTCTGTAACTAGTTATTGCTCTAAATGCGTATAAACAGCTGACTACAGACAAGTCAACAATCATTTATTTAGCACCTACTAAACATCAGGCAAGGAGCTAAGTGCCAGGGATACAAAGAAAGGCAAAAACATTGACTCTGAAATGCTTTCCACCTCAGAAATCACTCTTTTTCTCCATTAAATATATAGATAGCCATTTTTTATAAATTAACGGTATTCATTGCTTTCTTATTCTTTTTTTGGATAAAGTATTCATGTTATACAGGCGTATATCTTTTTAGTAGTACAGAATTTTTTTGGCTTTTAATCCTTAATATTGAACAATATTTTCCAAAATAATCTATCATCCTTGCCTGTGCCTGCTTTCCCGGTGAAGCTACTATATTATACCTTAGTATAATATGATTCATAATACTCTGTATAACCCAGTATCCCAGCACCTCAAGCTCTGGATTTATAAGACTAATTTCAACTTTCCTTCTCCTTCTACTACTTCCCTCCCCAATCCCACACCCATCCCCGAACCCACCCCCATTATGCTTCCTGAGCTCAAGATGTCTCCATTCAGAGCTTGTTGTTAGGTATCTCATAATGTAGGTAAATTATAGGTTATGTCTTTATGTCCACATATGTGGGTGAAAGGTTCCTTGGATTCCAGATGAACATCAAAGCAGCAATGCATGATAGGAATGGCATAGCTTTTATTCCACCTAACAGGAAACGTAAAATCCTATTAAGGACTCACAGTAAATCATGAATAGTCAATGTGATTCCTGTTATTCCTTCAGTGCATCCCATATTTCTCCAGGGCCTGTGTAGTACTTCAGATTCTTCCTAGTACCTCTACAGGCTTTGGAATTCCTTCAGAAGTAAAATCAACTTTGAGTTTCTAGTGAGGAAACTCTTAAAATTTTATGAGTATGTTTGTCACCTCCAGGAGGTTTTCAGGCTTGTAGAACTATCCTGAGTTCTTTGGCTTCCCCTGAAAGGAAAACACATTTGGGGTTGTTAGACAGACCATTCATTCCCAATCAGATCTATGTGTTTCAGTAATTCACAGTAGGAACAGGAGAGAATAAAGTCTAGTTTTTTTTTCACTCCTCCATATCATATCCTAAACTTTCTTATTGTTCTTCCTCTTTGGGGACCACATGAACTATTCTATTCTCCCAAAGATGATGGTTCTGCCCAGGAGCTCCCCTTCTTTTGCTAGAAGGCTAATCTACAAACTCTGGAATTTAGGGTTGCTATAGAGACAACCTTAAAACTAGCAGTACCTAGTAATCCCCCCGCCCAATGACTAGGCTTTAGAAAATATCACACTTAAATATATGATTTCCCTTTCCATAACTGCTGTAGCTCAAGCTATGAAAGCATGATTGAATGAAAAGCATTTATTAAACACTTCCTACATGCCAAGCACCTAGTCCAGTACTGGGGATACAAATACAAAAATAAGTCCTTTTCTTCAAGGAACTAACATTGTAATGGGAAAGATGACACATAGGGCAGAGAGAAGGTCAGGGATAGGAAATGTGATCTGGGAAGTCACAGTGATGGTGAGTAGAACAGGAGGGAAATAAATTGACATGCCTTTCCCATAGGTATTAATAGTGTTTATAGCGATATAGTTCTCTTTGTAAGAAGTAGAGGTCATACCAATGTTTCTCCAAGGCCAGAGTCAGAAATTTCAGGTCAAGGCTGTCAAGCCCCATGGATGAGGGCATATGAAATTCTCATGTACCTGTACCCAAGGTTGCCATTTGTAGCATTGGGTTGGGACTTCTTCTTCCCCAGGTTCTAGGTTAACTCTTAGCTCTGCTGAGTATTCGTTTGTTTTCAAAACAGGAAGAGAAAACAAAAAGCTAAAAAGACTGTGACTGCTCCAACCCACAAATGTGGGTGTCTTCTCTCCACAACAATTTGGCACAAGCAATTTAGGCCCAATCATGGAGACCCATCCTCTATGAGAAATAAAGGGTCATGCCTATATCCTGCACAGTAAAATGCAAAGACTCACTTCCCTATAAATTGATCAGGGAACTCCTATCAAAATCCTTCATTTAATCTATATCTAGGGAGTGGAGCCAAGATGGTGACTGGAAAGCAGGGAATTGCCTAAAGCTCTCCCCCAGGACCCTCCAAACACCTATAAAAATGGCTATGAACAAATTCTGGAACTGCAGAACCCAAGAAACAGCAGAGGGAAGCAGGGCTCCAGCCCAGGATAGGCTGGATGGTCAGTGGGTAAGGTCTATCGCATTGTGTTGGGAGCAGAGTGGAGCAGAGCCTAGCATGAGCCGCACCTGGACCAACCAGACCGGGAGCTGGGCAGAGCGGGCCTTAGCACCCTGGATCAGTGAACTGTGCCAGTTACCAGATTTCTCAACCCACAAACACCAAAGACAGCAGAGAAGGTTAGTGGGAAAAACTGCTGGGGTCAGAGGGAAAGGATTTCATGGTTGGCCACTCCCCCAGGGGAAGTGGAGGTTGTGCAGCTCTGAGGGTGCTTACACACCTACAGCTGCAGTTGCTTCCGGCCTCAGGCCCACCTGGTAGGAGGAGTTAAGTGGCAGATCAGAGCAGAAGTGCAGAGCCTGCTTAGATATGAGTTGCGGTATGCATTGGCAGTTCTTGGGGGAGGAGGAGCACTGCTGTGGCAGAGCTTGCAGTGTAAAAATAGCTCTGAAAACAACAGTACAGCCCCTCAAGCTTGGGACAAAGTACTCTCTACTGTATAAGCAGTCATACCCCAGTGAAAAGCTCAAAGGTCAAGTAGCTGGCTGGGAACATGAACAGGCAGTGAAAATGGACTCAGATTCAGACTCAGGCATTGGAGTCTTTCTTTGGTGACAAAGAAGACCAAAACATAGAGCCAGAAGAAGTCAACAAAGTCAAAGAGCCTACATCAAAAGCCTCCAAGAAAAACATGAACTGGTCTCAGGCCATGGAAGAGCTCACAAAGGATTTGGAAAAGCAAGTTAGAGAAGTAGAGGAAAAATTGGGAAGAGAAATGAGAGTAATGTGAGAAAACCATGAAAAACAAGTCAATGGCTTGCTAAAGGAGACCCCAAAAATACTGAAGAAAATAACACCTTAAAGAATATACTAACACAAATGGCAAAAGAGCTCCAAAAAGCCAATGAGGAGAAGAATGCCTTGAAAGACAGAATTAGCCAAATGGAAAGGGAGGTCCAAAAGACCACTGAAGAAAATACTACCCTAAAAATTAGATTGGAGCAAGTGGAAGCTAGTGACTTTATGAGAAATAAAGATATTATAAAACAGAACC
>CM053626.1:20417045-20435763 GCA_028646595.1 Phalanger gymnotis | reverse complement strand
CCAAATTCCGGAGCTCCCAGATCAAGGAGAAAATACTGCAAGCAGCCAGGAAGAAACAATTTGAGTACTGTGGAAACACAATCAGGATAACATAAGATGTAGCACCTTCTACATTAAGGGATCAAAGGGCTTGGAATATGATTTTCCTGAGGTCAAAGGAGCTAGGATTAACACCAAGAATCACCTATCCAGCAAAACTGAGTATGATGCTCCAAGGCAAAATATGGATTTTCAATAAAATAGAGAACTTTCAAGCTTACTCAGTGAAAAGACCAGAGCTGAATAGAAAATTTGACTTTCAAACACAAGAATCAAAAGAAGCATGAAAAGGTAAACAAGAAAGAGAAATCAAAAGGGACTTATTAAAGTCGAACTGTTTTGTTTTGTTTACATTCCTTCATGGAAAGATGATGTGTATAATTCATGAGACCTCAGTATTAGGGTAGCTGAACAGAATATACATACACACACACACACACACACACGCACACACACACACACAGATAGATAGATAGATAGATAGATAGATAGATAGATAGATAGATAGATAGATAGACAGAGGGCATGGGGTGAGTTAAATATGAAGGGATGATATCTAAAAAAATAAAATCAAATTAAAGGGATGAGAGACGACTATATTGAGAGAGGGAGAAAGGGAGAGATAGAATGGGTAAATTATCTCACATAAAAGTGGCAAAAAAGCAGTTCTGTAGAAAGGGAAGAGGAGCAGGGGAAGAGGAATGAGTGAATCTTGCTCTCATCAGATTTGACTTAAGGAGGGAATAACATACACACTCAGTTGGGTATCTTACCCCACACAAAAGAAGGAGGAAGGAGATAAAAAAGGGGAGACAATAGAAGGGAGGGAAGATAGAGGGTGGAGGTAATCTAAAGCAAACACTTTCGAAAAGGGACAGGGTTAAGGGAGAAAATTGAATAAAGGGGGATAGTATAGGAAGGAGCAAAATACAGTTACAACATGAGTATTGTCGAAGGGTTTTGCATAATGACACACATGTGGCCTATGTTGAATTGCTTCTTTCTTAGGGAGGGTGGTTGGGGAAGGAAAAGGGGAGAGAATTTGTAATTCAAAGTTTTAAAAGCAGATGTTCAAAAAAATGTTTTTACATGCAACTAGGAAATAAGATATTCAGGCAATGAGGCATAGAAATCTATCTTGCCCTAAAAGAAAGTAAGGGAAAATGGGTTGGGGAGGAGTGGGGTGACAGAATGGAGGGCTGACTGGGGAATGGGGCAATCAGAATATATGCCATCTTGGAGTGGGGGGAGGGTAGAAATGGGGAGAAAATTTGCAATTCAAACTTGTGGAAATCAATGCTGAAAACTAAAAATATTAAATAAATAAATAAATAATTGAAAAAATCTATATCTAACTCTTAACAGACCTTTCCTGATTTTTCTCTTTCTTAATGCTTCCCCCACCTCTCATTACTATGTATTTATTTTGTACACGTCCTGAATCTTATCTGTGAACATATTGTATCGTCCTTATAAAATGTAAGCTTCTTCAGGCTATGGATTCTTTCCCTTTTCTATTTGTATCCCAAACACCTATCACAGTGCCCTCCACATATTTGACCTTAATGAATGCTTGTTGATCACTATTCTCCAAGAGTGGCTGCCATTCTCTTCAGAATGTCTTTTTGCTATGTTGCTCATGAAGCACTTAGGGTTAAAAATGGACTTTTTGTATATGTTCATCATGAGAACTTCAAGGCAAGGTCCCCAAATGGTTTGTGGTGAGCTGGTGTTTTCTGTTGCCTTTCAATACATGGTGAAACCAGCCATTTTATTTGCCTCTCATAATCTAGGAGTCATCCTTCTACTTAGCAGTAACTTCTCTTTGTCTTCGTTTCCTTTATTGCAAGAATGCCAATATTGATGTGATTTCAGTTCCTGTAGGAGTATATAACCATGTTTGACTTTGGGCGAAAATCTCACATTGAGAGTAACTGAGAATTAAATGAATGTTTTTTAATGGTCTGAAGACTGATCAGTAACATCCTCAGCAACCCCTCTCCCCCAACTCAATCAATGCTTCTTGTTACCTCCAGGACCAAATGTCAAATACTCTGTCTTTTAAAGCTCATCATAACCTGCCCCATTCCCACTTTTCCAATGTCCTTACATCATATATCCCACCACATATTCTGTCATCCAGGGCTACTGGTCTCCTTGTCATTTCTCATGTGAAACACTCCCACTCTGGGCATTTTCTTTTGCTGTTCCCCATACCTGGAACTCTATCCCTCTTTATCTCTATCTCTAGCTTCCCTGGCTTCCTTCAGGTCCCATGAATGTCTGCAAGTAGTCTTCCCCACCCTTCTTCATGTTAAGAATATGCCAGCGAATCTTATGTATATATATATAATATATATATATATATATATAATATATATGTGTGTGTGTGTGTGTGTATGTGTGTATCATTATATATATAATTATATATATATATGTGTACACATATACCTATGTGCATGTGTGTATGTGTGTGTACACATATATGTGTGTATATAGTTATGTCTATATCTCTATATAATGAAAGGTAGTATTCCACAGCCTTCATAACATGGTTATCCCAGTATTCTAAATACCTGGACATCTGATGGAACATTGAGTTTGATTTGAGGCTTAAACTGTATACATTTTGGCCCCACGATACCTCATTTCTTTATTGTTGTTCAGTCATTTTTCAGTTGTGTCTGAGTTTTCACTGACCTTATTTGGGGTTTTCTTGGCAAAGATGCTAGAGTGGTTTGCCATTTCCTTCTCCAGGTCATTTTACAGATGAGGAAACTGAGGCAAACAGTGTTAAATGACTTGCCCAAGTCCACACAGCTAGTAAGTTTCTGAGGACCCATTTGAACTCAGGAAGATGAATCTTCTTGACTTCAGGCCAGGCACTGTAGTGGCCCCTACATTCCCATATAGTCTTTATAGATAATTGGTATTCAGAAATTTCTTTTAGAACTTCAGGCTGAGCCCATTGATTCATGAGAAGTAATAGATTAGGAAAATAAGACAATGACCAAAGCAAAAGCTTGGAAGCAAGGGTAGTAGCAAGGGTCAAGAAAATTCTGAAGTAACCACAATAATACTTATATTTATTAATATTTATTATATCATGAGATTTTCCAAGTACTTTCTGAACATTGTCTCATTTCATCCTCACAACAACTCTTTATGGTATTATTATCCCACAGATGAAAGATGTAAAGGTCAGAGAGATGCAAGGTGACTTAGCTAAGGCCACACAGTCAGTGTGTGAGGCAACCAAGATCTTCACTCTGCATGTGATATTCTGGTCCATGGTGATATTCTGGAGAGGCAAGTTGCCTCTCCAGCCCACATGAAGCAGCAAGTCTAAATTGAGTCAGCAGTCAGGAACCAGCCATGTGCTGAGGCAGATATGTCATTAGGGCAGCACCTGTGATACCCTCAGCCAGAGGGCCTGCATTGGTCCACGCACCTTCCATTCTGTAAAAACTGACCACTCCATTCCATGAACATTTACTAAGTACCTACTCTGTAAGGATTGATCTAAGCTCCAGAGATGCACGGAGAAAAATAACCACCAAAATACCTAAGGAACCTCTCCCCAGAAGGGAGACAATTAGAGCCAAAGGGCTGATCCTCAATGGCAAGGCAATTTGTTACACCCAGCAGGATTACAGAGGCTGCTACATTTTAATTACTTGAACTTTAGGGTAAATCCTGGCCCAGCTTTCTTAAACAATTTCACCTCTTGGATTTCCTTCATATTGAATAATCAGAGCCAATCCATCCTCACTCCTATAAGGCCCAGAGAAACTAAATGTTTTTGTAAGATCGCCAAGCTAGTGAGCAGAAGAGTCAGCTCCAAATCTTGGGCTCTTTCCCTACCTCCCATTGCCAAGATTGTTTCGACTATCAGAACTTCGAGTAATTCCTTTCCATTTGTAGGAATCCAATCAAGAAGGTCAGCCACATAAGATTGAACTACTGTCCAGCAGGCTGGGCTCATTCTTGTTGCACAAATTATTAGGAAGAATTTCAAAGAAGGAAGATTCTGAAGAGAAGGGCTTTCTAGGGAGAGACATAACATCAATAAAAGCAGGACTGAGATGGAAATGAGCAGTTGGACACTTCAGCTTTAATCCCACTTGGAAATGCAACACGCCAATATGTGGATGTTCTCTGGTGAAGTCTGACACTACACTGGCTTGGATAGGTCCTCGTATCCTGTGAGGAAGCTATCCTGTGCTCTAAGAATTGATGCGATGGAATGTATGCATTGCTTTTATGGTATGTCTCTGGAAAACTAAGGATTACCAGCTGGTTCCTTGAAGCTATAGTTCTTTACATGCAAAGGATCAGGATAGAAAGGGGGTTGGACTCAATTCAACTCCTGACTCCGGTACTTCTGGCTTTGCTGCCTTGGATGTGTATAATATATGTGAAATGGACAGGATAACACTTATAACCCCTGCTCATTAATGGAGGCTCAAATGAGAAAATGGGTATAATAGTGCTCTTTAACCTAAAAGGATCACAGAAATGATAGCTACTGTTATTTTTAAGGTCACTATGCCTTCCTAAAATAGATATTTGCTAAATACTGGCCCTGGCCAGCGCTGTAAAATTGGTAAAGTTTGTCTTTGGCAAGTAGACAGAATCCAGGCATGAGTTGCCTATGGCATAGATCAATTCACTCTCTGGTCTGACTCATTCACCCCAATCTGTCCTCAAATTGGCAAGTCTCAGTTCCCAGAGATGGGTCACCACCATGCAGCTGCACTTGAACTCGCTTAGGGACATGGAGGCAACTCTAATGTGGGGGAACACACTTCTCCTACTTGTCACTATAACTCAAGCCCCCAGCAAAGTCGCTTCTTATTGTTCAATTGTTTTGAGTCATGTATGAATCTTCACAAACCCGTGGGCCATACTCCCCACGAGGCTTTCCTTGGTAAAGCTATGGGAGTGTTTGCCGTTTCTTTCTCGAATGGATTAAGGCAAACAGAGGTTAAGTGACTTGTCCAGAGTCACACAGCTATTAAGTGTCTGAGGCCAGATTTGAACTCAGGAAGAGGAGTATTCTTGACTCCAGTGCTGGTGAGAAGATGAATCTTCCTGACTCTAGGCCCAGCACTCTGTCCACTATACCAGCTATCTGTCCTACTTTGAATGCTACAATGACATTATTTCTCTGTCTCTCTCTCTCTCTCTGTCTCTCTCTCTCTGTTCGAAATAAAATTGAATAACAACAAAGTTCTAAGAAGTGAGGCTATCATCTCTCCCACCCCCTTCCACCTTCCTGCATTTATTATGCATCTTTGCCTGCAATCTCATCTTAGGCATCACAGAACATCACTGATTCTCTACACATCTTTTTCTAATCGGATATTATGTCTTCTCCCACCTCCCATCTACTCCCACTCCCACCCACCTTGAGTAAGCTCCTTGGGGTCAGGGATGATTTTCTTCTTCCCTGGTTTTCTTCGCTTCCTCAGGACCTGGCATAGCCTTGACCATACACGTAGCAAGCCCTAACAAATGCTTATTGTATAGCACCAGATTGTGACCTCTCCTGAGCTCTTAGGATATTGGCCAAGACTATTTTTGTTTTCTGTTTTGTTTTTGTTTCTGACATTTTTGCTCAAACTGTTCTTTTCTTTATAAGGAGTAAACCCCTGGATTAAAAAATTCACTGCTAGAAAAGAAGATTAAAAATTATAATTATTCATACACTCTTAATACTCCCTATCACTCTAACCCGCAGGTAATCCTTTATGCCAAGTTTAATATTAATTCATGCAATCTCTATGATTATGGTAAGTGTGAGGTTATTTGACAGTTATATAGTCCAGAAGAGAGGGGTGTTGCCTGATTGCCATTCAGTCTTTGAAACCAACTTTTGGAACTTGGATTTCGATGCTTTATGACGCCTCTGTGACTTTTTAGGTTTTTCCCCTCTGGGCATTGAATGTCCTTTCTCTACTCCATTTCCTTCTTTTGAAATTAAAAGGATCCTTCATACTCTTTCTACGGTTTTCTAGCTGTCCTCATAGGGTGCTTAAACAGCATGAAATTCTTTAAAATTTTCAGGATAGAGAAAATAGTGTGTTTGGGGTGTCTCAGAGGAATCCAGTGTTGTGAACGTAATATATTTGCCTAGGTTAAATGACTTTCCCAAGTCAAGTAGGCAGTATGGTGGTATTGGTCTAGATCAGGGCTGTCCAACCTTAGGTTTTTATTGAAACAATAGACAATATATTTTGATTTACCATTTTAGCGAGAGCTCTGCGGTACCTCGACTTCGTCTACTAAAGCATTTATGTGAATTTCTATGCTTGTAGGGGGGCTGCATAAATCACACTGTGGGCAGCATGTGGCCTGCAGGCCACATTTTGGGCAGCCCTAGTCTAGATCAAAGGTTCTTAACTTGATTAGATTTCTAGGGATCTATGAACTTGGGTGGGTAAAAAGTCCTTATTTCAATATCATTCTACGTATTTTATTTTATGCATTTAAAAATATTCTGTGAAGGGGTCCTTAGGCTTCATTGGGTTGTCAACTGATTCTGTGACATTAATAAAAAAAAGGTTTAGAAGGCCTAGTCTAGATGGTCCCTTAGGGACTTCAGCTCTATAATTATGATGCTGTGATTTGAATGAGTAGCAGGGCTAAGATAATTAGAGCTGACATTTATATACCACTTTATAAATATCAACTCATGTGATTCCTAAAATGGCCCTGTGAGCACCAAAATTGTTATCTACATTTTTTCGGATGAGGAAATAGAGGAGTTAAATGCTTTAGCTCATGGGCACACAACTAGTAAATGTCAAGAGGGGTATTCCAATTGAGGTCTCATTTCACTCAATACTTTTTCCACTTTTTTTGCGACTTCTCTTACTGTTAGGGATAGGGAAAGCACAAGAGGAGATTGGAACTCTTAAGAGGACTAGTTTTGTGCTTAGGCCTAAGCTGTGTATTTAGAGAAATGGATGTTCTATTGGTGGCTATCATTCACTAGCCAAACGGGTTGCAGGCACAGAAGCCTAGCATAGGTGACCAATGGTCAAACTTTCACTGTCAGTGAGTGAATAACCGTCTATTAAAGAGGCGCTATGTGCCAGACACTGTAATAGATGCTAGAGAAACAAAGGAAACAAATATAATCTTTGCCTTCAAGGAAATTACATTCCATATTATATGTATTATATAGTCCATATTCTATGTATATATATTTCCATATTATATACATATATAAAATACATTATATATATACTATATATACTATACTATATATAGTATATATATACTATATACTATATATAGTGTATATATATACTATATATATACTACATTATACATATATTTATGTGTCTCTGTGTGTGTGTTTGTGTGTGTGTGTCTCCCATCCCAGATTGATTTTTTTTGACTAGGTAAAAGATGCAATTTTTTGCCTTGTTTCTTACCTAGCCCTAATCACTGAATGGGTATGGATTCAGTCAAATTGAAACCTGGGAAAGACCTTAGTTTAAAAAGGCCTCCAATTGTCCTGATCTACATCTGGCCAATGGACCCAGATGGCTCTGGAGGAGAGAGTGAAGCTGGTGACTTTGCATAGCCCTCCCTCACTTACATCCAATTCACTTGCAAGTTATGATATCACCTTCCAGATATCATGGTACTCTTGGAGAAAGGAGAAACAATGAATTAATGATAAGTATAAAATACATGCATAATAGTTAGAGGAAGAAAGACACTAAGAGTTGGGGAAGTTGTATCTTGGAGAAAGTGAGAGCCTCTATGAGGCAGAGATGAGGAAAGTGCATTCCAGGCATGGGAAACAATTAGTGAAAAGGTATACAGATAGGAAATTGAGTGTCCTGTGTTAATAACAGAGAGGAGGCAATTCTGGTTGGAATGTGGAGTAAAAGGAGAATAATTCATAAATTGTATAATGTTTTCATCTAAACCATCCCTTTTGCCCAATAGTGTTGAGATGCTGAGCTCACAAGATGACAACAGGAAAAGATTGTGAGATGCTGTGCAATACATTAGAAAAGAAAATTGGATTTAGAGTTAGAGGACATGGTTTTCAAACTTGGCTCTGCCACTTTTCCTTATATAATCTTGGGCAAACAAATTTACTTCTCTGGCCTTCATTTTCCCACATATAAAATGAAATGGTTGAAGTAGATGGCTTCTGAGGTCCTTGGTTCACATCCAAATCTCCAATCCTAGGATTTCCTTTTATCTATACTCTAGGAGCAGATGGTCTTTATGTCTTTATTGATGCAATATGCCATAAATAAGGCATTAATTTTGCTGTATGAGATTGCTTAGGACTTTTACTGTATATCTAATAGCTGCTAATGCTACATAGAGTGAGAAGAAATTGGAATTTATCCTCTAGGGTCATTTTGTGGGTCTTTGGTTATGATTGGCATTGGGTAAGAAGGTCTTTTTGTCTGGTAACTTTGGGAAGTGTGGATCTCTCATTTGTTCATTTGGCCATCCCTCCCCCACCAAGTGTACTCTATGCTTTTGGTAAGACCATTCTTCCTGATTCAACCATCTAGCAGGTGTGTTACAATGTGAATCTCAAGTCTGGCTATGTGCATGTGTGATCTTGGTCAAATCACCACCTCTCTAGATATTTGTTTTCTAATCTGAAGTGGTTGGATTCTGAAGTCCCTTTCTTTTCTATATCCATGATGCTGTGATATGATTCCTTTGAAATTCATATCTATTTGAGACCCAAGTGTAACAAGAACATTTATGAACAACTTCCAAATGTCATGCCCTGGTTTATATCTCCAGACAGCCATTCTGGATTGAGAATTTCCTATGATTTTGAAGAGGGAATTTGTGGCTTTGTAGGGGATGAATCCAAATGTTGACTAATAGAAGTCAATATCCTACAGTGCTGTTTTTAGGCACACACCCTCTGAGTGGTGCTACTTCATCTAGTAATGGTTCAGTGGGCATATAGTGATAATTCATCTTACCATCTCCGCTGCCTCTACAGCCTTTAGACTCCCCAACAATGTCATCTGACCTCTGACACAACCTAAAGATCTCTGGGCTTTATCATCTACCTCTCTGATGATCCCTTAGGACTTCTAGTCTTTTCCCTGGGATCTGTAGCTGGCCTTTCTTTTATGTGTTCATATCCCCAGTTAGAGTGTGAACTCCTCGTAAGCAGAGACTGTCTAGTTTGTTCTATTGGTATCCCTAGTGGTTGGCACATAGTAAGTGCTTGCTAAATGGTTTTTCATAGATTTATTTCTTTAAATGGCAGTCTTCTAATAAGGTTTCATTTCAATCTCTCATCAGATGACCTTGGTTTTTTCCAAAGGCTATGACATTAAAAGGGTAGCTATATAATGGAAAGAATGCAGGGCCTGGAATCAGGAAGATATGAATTAAAGTCTGGCCTCATACTCTTACTAGTTGTGACCCTGGGCAAATCATTTAACTCTACTTCAGTTTCCTCATCCATAGAATTGGAGAAGGAAATGGTGTAGTATCTATCCATGCCAAGAAAATCCCAAATGAGATCATAAAGAATTGGGCATGATGGATAACACTGAACATGGCATAAGAGCCCAGATGTGGGAATTAGGAAGGGTTCAGATGGGAAGGCAAGATAGTAGAATGGAAAGAGCCATGAGTCTGAAGTCAGAGGACCTGAATTCAAGGTCCTGCTCTATCGTACACTGTGACCTTCAGGCAAGTCACTTATCCTCCTTAGTATTCAGTTTCCTTATCTATAAAAGGACAAGGTTGGTTGATTTCAGAGGATCCAGGATGAAACATGATGCCCATCTTCAGACAGAGAAGTAATGAACTCAAGTTTCTAAATGAGACAGATATGTTTGGACATAGCCAATGAGCAAATCTGTATTGCCTAGGCTAATGTATTTATCATAAAGGGTCTCCCTCTCCATTTCCTTCTCCCTTTCTTTCTCCCTCTCCCTCTTTTCTCCTTTCTTCTCTCCCTTTTTGGCCATGGCATCTCATAGATCCAATGATGGGAATCTTGTGGTCTGTTTCAATGATAAGGATTCTCACACTGATGAAATCATAGCTTTTTTGCGGTATCAAAGAAGCTAATCAAAGTAGTCCATTCGACTGAAGTAAAATGCGTTGATTCATCTAATCATGAAGCAAGAAGTAGAAATAGAATGAAAGATCTAAGTTCTCTTCTTCCATGGCAACCTGGTACCCATCCCTGGGGATAATCTGTACTTCTCTCTGTCTCTCTCTTTCTCTGTCTCTGCCTCTCGCTCCGTTTCTCTCTCTCTCTGTTTCTCTGTCTCTCTCTGTCTCTCTGTCTCTCTCTCTCTGTCTCTCTCTCTGTCTCTCTCTTTCATGCACACAAATACACTCTTTTAGAGAGCCCACATCCTTACAGATCAGAGTCTTTTCAAGGATATCATTTGACCATGCAAACGTTCAAACCATAGTTTGATTACTTCAATGGCTTTACTTCTATAAACGATAATTTGTTTTTAGTTTTTTATGAGTTCTTGATAGCAGCCAGTAGATTGAAAAGAATAAAGTTGGAATAAACTAACTTTTTTATTCCCCCACTCTTTAATAGCAGATCTTTGTATCATGATGAAGGCAAATTCAATAAAATCAAATCAAATAAAAATTAGCTTCATAAAATGTAGAATGCAAATGAAAATTAAAGTAATAGCAGAAGTTTAGAGACAATATCCTCAAGGCCAGACTTTCCCCTGAAATTATGTAAAGGCCAAAAGGTCTTTGTTTTAAGTATAATTTGGTGTTTCTGTTATCACTGCTTCATTTTTCTGAGACCTCTTAGCAGACTGTGATTTTCATGTGGATTTTCTCATCACCTTTGTAGCACTGAGAGCAGCATTTGATGAGAAGAGCCTGTTCCCCAAAGAAATTCTGGATCGGGAACGGAAAGCTAAGCAATTATGCCAGGAAACATGTAATAGAGGAAAGACAAAAAGAAGTCGGAAGCAAATATCATTGAAAGAAAAATAAATCTTCTTTCGTTACAGGAGGTAAGAGGGTTATTACACATAAACTTTATACACATGCAAACACACACAGTGAGCAGAGTCCAGAGGGCTGTTATGTCCTATGACCTGGATACTGACGAAAAGGTCTTTCTTTTTGTTCATTTTACTATTTTAGTGGTGCTTTTCACCCATCATCCTTTGTTCCCACTAGATACTCAGTAAGAAATTTAATGATGGAAGAAAGGTGGGGGAAGATTTCATTTGGGGTAATCTAGCCTTAAGTATTAAGATATAAGAAAATACAGGACTTTCCGCTATAAATACCCAGCTAGCCTTTAAACAGGTGTTGTTCTCACTGCTTCTGTGACCTGAACATGCCATCAGAGTTAATTTTCATTATGAAAAATACATTTACCTAATAACAACATTTATATAGTACTTGAAAGTTCACCAAATATTCAGTATACAAGGTGTATCCAAAGTCTTAGTACAGTTTTAAGCTTTAATAGCTATTACAGTTTTAATTATTCTATGCTTAGTTACTATTTAATTATTATAACTTTATTTTATTATTTTTTACATGCTTATTATAGCATATATAAGCTTCAATAACTTCCAATTGCACTGCAACTCTGGGACACCCAGAATTCTTTACATGATCTTCCCAATAACTACATGAGGTGAGAAGACCAGAGATTTAGTATGCCCATTTGAATAATGAAGAGATTAAAGCTTAGAACAGTTAAGGATATGCCCAGGTATAGAAAGCCAGTAAATGCCAGAGTTGTGATTTGACCTGAGGGCCTCTTGACCCTAGGTTCAGAATTCTAGTCACATGATCAGCTCCCTTATATTGACTCAATTACTTATTTATTTTCATAACACTGGTCCATGATACTTTCCTAATTTTCCAGGAACATACATTTTTTTTATTAATCCTTGAGTCATTCTTAAGTCAACTGAAGACCATAAGTCCGTACATTTAGAATGTGAAGTAACCTTAGAATGTATGGATTCTTTTACAGATGAAAATACTGAGGCACAGAGACATTAAGTAACTTGTCTGGGGTCAGACAACTAGTCACTTAAGTCCTCTTGCCTTAAGTCTAGTCTAATGTCCCATGCACTGTGCCATCAACCTATCAATATGGTTTTATGTACTTAATAAGAAGCTGGTGGACCCAGTAGTACTACTGGACTTTCCAACTCAATAACAGAGTGGCATGACAAAAATCTCCTTTGAGATTTCAGAGAGTAGGGATTTCATCTCTCCATGAACATGGATCACAGCCATACAATATATTTTCTCCATGATCTCTGGGAGGTTTTTTTTATCTTTTTTCTGGACAAGGTAGCAATGATCTCTTACTCCTGGCTATGGGTGATGTAGATGACTTTGGAAGAAGGCCTGATTTATGTTTTAATCATGAGTGCTAAGCCAGATTAGAAGCTCTTTGGGAGGGAAGCAGAAGAATATGGATCAATCAAAAAGCATTCATTAAGCACTTACTATGTGCCAGCATCATACTAAGTGCTAAGGAAACAAAGAAAACAAAAACAAAAATCGTCTCTGCCCTCAAGGAGCTTATGTTTTAACAGGGGAGATGCATGCATATATATATATATATATATATATATACATGCATGCATATATATATATATACATATATATATATATACACATTTGTACAAGATATGTTTTAGAATTCAAACTGAATTTCATTCCTAGTAATTTAGAAAGATTTTCATGTGATAAAATGTTGGTGAATTTCTTTTGGTTCAGTAGACAAGAGTTGAAATTGGATTTAAGAGGTTTTCTAATGGGATTTTAAAAGGCTGCATTTGAACATATGTTCCTCCCACCAAAATGAATTTTACTGTCTATCATTTATAGTGAAAGGCAGCATGGTCTAGTAGAGGAGTTCTAAACCTGGGGTCTATGAGCTTTTTTAAAAAAATAATTACATTGTATTATAATTGGATTCCTCATATACGTACTTTGTTTTGTGCATTTTAATACATTCTCAGAAGGGGTCCATAGACTTTATCAGACTGTCAAAGGGGCCTATGACCCCCCAAAAGTTTAAGAAGCCTTGGTCTAGCAGATAATTGACTTTGGAGTCAAGAAATCCTGGGTTCAATTTCCTCCTCTAAATATATTAGCCATGAGACTTTAGACAAGTCAATTTACCTCTCAGTGCCTATAGGCAACTCTCAGACAGTGTACCACTTGCAAAGGTAGAGTTGATTTCCTCCAGGGAAGTTCTCTATGCCAATGAAATCAAAGGTCTAGTCTCAAATCCAAATCCAATATCAACTATAACATCCATAAAAATAATCCTTCTCTCTACAAGTCCAGAAAAGTGATAATCTCCTTATGACAGTCCATTCATTTAATAGCCACTTAGTAAGGGAGTATAATGGGGCATGGATAAAACAAGGTCAGCCTCAGATCTTCACCCCATGGCCCCTTGTAGAATGAGGCAAATATTTGCCTCCTTAACACATTAATGATGTAAGTTATTTTAGAAAGCTAAGTTTTTCTTAAGAGCTAAATATTTCCATTTGTACTTTGAAAGCAAAAAAAAAAAAAAAAAACAGGAGGGAGAAGAATAATAGGTGACACTGATATAGTCATTTGAGGTTTTCCAAAGCACTCTAAGTGCATTGTCTCATTTGATCTGCCATAGCACAAAATGAGTGGAACATGGGCTGGACCTAGGGACAGAAGAATCCTGGGCCCTAAACCCACTTCTTCCACTAAACAGCTGGGTGACTATGGTCACACCACCTTCCTCACTGAGACCCAGGCTCTCCATTTGCAAAAGACAGATGATAATAGTACCTATCTCATGGGGTTAGTAGGAGATTCAACAATATAATGTATATAAATCACCTTGTCAACCTTAAAGAGCTATATGTCAGGTATGATTTCATATAATAATGATAACTCTTGTTTATAAAACACAACTCTCTGTTTCCCTCAGAGCTCTGTGATTTGCGATGGTTATCTCTACAGAGGAGGAAACAGCCTCAAAAAAGGTTGTGACCATCCAGTAGTCCCGTAGCTAGGAATGGTTGTGGTGGGGGGAACGATTTTGTGCCTAAGTCTCTTCTGACTAGAATTGCCGCCCTTGCCCATGATCATCCAGCTTGTAAGTACCAACGCTGTGACTTGAAGCCCAGTTTCCTGATTCTAAACCTAAGGTTCTTCCCATAACCCAAAACTATGTCTCATAGGCTTTCAGGAAGTACTTAATGGTTCATTAGATTTATAGTTTGAAAAAAACCTTAGGAATAATTTAGTCTAAACTCTCCATTAATAGACAAGGAGAATGACTTGCCTAGAATCATACAGTTGACCCGACAGAGCCACAGATTGAACCTAAGGTTTCAGATTCCATAGCCAGCTCTGTCTCCACTACTTTAAAAGACACCCTGTATATAAAGCACTATGCAAATCTGAAAGCACTCTACAAATGTTAGTGTTCCTCCTCCTCTTCTTTCTTCCTCTTCTTGTTCTTTTTCTTCTTCATTCTTCTTCTTCTTCCTCTTTCTCCTCCTCTTCCTCCTTCTTCCTCTTCCTTCTCGTCCTCCTTCTTTCTCTTCCTTCTGCTTCTTGGTCCTCTTTCTCTTTCTCCTCCTCCTTCTTCTTCCTCTTCTTCTGTCTCCTCCTCCTTCTTCCTGTTCCTCCTCCTCCTTCTTTATCTTGCTCCTCATTGCTCATCTTCTTCTTTCTCCTCCTCCTCCTCCTCCATTTCCTCCTCCTTCTTCCCTTTTTAACAAGTATTAGATTTGTTGAATAAGGGGATTTTTAAAAATCATCTTATTTGATGGGCTATTTTCTAGATTTTTTGGAGTAGGTTTCAATAATTTGATCATCAGAAGATTTTAGATTTAGAGCTGGTACAGGACTAAGAGGTCATCTGGACCTCCCTTTTCATTTTGCAAAGGAGGAAACTGAAATCCAAGAAGGGTAAAGGTATTCCCCAGGATCAAATGGGTAATAAATGTCATAGCCAGAGACATAGGATCACAATTAAGAATTGGAAGAGACCACAGAGATCATTTACTTAAGTGCCCCTCTAATTTGACATATGAGGTAACTGAGGCCTAGACATGTTTAATGACTTGCTCAAGGTCACATAGGTAAAAAAAATGGCAGGATTGATTTTTGAATCTAGGTCCTCTGGATCTAAATCTAGTGATATTGCTACCATAATACTCCATATGACAAAATTACACACAAACACACAATACATATATATATGTATATATATATATTATATATAATGCGCTAGGCTGTAATTTTCAAGTAGTCCATAAAGCTTCATATTACATACTGCTCAACCTATTATTTTCTTTTCACAGTGAATTATTCATCCTTTTTGACAGACAGACTGCTTAAAACCTATGACCTTAAACTGACGAATAAACCTTAGCCACGAATACTTCGTTGACAGGAATATTTGCTTTGCTTGTACTTTTTTTTTTAAGTTTGGAAGTAAATGCAATTTTTGTTGCTTTTTCAAGAAAAAAAAAACAACTTACTTTAAAATGCTGGTACTGGCCATCTGGACATAATGAGAATTCATCAGGATTTCTTCAATGTGTGCCCAGGTTCCTCCATGACTGGACTCCAGGATAAAGAGAAGATGCTATGAAAACCTAGATATTACTGATTGACGATCTTCCTAATTACAATGGATGGGCTTGCTTCTTTCATTGTGTCTTCATATAGACAGAGCTTTTCACTGGACATTTTACATGACAAGACTTGCATCAGACTCATTCAGAATGAATTCAACAAATGTTTATTAAAATTGTACTGTATGCAGCATTCTGGGATGAATAGTGTAGAAATAGAGACAAAATTATAGTCCTTCCTTTTAAAGAACTTAGAGTCTGTGATGGACAGGCAAGGGAGGAAGCTGTGTATGAGACCATCTACCTAGAAAGGTGATTAATTACTAAAAATCTGAGGATGGTAAGAGTCTTGACAGTGAGAGGATCATGACAGACTTTGAAAAAGTTTTGGTACCTAAGCTGAGTCCTGAAAGAGAGGATTCTGGGACATAAATTAAAAATGTATCAAATGCCTATTATGTGTAAAGTAATAGGATTACAACTCTAGAGAGAAGGTTCCTTAGAGGTCATCTAGTTCAACTTCTTCATTTTGCAGAAAAAATTAAGGATCAAGGAGGTATGTTATCTAAGGTCTCATAGGTCATAAGTGGAAGAGGGGTTTAACCTAGATCCTTTGACTTTAGAATCAATGCTGAGTCTACTATTCCCAGTAATGGCAATGCATGGCTGAAACCATCCATATACTTAAGGAATATTTATTAGACACATAGCTGCTATTTATAGAGTACATTTTAGGGCTTACGAGGTGTTGTGTATGTATTATCTCATTTGGTCCTTTCAACTACCTGGTGCCATAGATGCTATCCATATTGTGCCCATTTTAGAGATGAGGCAACCGAGGTTTAAAGGTATTAAGGGACTTTTTCATGATCATGAATATAGGGTCCAAGTATTAAATCCAGGTTTCCCTGGCTCCAAGTGCAGCAATCTATCCATCATGCCAGGTAATAACAAATTTATACATTGCCAGCTTGGGGTAAAAGGGTTCTATAAAAGACTAAAAGAAGATAATATAAATTGAGGGTGACGTTCTAGTTTGGATGAAATAAAGCACATATATGGCGGTAGGGAGTGAGGGGAGGGAAGCAATGAGAAATAAGACTGGCAAAGAAAGTAGAAGCCAGATTCTGTCTATTCTGGAATGTCAGGCTGAAGAATCTGCATTGTATCTGGGATGGAATAGGGAGCCATGGACGATTTTTGAGAAGGGCAGTGATATCCAGGCATGCACCTATGGATATTATCTTGGTGGCTGGCCGACCTAATAGTTGGAGAAGTGAAATGCTGGAAACAGGAAGATAAATTAAAAAGCAATTAGTAACAATACAGGAAAGAGGGGATGGGGACCTGTACTATGAGGGCTGTTGAGGTAGCTCCAAGGTCTTGGGGCGAGAGTGAGGGATTGGAGACAGAAAGATCTGAGTTCAAATCCAGCCTTAGGCACTGACTAACTTGACATGCCACTTAACTTCTTTCCTAAAGCTCAGTTTTCTAATCTAGAAAATGGGAATTAAAATAATGCCTATGTCTTTGAGATATTACGAGAACTCTATGAGATAACTTATGCAAAATCCTTTTCAAAACTTAAAATGTTGTATAAAGAGTAGCTATTATTGTGCAAGAATGATTGACAAGCCTCAGTGACTGATTGGATATAGGGGTGTGGGGTGGCAAGGGATAGGGAATATTCAAGGATAATTTTGAGATTCTGAGTTTGGGTGACCAGGAAGGAGCTTGGTAGTAGTAATCATGATAGAAACAGGCTAGATAAAAGGATGCATTGGAAAGTACTTTGGATATGGAGTGAGAACAGGGATTCAGATCCCAACTTTGCTGAGCTTGTAGTGTATTTATAGCTGGGGGGTGGAGGGGGGTGCCATGGTTGCTGCTTAAGCTTTCTCGGGCTGTTCAGGGAAGGCGTGTTCTGGAGAAAGCAGCCCTGTCCCAGAGGTATTTGAAGGTGCACTTCATCAAACAAACCTAACAGGAGAATGTAGCTATTGTTTCACACTGAAAGGGGAGAAAAGGCCATTTCCTGAATAAATCATCTTGTGGCTTCACTAATGTACAGACACAATCTCATAATGGGGGTATGTGTGATGGATGTTGGCTGATGCCACCGTGTGGGAATGGGGCATGTTGTCTGAATGATCATCCTCCAGATGCAGATTAATTATTTATGAATCAAAGAGGTAGAAAAAATGACCCTGTCTTTGAGAGCCACAAATCCTCTGTGTGTATATGTGTATGTATACATACAGACATGCACACAAATATGTAAATATACACATAACACTAAATACATAATATATGTACATATTATTTATAATACATACAGAGACAGAGGAAAAAGAGGAAAAGAGAGAGAGAGAGACGCAGAGAGAGAGAGAGAGAGAGAGAGAGAGAGAGAGAGGATCAATGAAGTTTTCACTCTTTTTTTGAAGTCATATAAATTCATACTATGCCAAGGTTGAAGAAAAATTAAGATGTGCCTAGAAGAAATGAGTCCATTAGAAATGAAATTTTTCATTCTGGAAAGGGAGAGAAAAAGCAGCATCCACAAATCCCTCCCTTTGCAAACATATTTGAACTGTTTCCAGAACTTCTGTTACTACTCTTGTTCCCTATTCTAGCCCTAAGTCACAGGACCAACTTTCATGTACTCTTCCGTTCTTTCCAACCAGAGTCCTAATGGATGACCCCCAGACTCAACATTCCACTCTGCCATATGCTTTCTAACACACATCTTCCTTGCCTGGAGGGCATACTTTCTTTCCAAATCCAGTAGTACTATCACCAGTTCAGGACCAAGGATTGTAGATGAATCATTACACTGGCATTGTTAAGAGTGAAAAGGGGGGGGCGGAGCCAAGATGGCGGCTGGGAAGCAGTGACTGGCATGAGCTCCCCACCAAGTTCCTCCAAAAACCTATAAAACAATGGCTCTGAACCAATTCTAGAGCTGCAGAACCCACAAAGTGGCAGAGGGAAGCAGGGCCCCACCCCAGGACAGCCTGGATGGTCTCTGGGTAAGGTCAGTCCCACACGGACCTCCC
>CM053626.1:20389637-20416545 GCA_028646595.1 Phalanger gymnotis | reverse complement strand
AAAAAAAAAAAGAAAGGAAATAGGCATTTGTTATGTGCCTGCTATGTTCCAGACACTGTACTAAGTGCTTTACAGATATTGTCTCATTTGATCCTCACAAAAATCCTGGGAGGCAGGTGTTATTATGATCATCATTTTATAATTCAGGAAACCGAGGCAGCAGTCTTATAATAAAGAACTTTTTATAAAGGAAAAAAAAAGTGAAAAGGGCCTGTGAAAAATTCTGCAGGTAAATAAATTATTTTAAACTTTATCTAGAATGCCATGTTCCATTGTTGCCTCTAATGAAACTGTTGCTTTTTGTAGATGCTAACTGGTTCCTTTCCATCACGTCTTGATTCCTGTAAACAAGGGGACAAGATTCTCTTCCTGTCTTTTCTGACTCTTTACTACTGGGCATGCCACCTCCTTGGGTCTTGCACTATAAGTGAGGTCAGGGGATGTCACTTCCTGCCTCTCACTCCAAAAGGGTTGTCTGAGGACCTTTACCATTTCTAGTTTTCCACCCACTCAGGACCTTTTCTGATTCAAGTAAAGCACTTTGACCTTCTGCCCAGGCTCCTATACCTCTTTCTGCTCCTGACAATTATGAAGCTGACTTCCTTGATCTCACAGGCCACAACATCTCCATCTTCAAGAAGGCCAAATGTTCAAGGAGAACTTTGACGTGCCTAGTATTATGCCTGTCCCAGCAGCCTTCAGTGCAGCAATCTCATCCTCTCCAGAAGCAGGGATTCCAAGTGTACACAATCATGCGTGGCTACACAGTGATATGTCTATTACACAGATATTTGTCAGTTTGAAATTAGACCAACATTTCTAATTATCCACCTCCATTTTATTGGTATGTAATCAATTGAGAAAAAATGTTGTGTATGATTTTGGTAAATACATTTGAAGCAAGAGATAGAAATAAAAAGATTATGATATCACTAATTATGTTTCTTTTTTAAGAAATTGTTTTGAGAGAAAATGTTTGTTTTACATCCACTTACATCTGTATTCAATCCAGCAGAATGTAGCAAAGGCACAGGGAAAATAAAGTTTACTAAAACTCTATTTTTGCTCTCAAGGAGTTTGCATTCTAACAGGTGAATGAGTTTCAAACTCAGGTAATTAAAATACACAATAATATGTTTTAAGAGCATTGTTGCCATTTGATCAAGATCTGTTATTTCATTGGGGGGACTCCAGGTGTGGAATTCCCTCCATCTATGCATATTGGCAACTCATCTGTAACCTAAACTCTTAAAAAACACAGAGACAGAGAGTTGATGCTGAGAACGTTTGAGGAAGATAGCTAAGGAATTGCTGTCAAATAGTCTCACATCTCAGCGAAACAGGAGACAAGCTCAATGTAGGTGTCAGGGACAGGGATAAGGTGAGTCATAAGGGGAAGAAAGAACAGGTTTGAAACAGCTTCTCTGGCGAATGAGATCAAGAGTCAGTAATAACACAGTGGGTGGCTTGTCAGGGAGCAGCAGTGTTCCAGCTGAAGTTCTTCCTTTTAGATTTTTAGTGGGTGAAATCAGCCAGATTTCCCACCATTAACCAGCAATACTCATGAACCTGGGGGTGGGAGCAGAGAAATCAGGTGTTGGGACACTCAAGGATAAGTATGCAAAGGTTGAGAATGGTAGAAGGTTATAAAGAATTCTCTGGGGATATAAAGCGAAAAACTAATGCAGCAAACACCATGGTATCAAGGCTGGATTGGCAAAACTGTGATCAAAAGTGGAAGAGATGACTTTGGAGAATAGATATTAGTCATGATTTCAGTGAACAGTAGACTTACTGTATATGAGGAGGAGGCAGTGGCAAAAGGCACAGAGGTTGTGGCTGGAGAGTGGAATTCCAGAGCAGCAGATCTTGGATGGAGCGCAAGGAACCAAAGAGCAAGTATAAGTCGTGTCATGTCAGGGCATGATGAAAATGGGGTGGAAATGGAGGAATTGTGTGGTAAGACTATAAGAGGAGTTATCAATATGAAAATTGAAGTTTCCAGATGAAGTTTGGGATGATAAGGAAAACAAAGAAAGAAGTCTTAAAGCTACTGAAAAAAATACACATAATGATGTGGAGATCAGTTGGTGGTACTAACAGGGATGGGGAAAGAGTATTGCAAGTTTGTTGATGCATCTTGAAAGAGGAAATATGTTTGAAGGATATAGGTCAAGGAATAGTCTGTAAGTAGCAATAAGAGTGAGAAGTATGCCATCTCTCCTCTTGAATAGATGATCCATGGAGAGTTAGAGAAGTCATGGTCACCTTAACCCTACATTTCTTTTTATGGCTCCCCCACCTGCTGAAGAGCACTGATTGTAAAAAAAAAAAACCTTCCATCAGAGTATCTCCCTGGCCCGGGATACAAAGCTTCTTGGATCATATTCCTTATGAGCAGGAAGATGATGGTCAACTGCATGGTGCAATGATAATAGAGTTCTAGACTTATAGTTAGGAAGGCCTGGGTTCAAATCCTCCCTCTGTTGCTTGCTAACTGTATGAACCTCAGAAAGTGATATACTGTGGCTATTTCCCCTTCTGCAAATTGATGGCTATAATACAATTCACATTATGTCCCTCATAGAGCTGTTAAGAGGATCAAATGAGATAATGCATATATAAAGGACTCTGTAAAAATGAAAGTACTGTAGGAACGTCAATTATTTTTATGATTACCATTACCATCTAATCTCCAAACTTCTTTTAGGATTTGGTACGTAGGCTTATAAAATCATAGACTTAAAACTTGAAGGAACTTCAAAGGTGATCTAATCTAAACCCCCTCCTTTACAGATAAGAAAACTAAGGCCCACAGAGATTAAAAAATTTATCCCTGATCAGACAAGTAGAAAGGGGCAGAGAGCAGACTTGGACCCAGGTCATCTGACTATAAATTCAGTACTTAACCCTATTGGTCATTCCAGCAATTCTTGTTTGCATCCCTTTTCCTTGCCTTGATATTGGACCCTCGGTATTATGGTAGAGTCCTGATAGGCTCTCATAACCACCTTTCTTAGCCTCATTTGGGAAAGGAACATTACTTTGGTCTTCCAAAGATAACAGTAGTAGGTGTTACCTTGGGCTTTATGTTCCAAAAACACAGTCCATGGCAGTGCTAAAGAAGCTATACTCTAGGAAATGAAGATATCTTGCTCATCTTTCTTGGCTCTAGGGTCAGTGATCTCCAGCCTCTCCATGTGTTCCCTTCTGTTCCTTTAACTGAGGGCTCACTGACACTGACTGTTCACATGCTTAGGGTTCCACATGGAGACCAAGAACATGGTAAGCTTATTATGGCTAAATATGAAAGCCTTACTTTGGCTAGTTGACCCACAATTACATGAGTTGAGAGCTTCCCTTTCTTGCATATTGGTAGCCCCCTACTTCTCATTTTTGAGTTAACTCTCTCTTTCAATCTTCCAGATGGTCAGTCTAGCAGAGTAGTATATCCATATGCCCTATAAAGTAACCCAGAGAAGAATGCTCTAACATTTAATCTAGAGTGCTTCATTTAATGCTATCTTAAAGATCTTTATTTTGAGGAATTGACCCAGTTTTACATCTTTTTGTATGGTAAAGGAATTCCGTATTTCTTATATCTGTAAGGGAAGAACCAGACTATGACACATAAATAGTGTCATTGCAGGCCCACTGACAACCAGCTGGCCTTCAATAAGCTGGCCGACTTGAAGATTCTCCAGTCTTTTGAGTTAGGTGGCAAAGATAAAAGATGAATGTTAGTTCACAATTGGAAGACATGTCTCTCTTCATTCTAAGTCTCCCCAGTTGTTGGTTTTTTTTTTTTCATTTTAGTCATGTCCTACTCTTCATGACCCTTTTGGAAGTTTCTTGGCAAAGTTGCTGGAATGGTTTGCCATTTCCTTCTCAAGCTCATTTTATAGACGATAAAACCGAGGCAAACAGGATCAAGTAACTTGCCTAGGGTCACACAGCTAGTGAGTGTCTGAGGCCAGATTTGACCTCAAGTCTTCCAGAATTCAGGACCAGAGTTTTATCCACTTCATCACCTAGCTGCCCCATCCTCCCCTTGGCAACATGATCTTTTTTTTTCTAAAAGTGAAGGCTTGATCATCCCAATAAACTATAGATGCTCCCTATAACCATCAAGATCAAGTATAAAATCCTACATTTGACATTTAAAGTCCTTAATAACTTGACCCCTTTCTAACTTTCCAGTCTAACACCTTACTCCCCTCTTCACACTCTATGATCCAGCTACATTGACTCTGTTTGTTTTGTCACACATTCTACATCTCTCAACTCAATGTCTGTTATTATTGTCTGACTCCCTGCCTCAAATGCTCTCTCATTCCTTTCCCCTCTCCTCCTATCGGTGCCTTCTCTCATATGTCACCCACTATCAATATGATGTGTATATATAGTAAGTTGCATGTTTTCTCCCCCATTAAAATGTGTGATCACCTTGGGGGCAGAGACCATGTTTTTGTCTTTCTTTATATTCTCAGTGCTTAGCCCAGTGCCTTGGATATAGGGAGCACATGATGAATTCTTACTGACTGATTTACACTTAACAGCTAGGGGAGCTAGGTTACACAGTGGATAGAGTTCCAAGCCTGGAGTCAGGAAGACTCACCTTCCTGAGTTCAAATTTGACCTCAGACACTTACTAGCTATGTGACCCTGGGCAAGTCATTTAATGCAATTTGCCTCAGTTTCCTCATCTGTCTAAGGAAATGGCAAACCAATCCAGTATCTTTGCCAAGAAAACCTCAGATGGGGTTATGAAGATTTGGATACAACTGAAATGACTGAGAAACATCAACAAGACTGATTTACAAGTCCCACGTTAACAGCATATGGTCATAGCAAGTTGAACAGGAGGAAAATTTCCCATGGGAAAGAAAACTTCTCATAGTACTTTGGTCTGGCAATGTTTACATTGCTCATAGCCCTTTGCAGCAATGCCAAGTTTCTAGAAACACTAAAGCAAAATGGCAAGCCTAGAAACACTATTAATATTACCTTGTCCCTTCCTCCCAAATGGTGTTTGAATGATTTCTTTGTCCTGCCTAATGGCTCTGGTTTCCAGTGATGTTAACTCTAAATTATGAGGAACTTCAACAAAGGAATAACTTCTTCCACTGGAAGAACTGCCTTACCTCCCCAATTAGCAAAGAATAGAAGTTGTCTTAAATGACTCTATAGCAAGAGTTTGTGCTTTGTTTTTGTGGTTCACTTGTTTTTCAGTACTGTCCAACTTTTCATGACCCTGTTTGGGTTTATCTTGGCAAAGATACTAGAGTGGCTGGCCATCTCCTTCTCCAGCTTATATTACAGATGAGGAAACTGAGGCAAATAAGGTTAGCTGACTTGGCCACAGTCATCCAGCTAGTAAATGTCTAAGGCTGGATTTAAACTCAAGTCTTCTTGACTTCAGGCCCAAGGCTCTATCCACTATACCACCTAGCTACTGACTATTTTCCTACTTATCTTTCATTTTGATTTCCAATTATTTCCTGCCACTTTCAGACTTTGTATTTCTGTGTTTGCTTGACCCATTTGTGATTTATTCATTAACAAGCATTTGGTAAGTGCTTTCTATGTGCTAGGCACTGTGTTAGGCACGGGTGGGGGACACAAAAGTGAAAACCAAATAGCCTCAGCCCTCGAAAAACTCACATCCTATTGATCCCAAGGGAGTCTGGTGAGTTATGAAAAGATGGCCAAAGTCTTTGGTGCAGGGAAAGGCTTGGTGGTGACGAATGTGTCACAAGTTCAATGACATGTGTGGACTTGAAAATAGCTTTTAAGTTTTTCTCTGGAACCCTGGAACTAACATCTGCCCTAATAAATCTTCCTGATCTTTGCCTAATCCTTCAGTAACATTAGAGGGTTTGATGGAGGGTGTCCCATATAGTATCATAGTTTAGGTGAACAGTGGCAGTCACTTATTGCTTGTGACAGTGGAGAATAGCATGTAAAAGTCCATAGCAGCTCAACCAGTGTCCCTAGTTGTGATAACTCTATCAGTTGCCATACTTGCCCTAGTCTCTCTGCTCCTGTTATAGGGCAGGGAGAGCAGACGTTGCCCTTCCTAAGTCAGCGTGATATTTCATAAGACCTGTCACAGATCCTCACAGTAGCTAGGTGGCACAGTGGATAGCGTGCTGGGCCTGGAGTCAGAAAGACTCATCTTTCTGAGTTCAAATCTGCCTTCAGACACTTGCTAGCTATGTGACCCTGGGCAAGTCACTTAATCACATTTGCCTTAGTTTCTTCATGTGTAAAATTAACTGGAGAAGGAAATGACTAAGCATTATAATATCTCTACCAAGAAAACTCCCAAATGGAGTCATGAAGAGTTGGACATGACTAAAAATGACTAAACAAGAAGTATAATATAAACTCCCCAAGGGCAGATGTTTCATTTTTGTCTTTGTGACTTCAGTGCCCAGTGTAGTCCTTTGCACATAGTAGGAACTTAATTAAGTGTCCTTGATATCTGTTTTTGGCTCTGTAATGCTTAATGTAGGATCCTAAGTCTTTGGCTGAAAGCAACCTAATCCAACGTACTTATTTACAGATGAGGAAACCAAGGCCCAGAGAGCTTAAGTGATTTTCCCAAAGTTACATAAATGGTAAACACCAGAGGCAGGATCTGAACTTGGGTCCTCTGACTCTGGAGCCAGTGTTCTTTTCATCTTTTCACACTGTTTCTTTAATATCCTCATCAATGATTTAGACAATGCATAGATAACATACTTATAAAATCGGAAGATGATACAGTCAGTCAACACACATTTATTAAGCACTTACTATGTTCTAAGAACTAGACTAAGTGCTAGGGATACACAGAAAGGAAAAACAAAACTACCATCCTTGACCTCAAGGATCTCTCAGTCTAATAGGGGAAAACACATGCAAATAACTGTATGTACACTAGATATGTATATTACAAGTAGAAGGTAATCTCAGAGGAAAAATAACAGAAGGGAGGTTTGAGAAAAGTATCCTGCAGAAGATGGGATTTGAAGTGAGGCTCAAATGAAGCCAGGGAAACCAAGAGGTAGAAATGAGGGAGGAGACAATTCCAAGCACGGAGGCAGTCAGTGAAAGACAAGGAATCAGGAGAAGATAGAGTGTCATGTTAGAGGAACAGCAAGAATGCCAGTACCATTGGATCATTGAGCACGTGCAGAGGAACGAACAGTAAGAAAGCAGTTAAGAGGTCTAGATGACATGTCAGGTGACAAGGACAGGGTCTCAAAAGATCTGGATAGAAAAGAAGATTGTGCTGTATCTAATAACAAGAGATTTAATAAAGATGAACATAAAACTGTATATCTTAATTAAAATTAATAAGTACAATACAATGGAGCTGTGGCTAGGTAACAGTTTACCTGAAAAATACCTAGCTGTGTTAGCGAATGAATGAATGGATTAAAAGAAAATTAGATGGTTACCATGTGCAAAAGCATAGTGACTAGCAAGTTTGCTATAAATCTATACTATAATATGGCCATTACAAAGATAAAGTGGCAAAATTCTCAGGGCCATTGTCCACATTCACTGTACCTATAACCCAGCTACCCAGACTTCCATAGTGAGGTAGAGATTCTTTTCTTTTAAATACAGTCATACAATGTAACTGCATCCCTTTTTAGGCTCAGCTCCATTCGATTACTTTTCTCATGGGTGTCATTAAATATTGATGTTGGCATCCATGTGGAATGTGTTCAATTCCATGTGGAACCACAAGAATAAGCTCCTAGTTCAATTCAGAACCAACTGCACAGTCTTCCAAATTCAATTTCCAATCATGCCATAATTTAAACAGAATGAAGAGTAATGGTAACATTTATTCAATGGATTCTGAGTGGTGCATTTTTGTGCTATTCCCTTTATTGCCCATTGAAATGATTTTCTCTATCAATTCTTCTACCTTTTAAGGGTAATCAGGTAATGTTATCATTTAGTGCTCTCATAACAGAATTCTCGAACACCTGCTCTGAGTTTGGAAGGATTAATCAAGTAACCTTCGTGATAAGTGTTCTCGCCCTTGCCCTTCCGTGGAGCCAGGCTCTCAACAGTTCCCAGGAAGTTCATTCTGAGTATAACATCCAGCAACTAACTATCAGGCACTTTTTAAGGTGAGTATGTTGATCTCACACCTGAAACTCTTTTGGGTGTAACATCTGGGTGTGATAGGACCCCATATGATGATTAAGCAGGATTGAGAACGGTTGGAATCCCTGTGGGTATCAGGAGCATCGTTGTAATTTTAACAATTAAGTGATTATGTTTTCATCTTAATGGATTTCGCTATGGAAATTAGATTGCAAATTTGGATTCAAAGCCTTTGAATCAAGACCTTTCACCAAATTGTGTGGTATGAAAGTACAGACATGCTCGGCTGTCACCACTCCAGGGGTAAGTGAAAATGTTTCTAGAAGGGGATAATTTGCTGATGCCTAGAAATGTCTGAAATGGAAGTGTTAAATGGCATTCTAGACTTGGAGTCAGAAGATCTGGGTTTAAATCTTGCATTAGAAACTTACTAGTCTTGTGACTAGTCTTAACTTTTCGTTTCCTTAGTTCATCAACTATGAAATGGACTCTATGGCATCTAAGTTCTTTTCTAATCATGGATCTGATTTCCAGCGTCTTACGTTGTTTTTATTTCCTCAATTTTGGGGAACATTTTTATTTAAAATTTTTAGTTCCAAATTCTATCCATTCCTCTCTCCATTCCTCCTTCCCTGAGATGGTAAGCAATCAGATATAGGTTATAAGTGTGCAATCATGTAAAACATTTCCATATATCTTATTTTGTATAAGAAGACTTCAATACAAGGAAAACAAATGAAAGGAAGAAAGTGAAAAATTGCACAATTCTATCTGTATTCAGTTAGTATCAGTTCTTTGGACGTGGATAGTATGTTTCATCATTAGTCCTTTGGGACTGTCTTGGATCATCGTATTGCTGAGAACAGCTAAGTCATTGACAGTTCTCATCAAACAATATTGCTGTTACTGTGTACAACGTTCTTCTGGCTCTCTTTACTTCACTATACATCTATTCATGTAAGTCTTTCCAGGCTTTTCTGAAATCACCCTGCTTCTCATTTCTTACAGCACAATAATATTCCATTACAATCATATGCCACAGCTTGTTTAGCCATTCTCCAACTGATAGGCATCCCTTTGATTTCCAATTCTTAGCCACCACAAAAAGAGCTGTTATAACATTTTTGTACAGACTTTTTTGTACAGCACTTTGTATACATTTTGGATTTCTTTGAGATATATACCTAGCAGTGGCATTACTGGATCAAAGGGTGTGCACAGTTTTATAGCCCTTTGAGCATAGTTCCAAATTGCTTTCCAGAATGGTTGGATCACTTCACAACTCCACCAACAGTGCATTAGTATCCCAGTTTTCCCAGATCCCCTCTAACATCCAACATTTTCTTTTTTTGTCATATTAGCCATTCTGATATACATGAGATGGCATCTCTGAGTTGTTTTAACTTGCATTTCTCTGACCAATAATGATTTAGAACCTTATTTTATATGACTATAGATAGCTTTGATTTCTTTGTCTGAAAACTTCCTGTTCATATTGTTTGACTATCAAATTGGGAACAGTGTTTTGTCTTGTAATGAGCACCATATTCATACAAATTATGTTTGTTAGGGTTAGTGACATCATGTATTTTGTATTTACTTATGTCGTTTCTCCCAAAGAGTGTAAGTTCCTTGAAAGTGGGGATTATTTCCATTGTGTCTTTTAGCTCCAGTGTCTGGTAAAGGGTCTGGCATACAGTAGGAGCTTAAAAATGCTTGTGGCTTGATTTTCAGATTATATTGTAAGCAAGAAAAACATGTTATGTGCTTGAAAAATATTGTTTGTAATTCTAATTTTTACTTGGATGCAAAATATATCCCTAACGGTATTGATACTGGATGAATTATAAGCGTTGATATCATTTTTAGCTATTTGCATAATAGCAAGCAGATGTTGTGTTCAGAAACCTCACAAAAAACCCTCTTTCTCAGTATGTCAAAATAGACTTGCTCACAGAAAATGTTATATGGGAAACTTCTCTTCTGACCTATTTGGTTTTTTCATTAAGACAGTAACATCCACAACCATATGTAACAATTTATTCTTTAATAAAATATTTGTTTGGTGCTTTAGAATATTCTCTAAGTGTCCTAACAAAATTTCTTTCGACATGAGCTTCAGATTTTTCCTTCCCACCGTGAGATATTGATCACAAAACAAAGAGGTTTTGAAATGAGTATATTAAAAATATTCTGGATAATCCAAACAATGGATGCACCTATATCAGTTTTTTAAAAGAATTTGACTTCTAATATTGCAACTACCTGTACATATAAAGCTGTATTATTTCAATAAACTGTACAACTGCAACTATATAGTATCAGCAGTAGCTAGAACTCATTCAAAGTGTCCATTCGAGAGCATTTCTCTCCTCGGGCCATAGCCCACAACATTAATCTAAGTTAAGAAGCTCCAGGGACTTTGATATTAAAGTTCTAGAAAAGCATCTCACAAATGTGGTGAAGGATGAGAAAGGACCATCCTGAGTGGACAGAACTATTGACAAAATTACAGAATCATGGCCTCCCCTTGGGAAATGTGAAATTAAAAATTACCAAAAAACCTACTAGTAATTTCTAACATGTACTCAGTCAGCAGGCAACTCTCTAAGAATGTAAGTTACAGATGAGTGGCTGATCTTCCTCAGTGGAAGGATTTTCCTGTAACAGAAGTGCCCTACACTCAGGAACTCAGAAGTTAAGACTTCCAATCCGATCTAATCTAATAAACATTTATTAAGTACCTATTACATCCAGGCACTATACTAAGGCTGCAGATCCAATTAATGGGAAAAAAAAGACAGCCTCTGCCCTCTAGGAGCTCACCATCTCAAGGAGAAGATGATACACAAAAGGAAGCAGGAAAATAGAGGGTGGGTATGTGGTGCAGGGGCTTCTTGTTAAGGAATTTGAAGCCAGGCAGAATAGCAGATGCAAGAAACATTTAAAAAATAGTGACAAGGAAAACAATATTGAAGCCATCAGTCTTGTTCCTCCTAAAACTAAAGATGCATAGTGAGAAAACCCCAAATTACAGGGACTCTGTTTGCTCCACATCACTGTCTTGTCAATTGGGAATGGAAGATTCTTAATGCGGTGACTTTTTGGTATTTTGTTGTCAGTTTAATTTTGATTCTACCCATGCACAGGTATTACTATGACTCAGACCTGGTTTTGGAGATTCCTACTGACCCTTTGTGGACCATTTCTTATGCGGATTCACAGTTCGAATCTCTTGGCCGACAGCAATGCTAGGTTTGCTCTGGACCTTTATCAAACCATCCATTCGTCTTATGAGGAGAATGTTATATTTTCTCCACTTGGTGCAAGATTGGCTTTGGGAATGGTGCAGATGGGGGCCAAAGGAAAAGCCCAGCACCAGATAAGAAAGGCTCTGAGACTTCAAGAAGACTCAATTGGTGAGATTTCCTTAGGGAGAATCATGTTCCATTTTCTCTGTCAAATTTGCCAAGTCATGTGTCAGGTATCAAAAAATAGTGACAGAAAAGGTTTTGGGGCTCTCCAGAGAGGTCCCTTTAAGGAGACTGTGTGCAATAGTGGAAAGACCCTTGGTTTGGAGACAAAGGGCCTAAGTTTGGTTCCTGATTGACACTGGGAGCCTGTTTGACCTTAGCAAATCACTTCAGGCTTCAATTTCTTAATTTTTAAAGGAAGGGATTGGACTTCATGTAATCTAAGGTCTCTGAGAGAAGATTTTTTGTTTTTTAAGAGAAATCCAGCTTTCAGATACTATGATCCCATGACTGGAAATGGCAAAGATCCAAAGGTATAGATTTGCTCTAGACCTTTATCACACCATCCATTTATCTCATGAGTAGAATATTATGGTTTCCCCACTTGGTGAAAAATTGATTTGGGGAATGGTACAGATGTGGGAGTGGGGGTGAGGGCAGTGTGTGAAAGGAAAAGCCCAAAGGAAAAGAGGGAAGGATACACAGAACCAGAGAGATGATAGTTTCTGGAGCTAGAAGTGCTTCACTGGGTCCAATTCACTCACTTTACAGATAAAGAAACGGGGTCCTCAGAGGATCTGAAAGGATCAGTCCAATGTTCCTACTGGTGAGGCAGTGTCAGAACCAAGATTCAAACCCAAGTCCTCCTATTCCACATTCAAGGCATTTCCCCACCCCCGCTGCTGCTGAGAAGCCCTGTTTCCTAGAAAATCAAATAAACAGGCTTCCATTTCTTAGAATGTGATTCATGCAATAACATTCCATTAAAGTCTTTATGAAATACAGGTCATTTATCTGCAAATTAAATAAGCCTATAAAGACGATTATAAAGACACACATATATATACACATACAACTTCTGCTAGATGGTGACATTTTCCTACTAACTTCCAAGAACTGTGATTTGTCAAAGGGCTGCTGACTGTCACACGTTCTTAATGCCTTGGTACATGACATAAATCCATTTGCTCAGACAAATGATTATGAATTGCATTTTTTTCTCTTTAAGAAAAGCTACTGAATTGCAAAATGTCACGAAATCAGTTTCAAACTCTGCCAAATTCTTTTTGAGTCTTAATTAATTCTTTGGAACTATTCTGCCACCCCCACCCAGGAAGTTTTAAGGCTGATCTCTAGTGTTTCAAAGAGCTAGAGTGAAGTCTTCCAGCTCCTGTGTTAGTCTGGTCACACCAGTCCTTTAAATAGCCCAAAAGCAATTCCTGAAACCAGCAGAGTGGAACAAAAGACGCCAGTTAACTTCCTAATGGAAGGAAGGTTGAGAAGGAACTGCTGTAATTCACTAGGAAAGGGGAATGATTTTTCCTCATGGTAGGAAAGTGGAATCAGAGCTGGAAGGGATTTGTTTTTTCTCATCTGTAGAATGGGTCTAAGAGTATTTGTCCTATGTACATTGAAAGTTTATTCCTCAGCACGAAATGAAATGAAATCTAAAGAAATTGTTTTTCTAAAATGTTATGTCGATGAAAGCTACTTGTAACAATACTACTCCTATCAGGACTCTTGATTGTATACTCTAGAGAGGAGTGATGATGTCAAACAGGAGTGGTAGAGTTGGAATAGTTGGCCAGCTACAATGCAATCTACTGATTGACGAGCAAAGAAAGCTAGAGAGTTCAAGAAGACTGGAGTTCAAACTCTTCCTCAGGCACTGATTCATCAGTGTGACCCTGAGAAATCACTAGACCTTTCTCAGCCTCAATTTCTTTATCTCTAAAATGGGGTGATATCAGTCATGACACAGAGTTGTTGTGAGGATCAAGTGGGATAAAATATACAAAGAACTTCACAAAACTTTAAGTGCAATATAAATACTAGTTATCGTCACCATTTAGGCTTTAATTGTAGGTCTCCTTTTCTGGATCTTCATTCACTGTGCACCTGAGTACTGTGGTTATCCTTCAAGTCTCTCTTCTGGGGCCTCTTCTCTTCCGTCTCTGTTTATTATCTTGCTTGGTGATCTCATAGGTCCTGTATATTCCATTCTCATCTCTATACAGATGATTCTCAGATCTATTTATCTAGCCCTAATCTCTCTCCTGACCTCCAGTCTAGAATCTCCAACTGCCTATCAGACATTCTGAGCTAGATATCCTATAGGCAGTTGGAGATTCTAGACTTTCTAATTTTGCCTTTGCAACATCTCTTCTGCACACCTTCTTCTCTCTTCTTATGCTGCTGCCATCTTGGTACAAGCCCTAATTACATCATGCTGGGACCGTTCCACTAGTCTCAAGCCTCTCTCCTTTCCTCTTCCTCCTGCACTCAGCTGTCAAAGTGAGCTTTGTAAAGCACAGCTGGTTTGACCATCTCACCAAACTCCAATTGAATAAACTTCACTGGCTTCCTACTGCCTCTAGGATCAAATATACCATTTGGTTTTGGCTTTTAAATTCCTTTATAGCCTGCCTTCTTCCTACATTTCCAATCTACTTACGCCTAACTCCCCACCATGTACTCTTGTTATTGCTGTTCAGTCATTTCAGTCATGTCCCTCTTTTTGTGACCCCATTTGGGGTTTACCTGGCAGAGATACTGGAATGACTTGCCATTTCCTTCTCCAAATCATTGTACAGATGAGAAAACTGAGGCAAACTGGGTTAAGTGACTTGCCCAGCATCAAACAGCTAGTAAATGTCTAAGACCAGATTTGAATTCACAAATATGAGTCTTCCTGAGTCCTGGCTTGGTGTGCTATCCACTGCACCAACTAGCTGCCCTCATGTACTCTACAATCTAGTTAAAATAGCTTCTTTATCATACCTCACACAAGATCCTCCATCTCCCAAACCTTTTCATTTTCAATGGCTGTCCACCAGCTTTGAATTCTTTCCCTTTTCACCCATACCTCCTGGCTTCCCTAAGTTTCCTTCAGGTTTCATCTACAATCCCATCTGCTATAAGAAATCTTTCCTAGCCCCCTCTTGATTACCTCCCCCAAAACCCCTCACTTGCTAATGTCTTCCTTCTGAGATTACAACACAGTCCAGTGGACTTTCAACTCTACCCTACTGATTCTTTGGGATTGTTTTATTGTCTATTAAATGGGCATAGCAGTGTTAATGCTGCCTTCCTCTCAAGGTTGTTGTAAGGAAAGCACTTTGCAATTAGTTAAATAAATGTTCACTATTCTTAGCATGGATGTCTCTTGATTTTCAGCCCCGTTCCTTCAGCTGATCTTTATATGACATGGACTAATCATTCTTCACTATCCTGGGTACCCTCTTCTGGATGTCCTCTATCTTAAGAATATCCTTTCTAAAATGAGTAAAATGCTTCTGATATTGATTAACTAGGTTAAAGTACATCTCTAGATCATTTCTATTCCTGGAAGAAATGCCTCTCTTAATGAAGCTCTGGTTGCATTAGAGTTCAATACTGCCAAATTCATAGCACTGATCCATGCTGAATTTTTCAAGCCTTCTCAGAACTTTATTCAGACTAACTGCTCTTTAACTATATTTAATTTATCTTGTACTTATGGAGTTGATTTTTTGAACCCAGATGTAATAGTTTACATTTCTTTCTAATAAATGTCTAGTATCTGGATTAATAGTCTTGCCCATCAAGGTATTTTTTAAATCATGATTCTATAATGCAGTCTCTGCTATTCTATCCAACTTTGTATCATCCAGAAATTTGATAAGCATGTCATCTATGCCTTTGTCCAAGTTAATGATAAAAATGTTAAAGAGCATGGAATGAAACACAGATCCCTGTGCCATGCCCCTAGAGACCTCATTCCAAGTTCCTTTTATATCTATCTATCTATCTATCCATGTAGCTAGCTAGCTATCTGACCAAACTTTTACCAAACCATTTCAACAATAACCTTTGAATAGATGAATTAATTATGATCATGCACATAAATCTGACCGCAAGGGTTTTCTTGAAAAATGAAGTTGAAATCACTTAGGAATTGTGCTGTTTGTTTATTTTCAAAGTCCATAGATCTATTACAAGGATGATGTAGGCAATTTTTCTTTTATAATGAATATTAGAGGAGCCATGCTGCGATTCTCAGAAAAATGAGCAAGCGCAGTGACTCAGGGGAAAAAAAAATTTCTCTTAAAATCCCAAAAGTCAGGCATGAAAAAAAGGATTCTTTTGGAATCACTTTATTTTTTAATAAGTTTTGCCAATATATTTTGTTGTTATGTCATACTAATTTATGGATATAGCCTTCTTTCCCCTCATTCCAAATAAGCCCTTCATTTTTATATAGAAAAAGAATTAAGTAAAATCAATGACAGATTGAATATTTGGCAACAGTGAATATACCATTCTTTACCCATAGTTCCCCACCCACCTCTCTAACAATGTCAGAGTAGCTCTCCCTTATCTCTTCTTTTGGTCCCAGATCCATTTTCACAATTCTTCAGTATCTGGCTTTGTTTTAGTGTGACATAATTGCAATCTTTGTGTATATAATTACCCTGGTTCTTCGCTATACAACCTTTCATGTAAGTTTCTCCATGTTTGCTTGAGTTACTCATAGCTGTCAATGTTTACTTTGCAATGTTCCATCATATTAATGCAACACAATATTCTCAGCCATTCTGCAGTTGATGGGCATGCACTTTATGACTTTGACCTCAATTGAAGCATATTCATTGGTCCAGCATTTTGAGGATGATCATAACTTCACATTATGTGTGAATGGTGCCCTAAAGACTAATTCTTAATCCCACTGGGAGCAAAATTGGCTTGTGGATACACTGATTTCCTTTGGAAATAATAACTGACACATTGTGATGGAAAACTTATGAAGTGCTTTGCAAAGTAGGTACTCTTACACTTCCAGAGATGAGGAATTGGAAGCACCAAGTTAACATAATTGACTCAAGTGTCAGAGGTGGAATTATAATCCAGATTCTTTTGACCCCAGGTCCAGCCCTCTATCCTCTCTGCCATAATCCTTTGATGCATACTGGCCTTGTTTTGGTAAAGTTTGAAACCACACACACTTTCTTCTCCCTCAACATAAATTGTTTTCTGCAAAAACTCATTTTCTGCAGCAAAGAAACATTTAAAATATTTATGGTAACTTAAAATGCAGTGTTAGTTATACCTAAGGGTCTAAGGAATTATGGCATCTATCAGAAAACTTAGATAGCTGGGCTGAAAAGCTGTTGTTTTTATGTTGTTCAAGATGTCAGTATATGTTATAATTATTTTTTAGGGGAAGAATTTTCGGCTCTGAAGTCATTTCTCTCTGCCATACCCCCCAAAAAGCAAGAATTTACATTTAATCTTGCCAATGCCCTCTACCTTCAGGAAGGATTCCTGGTGAAAGAACAGTATCTCCATAGCAACGAGGCTTTTTTTCAGAGTGCTGTAAAACTGGTGGATTTCCAAGATGCAAAGTCCTGCGCAGAGGCAATCAGTACCTGGGTGGAAAACAAAACAGATGGTAAAGCTGTCCATTTTCCCAGAATCCTCATTTGCTATTCATATTTGTGGTTCTCTATGCCCTCAAGCTGGGAATGACTGGCTGTTTTCTTACTAATACCCAGAGCAGAAACATAGGCACAAAGGAATTAAGAAGTGAGAAACTCTACTTTCTTTCCCTCTTATTGTTACTCGGTCCTAAAATGGAGAGGAATTGAGAGCAGCTTTAGAAGAATAATGATCCTGGGTAGAATGGCATCGATTTTTTATGGTTCACCAGAGAACAGTGAACAGCAATTTTTGTGCCAGCCCCAGCTTTGTGGAGTCACCTTTTTTTTGTCAAGTAGAAGGCAGCTGATGATGTACGTACTCCATTAGTGACAAATGCTTTATTTCCCACATTTACTGTAAATCATTAATACCCCCTGGTTAAATGTGTTAATGCTTAGCAAAATGTCCTGATAACCCCCCTGGCAACATGCCACTCAAGAAACTTAATTTTTCCACAAAGTAAATGGAAGAAGACATGGTTTGGGGCTTCCCAAATCATCAAAGGAGGAGTCTTTGATCTTTTAGTCATATCCTTCACAAGAAACCTTACCTTAGTTCAAATTTATACAGTAGTTTAATGTTTGCAAAGTGCTTTTCATCCACTGTTCCAACAATCCTATGAGGTAGTTATTGTTATCCTCATTGCATAGGTGAGGAGGGATGTTAAGTGACTTGGCCATAGACATACAGCTAGGATCTGAGGGAAGATTTCATCTTAGATCTTCCTGACCTCAAGTCTAATGCTTCATCCACTGTGACATGGTGCCTCTCCAATGGGCGGTCAACTGGAACAGTAGACACAAAGAGATTCACTATATTTGTTTTTTGGTAAAATTTCAAGCCATAGAACATCTTAACACCCTATGCGTAGAGTCAAAAGGGATTCGTTGTTCTAGTTTTTGGTAAAGTTCCTTTCTAAATGCACTTCCCCCCTAAATTGTTTCTCCAAAAATGTACCTCAGAATAACAAAGTGCAATATCTGGAATCATAAGAGCTAGGCTTTCATCCTCTGTCTGCCATTTACAACCAGGCTCATTTTCAGCAGGTCATCTTGCCCTTCTCTCCCCCACCCCCAGGGTTCAATGAAGTGCTGCATTAGCAGTAGGCCCTGTCATGGTTCTTCCTACCATTCTGTCCTGCTCCTTCTCCCAAGTTTGAATCACATAATGACCACATCTTAGAGGGCCTTCATCCTAAAGACCAACCGTATAAGAGAACAAGAGTTTTCCCTTACATCAGAACTAGCCAGTGGTTATCTAGACTTTACCCTAAGCCTCTGCTAAGGTGGAGCTCATTATCTTCAGGGCAAGTCCATTCCATATGGAGACATCTTTGTTATTAAGTTTGTTTTTCTGACATCAAGCCTAAATCTGTATCTGCAATCTCCAGCCATTACGTCTAGTTCTACCCTCTGGAGCCAAGCAGACAAATCTAATCCTTCTTCTGGGTAAAAATCCTGGTGGAGAACAGGGAGAGGGAGCATTCCGGCAAACTCCTGACTTACTCTGTCCTTAAACTTTCTGCTAGCATTTCTAACTGGAATGCCATTTCAAGCTTCAAATGCCTCCTACTCCTAGTGAGAGAGATAGAGCTAGACTGTGGCTCTGCAGTCAATGATTAGGAATTGAGGACTGACTGGCCCTTTATTTAAAGACTGACTTATCCTACCCAAGATGCATATGACTAACAGCTAACATTTCAGTATTCTAACTCCATTCAATCAGAAAGATGATTACAAATTTATACAGGAGGAAAGGGAAAAAGTTGTTTGGTCCCTCCTTCTCCCCTTCCCCTCCCCTCAAACACAAAAAATTCTTAATGGTTATTTTGTCAGTCCTAATAGCTAGGTAGACAGTAGATATTTCTATTTTAAGAAATTTTCTGAGCTATCACATTCTTCTCTCTTTTTTAACCCCGAAAGGAAAAATAAAAAACATGTTTTCAACTGAAGACTTTAGCCCTCTAACACGACTTGTGCTGGTGAATGCCATTTATTTCAAGGGGGACTGGAAACAGAAATTCAGAGAGGAAGAGACACAGTCAATGGATTTCACCATTAAAGATGGCTCTATAACCAAGGTGCCAATGATGAAGATGCAACTGAGGACAAAGCTAGGTAATTTTGAGATTTGTTGTGTGAGGCAAGGAAACTCTTTGCCATCTCCAGGCCCCGTGGCAGGAGTCAGCTATCAATATCTGAGTAGGGAATTTCCATACAAGGACTAGGGATGAAATCCTAAGTGTGAAAAACAACAGCAACCTATTGCCTTGGTACATTTCCTTAGTGACGTCTATTGTATCACAATTAACTCCCTGCCTCCCCCTTGCCACCCCCATCCCCACCCTGCACACATTTTATGGTCCAGGAATACTGGGCTTGTTACTTTTCCTTCATCTCCCAACTCTGCATCTTTATATTGGTTGTTCCCCATGCCAGATATGCTCTCACTCTTCACCTCAAATCATTGACATGCTTGGCTTCTTTCAAGACAACTCAAATGATACCATCTACAAGAGGCCTTTCCAGTTCCCCCCAATTAAATGAGCCTTCCCATCTAAGGTTACCTCCCTTCTGTTATTTATCTGTCATGTAGGTATTTATATATGGTCTCTTCCATTAGTTTGTAATCCCTGAAGCATTTAGCATAGTGCTTATATTTATATATATGTGTATGTGTGTGTATGGCATATAGTAAACACTTAATAAATACTTTATTGATTGATTGATCTGTCTTCTCCCTCTTCGATTATAGGTTACTTCACTCATTCACAAATGAACTACCAGGTGGTGGAATTGCCCTATGAAGGGAATGAATTTAGTTTAATTCTCCTGCTTCCAGCAGAAGATGTAGCCATTGAGGAAGTAGAAAAAATTATCTCTGTGGATCAAATCCAAGGTTGGCTTAGTGAAATGCAGGAGGAACATGTGCAAATAAGCCTTCCTAGGTTTGTAATAGCATTTTATTATTCTCATCTCTTTCTTCCTTTTTCCTCCTCCTCATCCCTTTTCTTTCCCTTCGAGAGGATTCAGAATAGTAGGCTGAAAGGTGACAAATGTTTGAAGAAGAATGCTGACATCAGCAAAAAAATTCCTTTCTGAGGTGGCTTTCTACTCTGTTGGCACAAAGCTGGATCTAACCTGACTTGGCACAAATCCATTCTAAGGGGGACTGGATTCAAGAGCTCAATTTTCTCTGGAAGGGATGAAGAAATGTAAGACTAGAGTAATAGGATTAAATGGAATTATTATAATCGTTTTATGGTCAAACCTTAGATTTCTCTAGTTTTTTTTTCTTCTTCAATGGAGCTTAAAGTATTTCCCTTGCCCCAAAGTAAGGATATTGGTGGCAAATATAAGAAGTCACCCTTATCTTTTTTTTCCAAAAAAAGAAACACAACCCCAGGACACTAATTTTTAACATTTACAGCTGTAATAAAGTTAGGGCATTTTACCTATGGCAGGAACGGTGGGGAGGGAGTGGATAAAAGGAGAAGTATGGGAGATCTCCTGAATAGGAGTGCTTTAAATGGAATTCAAATAATATACACCTACCTACCCAACAGTTCTGAATGAACTTATGGCTTATAATTGAGCCCCTTTGTCCACTTACTTATTGTTGCCGATGCTGATGTTTTCATATAGACTCAAGAGGCAGCACAACATGGTGCCTAGGCTTGGAGTTACCAATACCCAGGTTCGAATCCTGCCTCTGACATTCACTAGCTATGTGACCTACAAGTCAACCAATCTCTATCTACCTCAGGGAACTTCCTTGGACATATCTGTTAATGGCCTCTAAGATCCTGTCTAGTTTTTAATTTATGGTGCTATAATACTATTCAGTTATAGATGCCTTATATTCAGCACTGGTGAAGGCAGTTCTCATCCTGACATGTCTCAGGGCTGACTAAATTCCATATTTATTCACAGTGGATTTGTATCCATCTTATAGGATATTCTGAGACTGGTTTCCAATTTATAATAAGTGCAAGTTATTTTTTTTAATGTAGAATAGGATCATAGTGATAGATTTACAGGGATAGAAGGGGTTTTAAGAGATTACCTTGTCTTCCCCCTACATAAAACATTTCTATAATAAACTGTTGACTATATTTATGATTTCAGTGTTAGAGATATTCTAACCTACCCATAGAACCAAGTCTAGTATTTCTATGTCTTCTTCTTGTCACATTTGGTTCTTACTGTATGATCCTAGATTTAGAACTGGAAGGCCATCTGGTCCACCTCCTCCTCCTGCCCTACTGTACAGCTGAACAACTGAGGCCCCTTGAGATTAAGTGACTTATGCAAGGTCATATAGCTCATAAGTGGCAAAACTGGGATTTGGATGCAGGGGCTACAATTCCAAATACAGTCCTCTCCCTATTGTACCATGCTGCCTCCCACCCTAATTAAAACTTAACAAGAAGAGAATTGGAATATCAGTTATGTGGTGGCAAATTACTTTCACTGGGAAGAAAAAATGAAACTTTATCCAGAGTTCTAAATGTGGTTATTAACTCAACCACTTGAGAAGCAGGATGGCCCAGTGGAAGGCATACTGGGTTTGAATTAAGGAAGGTCTGGGTTCAAATCCTGCCTCAGCTACTTATCAGCTGTGTAACCCTAGGCAAGACCCTTCACTTTTCCGAGACTGTCCTTATCTTTAATATGGGGATAACAGGAGCCTCCCTCCCATTTGTCATAAGCACCAAATGAAGTAACATATGTAAAGTCTCTATAAACCTTTTCAAGTGCTCTGTATCAGTCATTATAATTATAATTGCATTAGACTATTTGTTTTTCTTTTAAAATGCTTTTATTGATATTTGGTTTTTGTATCACATACATATCCAAATATATCCTTTCCTACCCCTGATGGAGAAAGTTAATCTTTGTACCAAAGGGGGAAAAAAGAAAGAGGAAGTGGCTCAATTCAGCTAAATCCATGAGCACATCAGCTGTGTTGGTCCTACAGTGTATTCAATATTCAGCACCTATGGTCTCCCACCTCTGCAAAGAAGGAAGGGAAATGCATTTTTTCAATTTTTTCTCTGACACCATACTTGGTCATTAGGATTGTGCAGCATTCAGTTTTGTTTTTACGCATTTCCAGCGCATTACCTTGTCTTTACTTCAGGCAAACATTCATAGTTTCAGATTTTGAAGATAAAGAACACAATTTAAATTGTTTGGGCAGGAAGGGATCTCAGAGGTCATTTTGTACAACTATCTCATTTTATAGATAAGGAAGTGATGGAGAGAAGCAGAATCACTTGACCCAAGATTGCACAGGTGATTACTGAGTGAGATGAAATTTGAACCCCACTCCCTGGACCCCATATGCAACACCTTTTGTAATAACATCATATTACATTCATCAGATCTCTTCCAGCCCATTCACATGGGTCCCAAACTTTTAAAAATAAAACTATGAAAAAAAAAGTAAGTTGCTTCCCTTGCACAGGTAGAATGAAGCAGATTTTGGTTATTTGGCTGTTGCTGAAAGCTCAATCAATAGTTTTGTAGAAATGAGCAGTAAGTTTTCCACACGACTGAAAACTGGGCATGACTTCAACATGGAAATGTGCCTTTTAGCTTCTAAGGAGTTATTTATGTCAGCTTTCTTCTGTTTTCACACAGGGACATCCAGATTTGTAAAAGGAAAGGACAGCCATGTGAAAATGGAACTGTCTTTTCAGCCTAATTCAACTAGATTCAGCTTCAGGTCGTCGTCATTGAAATCACAGCCACTTCTGTAGCAAAGGCATACAGAATTCTTTCTTTATTTAAATATAGGGAAACATGACTGTTTACAGAAAAGTGAGCTTGCAGAAGGAATTTCTAAAGAATTAAAAAAAAGATTTATAGATGCCTTTCATTTTGAAATCACCATTGTTTTTGGGTAACTACAATAATGTATTAATGTATTGTTTTACAAAAAATTCCCTTAATATTAACTATTTACAATTTTTGTCGTGCCAATTTAGTTAGTATGAGAGTGAAACCCTAGAAGTTTTTAAATTCATATCTCTTATTATTAGTGATTCGGAGCACGACTTCATATGGTCATTGACAGTTTGCCATTTTTCTTTTGAAAACTTTTTGTAGTATTTGACCACTTAGCTATTGAGGAATGACTCTTGGACTTAAGTATTTTTGATAGTTTCCTACATATTGTAAATATCATAGTCTTATCAATTTTATTTTCTGAAAAATATTTGTCCACCTTCAGCAGTTTCTCTCATTTTACCTGCATAAATTTTATTCATGCAAAAGATTTTTTTTCACAATCCAAATGTTCTATTTTGTCATATACATTTGTATATATATCTATGTATACAGAGATGCATGTGTGTGTGTGTGTGTGTGTGTGTGTGTGTGTGTGTGTGTGTGTGTAGGGAGGAAGGGAGGGAGAGAGAGAGAGAGAGAGAGAGAGAGAGAGAGAGAGAGAGAGAGAGAGAGAGAGAGAGCATTACAGAGAAAACATTTATTAAGTAGTTGTTATGTTCCAGGCATTGTGCTAAGTACTAGTAATATAAAAACTAAAAAACAAGACAGTCTCTACTCTTTATTACCATCTGATAGAGGAAGATAAAAAATAAATGGGAGCTAGAAGTGGGAAGAATAACAGGACTAAACATAGAGTGTGGCAGTGAAAAAACAAAACAAAACAATGCGTCGGTAGAGGAGACCAGTACTTGAAGCAGAAATAAAGAGTGAGTGGCATAGGTGGGTCTTTGAATTAATGAAGTGACATTTCTAAGCAGGGACTCACCATTCACTGCATGAACTTCAGGCAGGGTAGAATTGTCTTCTGGGTGTCAGGTAGGTAGTGTGGAGGTGGAATCTGTGGGAGAGTGAGACAGAAGTAAAGATCACCTCTGTTGCTTTATGACCACCTCTATCCTTTGTTTAAGAATTCTCCCCTTAGCCATATATCTGAAAAGTACCTTCTTCCATTTGCCTCTTATTTTTATATGACTTTTTACATTCAGATTACCTTCCTATCTGGAGATCAATGTGCTATATGGTACAAAATCCTGGTCTAAACTTATCATTTTACCGAACTGCTTTCCATCTATCCCAGTAGTTCTTATTAAATAGTCATTTCCTCAGCAATTTTAGTTCTTTCATTTCAATTGATTCTGACTCTTCTTTAGCTAATCTATTTCACTATTAATCAGTATCCAATAGAGAGCCAAATGGTGGTGGGGACAGAGGGACCCTCAAAATTAGGAAGATGTAAGTTCAAGGTCCATTTTGGACACATCTTGGACTGGTGACTCTGTATAGCATCTTTGACATCTTCATGACTAGACAAATCTCTAAGAACATTAAAATATAGAGCAGTTATTTATCCACATTAGTAGAGGAAGTTTATTCACTGAGAGTTTCCTATATCAAAGAAATCAGATGATTACCACTTTATAAGGTAGTTTAAATTATGGTAATGATAGGCCCCTTTTGTTCCTATTTTTTTTATTTCCCATGAAAATCTAGACCTGGCATTCTTCCGAAGGAATTTGGTTTAGTTCTATGAAGTATGTCATTATGTATGTAAATTAGTTTTGGTACTATCATTGGTTTTAGTACATTGGTAAGATTCCACCGTAATTACTAAATGTCTCTCCAATTTTTAAGTATGTCTGTAAAGAATATTATATTTTATATTTATTGTGTCTTTCGTATGTCTTGACATTTGTCTATTTTTATTTTTATATTATACCTAACACTTAAGAATACCTATCCCCTCCAAATTCATCTGTGAACTTTTATAAGTTCAAGTATAAAAGTACAAAATGAAGGATATGTTCACACCATAAGATGTTTTCTAGTGTTTTACTTAAATCAGGTTTATTTCAAATATTAGATGATTAATCTAGCACATTATCCTATATAACTCTATAGTAAGTACCGTTATAACAAGGTTCTTGGAATAAGTATATACCTAAGTCAAGTCAATAAGCATTTATTAAGTGCTTACTATGTGCTAGGCTCTGGCTAAGTTCTGGGGATACAAGGGCAAGCAAAAAGAAAAAAAAAACAGTTCCAGCCCTCAGGGAGTTTATATTCTAACAAGAGAGGACAACATATAAAGGAAACTGAAGGAGAGTAGAATGGAGGGTGTACTGGAATGGGGGCATGGAGGAAGGGTCCAGAGAGCGAATCAGGAGTGGAGCACTATGGGCCTAGACAGAATCACAAAATGATGATTCTGAAAAGTAATTCACCAATGAGATAAAAGCCACAGGCACAGAGAAAGAGGACAGCCGAGTCATTCATGGTGGCAAAGTCTGGAGAAATAAAGAGAATGTTCATACATTGTGTACATATGTGTGCATATTATTTGTGAATATATTACCTGAAAGTCTTCCAAATGGTATAGTTAATAATAACTCATACCTTTTTAGCTCTGCAAAGATGATTTCATATTACTTAGGGGCAACTTCAATGGATCACAAAATGGGTACTTAGGATGAACTCAATTTATTTGCCCTAGTGTTGCAGGCAATACTAGCTCTGTAGATCTTTTCAGTTTTTTTAAGGTCTCTGGCTCTGTTTCTTTATCTGTAAAATGGGGATAATAATAAGCACCAATTTAAGGTTGGCGTGAGAATACATTGAGATATAATTAGCGGGCTTTTCAAAACTTAAAATACTTTAGAAGTGAGACCTTTTATCAATATTATTAATAACATCACGATTATATCTGTTCTTTTAGTTGACACTTATAAGTAACACTGATATTGGAAGCACTTTCCCTGAGTCACAGGGAAACTAAGTCAAGGAAAAATTTAATGATTTGTCCAAAGTCATATGTAATTAGTGGTGGATCCAATACTAGAACCCAGGTCTAGATCTAGGAAAACGTAGGCTCCTTGAGGGCAGGCACTGCTTAGAACTTACATTCATATTCTCAGCACCAGGCACAGAGAATACGTAAGAGGTGCTTAATAAATGCTTACTGATGCATAGATAGGTGATGCTGCTACTCGTTGTTAGCAAATTCATTCAATATCCATCAATATTTGTTCATTCCATGTATATATTGTGTTAGGCCTTGTAGGGGAACACAAAGAAAATAGGCCACGTGGTATAGTGGATATGTTGAGGTTCAATCTCTGCCCACCTAGGGACAAAAACTGTTGTAGTTTCATGATGCGTTGTGGTGAAGGGCTTAGGTAATGGAGGAGGGGTCCTAGCCTCAGTGCAACTGTGCAGGCGCTATTGTGGGTGGGCCCCTTCTACGGTTTGGTGGTCAAGCATTCTGGTCGTGTTGCCCTCCAATCGGCTAGCTATTGTGGTCCTGTCTAGTCAAGATAGATAGTTAGGTATTGTTGTACTGAATGCAAGAATACACCTGTTCATGGGAAAGGCTTTCTGTTGGACAGTGCTGGGTTTCTGTTTCCGTGGGAACTAAGAGGTCAAGACACACCTGTTGTCCTAGTGAGCAGTGAGGCATAGGACATTGGAGGGGGGAGGAGTGGGGGAAGTGGCTAGGTTGGTAGAGTGGGGAATGAAGTCAGAATATTGGGGCTGGGGGCAGCTCTTTTAGGACTCCATCAGATAAAGAACTGGCCTCAAAGTAAAGAATTTTGTCATCCCACCCCTCACATATACTGACTGTGCGACCCTAAGTCATTTAGTAAGTCATTTAACTTCTCAATGCTCAGGCAGCTCTTTAAGGGCCATAAGTTGTAGAGCAGGAAGGGATCTGCTTTGGCAGAGGGAAGTTCTTCAGCTGGGAGCACTCTATACCAATGGACACACAGGTCCTGTAAAAATAAACCACACAAGTGCCAACCTCACACAGACCCTTGAGAGGGTCTGACGAGATAATGTCTGGAAATCTCTTTG
>CM053626.1:20350015-20389537 GCA_028646595.1 Phalanger gymnotis | reverse complement strand
TGTGTGTGACTGGAGAGCTTAATCAATACTGGTTGACTGAGTCTAGACCTTTCATTCCCTTTCCCTTTCCAAGGCCACATGGCACACATTCTGAGCATAGTCATTAATGACCTCTTTCCTCTCCAGGCAAATTTAAAGAATAAATAATTTAGCTACCTTCTTGGTATCAGTTTTGACACAGTCTAGGAGACATCTATGAAACTATACTTTCATGTTGTAATATGAAGAAGATTCTCAGGACCTTAGATTTAGAAATGGAAAAGACCTCAGTTCAACTCACCCATTGGCACAGATGATAAAATTGAGGCCCAGAGCCCTGTCCAGGGTAATACAGACAACTAAGTGACATAGGAGATAGAGTACTGGACTTGGAGTCTGGAAAACCTGGGTTTGATTCCTGCCTCAGATGTGTGGCCCTGGGCATGTCACTTAACCTCTTTTACCTTCACTTTCCTCATCTCTAAAATGAGGACGTTGGATTCAGTGGCTTCTAAGGTTCCTCTCAACTCTAAATCTATTATCTATGACGATATGGTAAGTAGTAAGTGACAGAGATGGGAAATGAACCCAGGCCATCTCACTCCAGACTCAGATCTCTTTCTACTTCAGCTCTGCTTTGTGAGGGCATATGGAATCCGTACACAGCCAGGTGGTGCGGTGAATCAATTGCTGCACCTGGAGTTGAGAAGACCTGAGTTCAAATCAAGTCTCAGACCCTAGCTGTTCAAGTTTGATCTCTGCTGCCTCAGTTTTCTCATATGTAAAATGGGGATAATAATGTTAATAACTACCTCATTGTTGTAAGGATAAACCGAGAAGTTACCTATAAAGCACCTTGCAAAGTTTAAAGTATTATATAAATGTTAGCTATGATGCTTCTGCTGATCTCTAGAGGCATAGCACAAAATAGCTTGTTCAAGTATTCTTTTCATGGTTAATTTAACCAAAAAAATCCACTGGGAACGTTTTCCCAACTATTTCTGAGAAATTAATGAGAACTAGAAGATTTAACTTATGTGTGGCTCAGGAAAGAGGACAGAACTTGATTAAATATAAAAAGGGATGATGGCAAAAAACAGTATTTCATTTCACAGTCAATTGTAGTTAAAAAATAATCTGGTAAGAGTTATGGAAAATGTTTCAAGCATTTCTTTTTTTTCCTCTGCAGGTTTCAAATAGAACAGAAATTAGATTTCAAGGAAGTTTTCAAGGCTCTGAATATAACGGAGATATTTAGCGGTGGCTGTGACCTTTCAGGAATATCAGGTAGTGTGATGGATGACTGTGATATTATCCCAGATATTTTAAAGTATGTTTTCAGATTTTTTTCCTTCCTTTAGTTATGCCCTGTAACTGCTTGATTTTCAAACTTAAAACAATAGACCCCATAAAACACAAGCACAGACTGTATAAATGTCACTTCTGTACATTCACACTGCCAACAAGTGCTCAGTATGTTTTCTGCTTTAATAGTCCCCTTCATGGAGCTCACAAAACATTTTGGAACTGTTAGTTAAGTCTGATAACTGCAATTTTTAGTGGATTTATGGAGTTAAAATAGAGCCGAGTCCTTATTTCAGACGTTTTCATTTCTAGATCTCTAAAATGGGAATAATAACCTCACAGTCCTTCTCTAAAGGAAGCTAATAAAAACTCTCATAAGCCATTTTGCAAATGCTAATGTAGGAATATTAAAGTCCTTGAAATAGTCATCTGCAAGCTGCCACTGTTCTCTGATCTAGAATACAGAGAGCACCTCTATCAAGGGCCTCATCTATGACTCCAGAACATTTTACTGTTAGGTCACTATGGGCCAACTATGGGCAGGGTCCTGGGCTTAGCATGGGAAGATACAGAGGCAGGGAAGACATAGTCCCCATCCTCAAGGATTTTATCCTGACCTGTATTCAGTAAACCTTTACTAGACAAAGATTTTCCACTGAAAATCTATAGCACAAAGCAGATCACTGAATGCCTCTGCTGAGATCATACACTGATCCATCATTGTGAGTTGGCATAGAAATAGAACATAGCACTTAGAAGGCCCATTTCTGCTTTGGGTGAGTGAATGGAAAATAATGTGGTGTATTGGTGCCACTGAGCTCCAGATCCAAAATTCCATGACTGGTGTAGGTAATGCACAATCTGTGGCCTGCGTGTGGCTCTTTAGAAGTCCATGATGCATCCTTACAACATGAAGGTAAATCACAATTGCCTTTACAGCCCTATTGATGTTATTTTGATCAATTGCAAAGGCAGTAAATACTTCTTATTGATGGATACATCATGTTCTCTGAAAAATCGAACATGGTAATCTGCCATAGATATACCTAAGGGTCCTTTAGCTGGTATGATCTATTTAGCATAATATAATAATTACTCATGCACTAAGGAGTTAGAGCTAAGAAGGTCCTTAGAGATAACAGGAAGATGTGGAATGGATGGGGCACTTGACTTGGAATCAGACAGATCTGAACTTAAATCCTGACTCAGACTGGCAGTGCAGTTCTCCCTTCCATATTGTGATTTTCCTCATTATGCTTTCGATGTATCTTGGGTCAGCATAAAAAATTAAATGGGAATTTTGGGGGAGTTTTGTGGAAGCTGTGGGCAACACACAAAGGCCAGAAGATGGCAGAAAATGTTTAGACACTCAGAAATGCATAATACATGTATATATATATGCATATATATACATATATTTATGGAGTATTGTATAAAACCAACATATTCCATGTTTCTTTTTTGTTTGTTTCGTTTTTCTGGAGGAAGAGAGCAAGGCAATTGGGGTTAAGTGACTTCCCCAAGGTCATGCAGCTAGTAATTTTCAAGTGTCTGAGGCTGGATTTAAACTCAGGTCCTCCTGATTCCAGGGCTGGTGCTCTATTTACTGCACCACCTAACTGCCCATATATTTCATCTTTTGATATCATAACAATTCAGACTTCTTTTTTGGTATGAAGCGAAGGCAAAAATTTTACATGGATTTTCTAGAACTCAAGGGTGCCACACACCAACCTCCACAATGTGGAAAGGATAACTATAATCTTGGGCAAGCCATTTATTCTCCATCAACCCCAGTTCCCTCATCTGTAAAATGGGGATAATAATATTGTGATTCTACCATGAGGTAATAACACCTCCTTCACAGGGTCGTTGTGAGGATCAAACGCTTCATGAACCTTAAACCACTGTATGAGTTAGTAATGATTATCACTAGCTTGGGATCGTTGAAACCAATCCACTCATTTTACAAATGTGGAAATTGAAGTTCAGAGGGGTTAGAAGTCTTGTAAATAGGAAACAGTAAAGTGGAGACTCAAACCCAGCTTCTCTGGCAATAAATACAGCACATTTCCCCCTGTATCACAGAGAATTTAGGAGAAAAATACTGTAGCTTTGTCAATGAGGCTGGGGAATTCTGCCTCCTCCCACTGGTCAGGCTAGCCACTCTTGGTCTATAAAATGTAGTATTTCACCCGAGGTAAGATTTTGACACAAATGGGCCTCTCAGATTTTACTTCAATAATGGTCTCATCGGTGTTAAGCATTTGAAGTAATGTATTTGGTAATGGTCATGGAATCAGGAGAGAACTAGATTTAAAAGCTCTCTGTGCCTCAGTTTCCTCATCTGTATAGAGAGCATAAAGCTTGCAACACCTACCTCCTAGTATAACAGAACCACAGTTTATCATATTGTCTATCTCTCCTTGCTTTATAGGTTATCTAAAATATGATAAATATACCTTACATTTCTTCATGCCAGTCACTGACAACCAAAAGGACAAGGTCCTGTGCTACTCTTCTACAAACCTCTTTTCAAATTAACAGAAGGTCATTAATCAACACTCACTCTTCTGTGAACCTATATGCAAGTTTTATTAATTACCCACCATTTCATTCTTCCACCAATAAGCATCTTATAGGAGATTTTGTCAAGTTGGCAAAAATCAAGGCACACTCATTCAATCAAGGCATGCCTTACAAACCCAAGAGTTCCAGCACGTTAAAAAAAATAATAATAATTAGTTTGATGTGAGTGACTCTGTGCTGGCTTTTGTGACCTCCTTTTTCTTTTCAAAGCACTTGCTAACTATCAACTAATCCTTTAGAATTTTGCTGTAGACCAATATAAAGATCATTAGTCTGGAATTTCCTGAATTCATCTTTTTTCTTTTTTGTAACATAGCTTAATTTTTATCACTAAAGAGTTACATTATGAACAGTAAAAATAAATAAAGAAAAAGGATAAAGCATGGGGAAGTAAACTAATCTCTTCTTTATAGTAGCAGAATATAGGTCTCTACAAAGAAATAATGTGTACCTTACCACGGTTGAGAAGAATCTTCATGGCAGGGGATGTGGAAACCTAATCAAGAAAACTTCCACTGAAATATTGAAGGGAAGTGAGGGGTGGGAGGGGAGAAGGATGCAAAATGGGAAAGACATTCTTTGTCTGTTTTTTTACTTTATTTCTCTCCTGCTATCTTCATGCAAACACTCTTCCCTCTTATTTTTCTATTCTGGAGTTCCTATATAGAGCCAGCCTTTCTTTGTATGAAATACTATTCCTTCTCTCAGTTTTATCTGATTCTTTTTAACAAACCAAGATAACACCCCTTGAAATTTCTAGCATCTCTCCCTATGACTTCTTACCTATCACCAAAAGAGATCTTAGGATGACATTAACATATTCTATTTGGATCCTGGGAGGTAATTTTTTTTTTAGGTCCAGGGACTTAAACACATTTAAAGTAGCTAGGTAAACTCTTACCATCTTTTTACCTGCCATGGCCTTTCATTCCTTCTTCATGTTGCTTGTTAGGTTGAAGATCATTCAATCTTCTGGAGGAGAGAGAAGCAAAACAGAAATTAAGTGGTTCTGTGCCCTCTCCCTCTCTCATTAAAATTATCTCCTTGTCCTCAAACAATGGGCTTGTCTCCTCCTTGATTTATGATTCTTCCTAATGCAGGAGAGGTTTAGAAGACATCTATCCCATTTGAATATAAGTTCCTTAACACCAGACTTTGTTTCATTATTTATACTTGTACCTTCAGTGCCTAACACATAGTAGGCAGTTGTAGATTGTGAATTGATTGATGATAAATTTTAGTGGATTCTGAAATGTAACCTTCTTGATCTCCTCCCCCTCCTCCTCCTCCTCCTCCTCCTCTTCCTCCTCCTCTTGCTCCTTCTTCTTCTTTCTACAACATTTTTCCCATCCTTGATTATGTGGCCCTCTTCCCACTTTTTGTCCATAGTCGTTTTTTAAAATCTGAAGTCATCACAGAGCTTCCAGTGCACCTCCATTGTTTTCTTTAGACATATTTTTTTTGTCACTGATATGCATCTCATCTATAAAGATAGAATTGCTATTCAAATAATCTCCCATCCCCTTATGACATTATGTTATTTGGTCTCAGGGAATGGGATCATGTCATCTTTTCTGGTAATTTTTAAAAATTTCATTTCCTAAGGCTTCAAGTATATTTCTGATTAATTCTAGTGTACTGAAATTAATTTGATTACTTTCTTCCAAGATTCTTGTTATTGCTTTTTCGATCACTATATTTTCTTATTAGCTAGAACTTCGTCCAGATTATTTCTCCTCATTCCTTCCTCTATTTTCTGAGAAATTTTCAAGTTACCTGAAGAGTTTCTCAGATGCCCTACTTTTAGTAGAATTATACTTGTAGTTCTAGTAGACTTTGGATTTAAATTTAATTGTTCAGTATTAACTTTATTCTTTGTCTCTGGACAAGTTATGTAACTTATATAATAAAAGCAGAATCCATTCCCTCTGTTTTGTCAAGTGGTCTGTTATATTTTCTCCCAATTATATTGCTTTGTTTTTCCTTTTATCTTCCTCCAAATACTCTCCACTGTGCTTTCATTCTTATGTGGTAGTGCTATTCTCCCTCCCTTTCATGATTATCTGATTTTTAAAAATATACTCTTCTGCTGGCATCATTCAATCAAAGTACAATACCATCAAATCTCAATGATATGTATTTCATTGTATTTTTTGTGAAAATTTAAAGTACATTTTATTTTTATATCCTATGCATTGATACCTTGAATTTTCAGTATTATTCCTGCCTCAGTTCTTTTTATTTTCATTTGAGAATTACTGGGAGCTATTTATTTCTTTTATGTACATATTTAATATTGCCTGCTTCATAATATGTAATTTTGCAGTTTTTTCTGGGCTTTACCTCTCTTTTGCCCTCAAAATTCCACTGAAAGCCTTCTTGATTAGATTAATAATAGCCTGACATATGTGAATTATACTCTACCTCTTCATAAAAAACTCATCATTTTGTCATTATAGAAGAGATTAACAAGCTTTCCTCTTCTTCATCTTTTCTGAGCATTCATAACATAATTCTTTTTTTGTTTATTTATTTTAGTGGTATTTTATTTTTCCAATTATACATAAAGACAATTTTAACATTAATTTGTTATAAGATTAATTGACTCTCAAATGTCTCTCCCTCCCCTCTTTCCTCCCTAAGAATATAAACAATTTGATATAGGTTATATATGTGCAATCATGTAAAACATATTTCTATACATAATATAATAACTCTTAAATAATGAAAAATGAAACAGTATAACCAAAATGAGTTGAAAGTTAGTATAAAATACTGGGCAAGGTTTTAAAGAAATAAAAATGGAAGCCCAATTTGATATCCTTTTCACAAACCTATAACTTATTCATTTATTCCATTTCCTAACATTCGTTGGACCAAATTAATACGGTCGTTTGTAATCCAAGATACTTATTTTCGCATGGAGTCTGGACTCTTCTTGGGTTTGTCATGATTTGGGACAGTAATCTGGTTTAGGGCCAAAAGCAACATCACCTTCTCATGGATGCTGATGCTCAGTAGGTTTTGTTTATGTGTTGTTCTTGCTTTCTTGCTTAGCCAGTGGTTTCTTAGTTTTTCACTGTATAACTTCCCAGTTTCTCCCCTTTTCATGTGATAAAAGTCTGTCAAGGAAAACAAACAAACAAATTTCTGATTCTTGGTTCCTTCTTTCTAAGTATTTTATCTTGATGGCAGAAGAAAGGAAGAAAGCTATTATAGTTATAAAAAAGTTTCCCCTCGCTAACAGAATGAAAGCCTCATGCTATTTTTTTTTCAATCAAAAAAGAACAATTTTTCACTCTGCTTCCAAAGGAGATGAAGTATCTCCCTCTGGCAAATTGCTAATTTGGGGCATATTTGCTACTGTTGTTCCTCAAAATTTCTCTATGATGACTCTCCTTTATACCTCTTTAGGAAGAAGTAACATTTATAAACTACTTCAGATACGGACTCCGTTAGTGAGAAAGATTATTTAATTCGTTCCAATTTAGAAAATACTTAGTTTCTCATCCCTCAAACAGCTCCTTCTTCACATAAAAATAAGTTAAGGTCAGTTGTAACAAAAATATCTTCCCAACACCCTCTTACTCCATTTGGCCGTCATTCTATCTCTTTTCTGCTCTTCCAAACTTTTGGAATGAGTAACACACAATTACTGAGTCTACTGCCTGCTACCTGCTCATTCTTTAATACCTTCCACTCTGGTGTCTGCCTCACAAATTGACTGAAATTGCTCTTCTTATCAGCAAATCTAATCATCTTTTTCAGTTCTGTTTTGCACTGACTTTGCTTAGCATTTGTCCTTGTTGACCATCTCTTTTTTGTTTATGCTCTCTCTACCTTTTACTTCCATGGCTCTGCACTTGAATTGTTGGTTCTCCTTCTCTAAACGGTCTTTCTCTGTCTCTTTCATCAAATCCTCTAAATACTCAGCCCCTCTCTCCCATAAATGGAATTGGTTCTGTTCTATTTCTCATTTTTTTCTTTTAATCATCTCATTCACTCCCAAGGCTTCAATGATCATCCCTAAGCATTTTGCTCCATACCTCCCCAATCCAAATATAGATCTCAAGGCTGGATCTTTCATCAGAGCTATACTTTGTGGGGTATCTTCAACCAAATATCCCACTACACTCTCAAAGCCATCATGCTTAAAGCTGAATTCTTCATCTTTATCCTCAAACCTCTGTTCTCCCTCTAATTTTTCTATGCTGTTTGTGGTACCATTATTCTTCAGATCACACAGGTTGTAGCCTCAGAGTTCTCCTGATATTTTATATAGACTTAACCTTTACACTTATATTCTGTCTTACATTAGCATTTGTGTTACTTTATTTCATCCACCTCTTTCATCAGAATGTAAATCCTTTGAAGGCAATGTTGGTGTCTTTTTACATTTTTCTATCTCAGCACCAAATGAAGTCTATTGCTCCTTTATTCAGTCATTTCAGTTGTGTCTGACTCTTCGTGATTCCATTCGGGGTTTTCTTGGCAAAGATAGTGGAATGCTTTCTACTCCAGCTCATTTTACAGATGAGAAAACTGAGGCAACAGGGAAGTGACTTGCCCAGAGTCACAAAGCTAGTAAGTGTCTGAGTAAGGATTTCAACTCAGGAAGATGAATATTCCTGGTTCCAGGCCTGGTATTCTATCTACTGTGCCACCTAGCTGCCCTTAGTAGGTGCTTAATACATATTTATTAAATTGAATTGACAATACATGTGATAATGAAGAAAGCACTGACTGAAATCAGAGGTCCTAGGTTCAATTGCCATCTCTCATAATTCCTCTGTAACTTTGGTCATGTCAATTATCTGCCCCAGGCCTCAGTTTCATATGTAAAATGAGAGGATTTGGACTAGAAAGCCACTGAAGTACTTTCCAGCACTCTGTCTTTGAACCTCTGATCCCATTGTGTTTAGAATAAGTTCTCTAAGTAATAATAGAGCTAAAAGCAAATCCCCAGCAAGAAAGTGTCAATGTCCCCAATTGTCACTAGCAGTTTTACTTCTAGCTTCTCTATTCTTTGTCCCAGTTCTAGCTGAAGTCTGGTTTCCAGAGCTGGGGGTGGACAGTGCCACCATTACAGCTGATCAGCTACATCGGAATGAAAAGCATTTATTAAGTGTTTGCTACGAGCTGAGCATTGGGTGAAACACTGGGGATACAAAAGCAAAAGCAGCCTGGGCTGTCACAACGATGAGTTAAAGGATAAGACAGTCCCCGAGGCCTGCTGACAGACAAGCAGGAAGCCCTGAAGTCCTTTCCCTCATTAATTCCTGACAAAAATCGCTTAAGTATGTAGTCTTGGACTCGGATTCCGGAGATTTAGCTCTGAGTCCCACATCACCTCTTTAATCATCTGTGTGGCTACGGACAAATCACTTAACCACTTATAGCTTCCCTTTTTTCATCTATAAAATGTTACATGGGGGAATAGAGATGGGAATTGTTATTTCATAGGTACAAGGAACTCCCAGAGAAGGAAACTTCCTCCCTTGAGGCAGATTGGCACCCTATATTCCAAGCACTTAAAGTCTTAGAGACTTGCCTTAAAGGCCTGAGAAGTTACATAATTTACCTGGGGTCACACATGTAGTACATGTCAGAAGTGAAACGAACTCTGGTGTTTGAGGCTTTGAGGCCAACTCTCTACCCATTGTACCTATACCCACCTATATCCTCTGTAGCCGCTTCTGGAATTGGAGAAAATAATACGTCTATCCTAGAGCTGTTGTGAGGAAGTGCATTGCAAACCTTAAAACACCATATGAATGGAAACAATTCTATTTGTACTCAGCACATATTTCTGTGGAGGGCAATTTGGATGAAAATCCCTTGTCTTGTCCCTTCGTTTAGGAGAGGAAGCAGAACCGATTCTCCCAGACCTTACCTACCTCTAGGTACAGGGGCCAGACAAAGAGCATGATTACTCCTGACATCTCCCCTTCCCCTTCTCTTGCTGCTAGGGTAGAGAATACTCAAAGTTCACTGGCACAAAGAAGAATATCAGCTTGCAGATAATGAGATCACCTCTTAAAGGTTTTAGTCTGGGCCAAAGGTTTCTTTTCTGTGTGAACTAGAACACTTTCAAGCTTAATACTGTTTATGTATTAAAATTCATTAAATGTTTTGAACCCTCAGGCAGCATTTTAATTGACAAGGAGGAGAGCGGTGTCCTAGTAAGCTGAACTTGGTAGGATCAATTATTCATAGATTTCACCTCCTCACCCATCATATTTTATATAGTGAAAACACCAACTCATGACAAAATTTAAATTACCTTTATCCAGAAAATGATTGCTAAAAATACAAATGACCAGTAAGCAGTCCATGAGACAAAAAGTATTTCAAGCATATACTATTCAGTCACCTAGCATTCATTATTAAGTGCCTACTATGTACCAGGCACTATGTTAAGTGCTGGGGATATAAAGAAAGTAGAAAGAAAAGAAAACACCAATCTCTGCTCTCAAGGAGCTGACACTCTAATGGAAAAGATGGCATGAATAAGACTATGTGTAAACAAAATGTTATACAGGAAAAATTGGAAGTAGTCTCAGAAGAAGGGTACAAGATTAAGGAAGACTAGGAAAGGCTTCTTGCAGAGAGAAGGACTTTAGTTGAGACTTTAAGAAAGCCAGGGAAGCTAGAAAGAAGAGATGAAGAGTGAGAGAATTCCAGGCATGAAGGATAGTCAGTGAAAATTCATGGAGTTGAGAGATGAAATATGTAGTGCAAGGTTCAACAAGGAAGCAGATGTCACTGGGCAGAGTATATAGATGGCAGTAAGATGTGAGAAGAGTGGAAAAGTAGGAAGTGGCAAGTTATAAAAGGCTTTAAAAGCCCAAATTAGATTTAACATTTGATCCTCAAGGCCATAGTGGGGGTACTAGAGTTTATTGAATGGGGGGGTGGGTGTGATCGGATTATGTGTCAGATTGATTTGAAAGCTGAGTGGTTGAAGGGCTGGAGTGGGAAGAGGTTTGAGGCAAGGAGACCAACAATAGTCTCAGAATGAGATGATGAGGGCCTGAACTAGAATGGTGGCAGTCGGAGAAGGGGGCATTTATTAGAAATGTTATAAAGGTAGAAATGACTAGCCTTAACCAGTGATTGGATAAACAAAATGAGAGAGAGAGAGAGAGTGAGGAAAAGAGGATGGCATGTAAGGTGTGAGCCCTGATAATTGGGAAAATGGTGGCAGCCTTTACCATCATAGGGAAGTTTGGAAGAGGAGAGGGGCTTAGGGGAGGAATGATGAGTTCAGTCATGTTGAATTTAAGATGTTTGTGGGACATCTGGTTTGAAATGTCTGATAGGCAGTGAGAGATGAAGGACTGGAAGTCATGAGAGAGCAAAGACATTGGATGGTGAGAGTAATCCAGGTTAAGCTTTAGAATGGCAAGGTCTTTGATAGGGTAAGGGGAAAGAGACTCAAGAGAAGCAGATAGTGAAGAGTTGAGCTGGTTCACCAAGAGGTCAAGATAGAGAAAAGAAAATAATATAGCCAGTGTGGGACTGATTGCTTGGGAAAGAAGTGAAGGGTGGGTTGATTGAAGGTAAAGATGAAGAACAAGGTTTGGTGTTGTAAGCCAGAAGGAGAGATGGAATTCAATAGATTTTGATCAGATAAAGGAATGTGAGTTCACAAACATGGTTATGGAATACTTGTGGGTAAGACCAAGATCAGTGATGTGACCATCACTGTGTATATCTGCAGGGAGGTAGAGGAGTAGGTCTTGGGAAATAAGTAAGCTGAGTAATTAAGAGCTTAGGACATTTGAGGAAATTGGGGAGGAGAGAAAGACTGTGCCAGGCACCAAAGCCAATGAAGAAGTAAGGAGAGTGGCCTAGATATTTATAGATGTCACTTAAAAGAATCTTGATTGGCTTATAAATATCAGTTGAATGAACCTCAAAAAGACACTGAGTGAAGGTAGTAGAAGGAGAGTTGGGATGTGGCACTGGGAGAGTAAGGAGCCATCCAACTTTTCTTCCATGATAAGTGAGTTGGGGGGTATGAGTGAAAGGGCACCAAGTCCTGGGAAGGGGAGCCAGGGAAGCTGTGCCATCAGGAGAGAGCATGAAAATGGGGACAGTGAGAAAAGCAAAGTTTCAGATAAAATTCCATTTGGGCATTTCTAAGATCACAGGTTTAGAGTGGGAGCTTGCTGGTGGTGGTGGTGGTGGAGTAGGGGAGAGGGAGTGGAGAGGGATGAGATAAAAGAATTATCAATAAGGAATAGAAAAAAGGTGCTTGAACAATTCCAACGGGAGGTTCACAATCATTGATGTGGGGTAGATATGACAGGTTGGAATTATGTTAATCATTGTGGATTACATTCAGGCAGGTTATCAATACTAAGGGTTCAGCCTCAAGCGGCATACTCTCAGGGTGTCAGGCAGTTCTCTGTGTCTGAAAAGCGATGGGGTTACTGTGAAAGGTGGCAAGCTATGTAGAGCTGTAGGTGGCTGGAGAGGGTGCTTGCCTTGGGAGTGGTGGAGTTCTCTACTAATGTGTGCCATTCACTGTGCTAAACCCCCAAAATACAAAGAAAAGCAAAAGAAAGCCAGTACCATCAAGGATCTTACATTCTAATGAGACAGAATATAAATAGCTGTACAAGGAAGACATAAAGTAAAAGAGAAATAATCTCATAGGGGAAGGAATTGGAAGCTGGGGGGAATGGGAAAGGCCTTCTGATGGAAGTAGAAATTGAGCTGAATCTGTAAGGAAACCTGGGAACTGGGAGTCAGAAGTGAGGAGAAGAACCTTCCAGGCATGAGGAATTGTAGATACAAAAGCCTGAGACAGGACATGGAGTTTGGGCTGCAAGGAAGAGCAAGAATATGTGGCTACCTGGATATTAGTGTTTGTAGATGAGAATAAAGTAGAAGATTAAAAACATATGATGGGGTCAAAAAGAGAGCATTTTATATTGGATCCCAAAGGTAATAGGAAGCCAAATGGTTTGTAGAATATGGGGGTGATTTGATCAGACTTACACTCTGGGAAGACCACTTTAGCAACTGAATGGTGGAAGAATTGAAATAGGGAGAGACTTGGGACAGAGACCCATTAAAAGACTCTTGCTCATAAATCTTTCTATGTATATATGTATGCATGTATGTATATGTATGTGTGTACATATATGTATGTGTATATTTATATATTTTTAATTTGGGGAATTCATTTGTGACTTGTTTAATTTCTTTTAATAGTCTAGGTAAGAGATGATAAGGGCTCAAACTAGAGTAAATTGGTGTCTATGAGTAGAGAGAATTGGATATACACAAAAGATCTTGTGAAGTTATGAAATGACTTGGCAACAGATTTGCTAGATAAAGAAAGTGAAAAAAAGGAATTGAGGAAGATATCAAGGTTGTGAGTCTGGGTAACTGGGAGATGGAAGTGTCCTTGATGTAGAGGCAAGTTTGAAAAGGGGAGGGCTTGGAGGGATAGATAATGAGGTTGATTTAAGATGTCTTTGGGAATCCAGTTTGAGATTTTTAATAGGTACTTGGATATCAGGGATTGGCACTGAGAAGAGAGAGGTTAGGGCTAGATATGGAGATCTCAGCAAATACCTGCAATTTTCTTAGTGAATTCTGAGGCAGAGTCCTCAGCAGAGTGGGGAAGGTACCATAGGAGACTTGAGAAGAGACAAAGAGGAGTGGGATAGCTGCCATGGAGAGTAATAGTAAACCATTTTAGAAAGACTGACAGCCCAGTTATGAGCAGATAATAGAAATTTGTAGTAGATCCAGTCAGTTGGTTTGGAGAAACACCTCATAATGAACCATGCCACTCATTGTTTCTGATGACAAGACAGAAGAAACAGAAAGTGGAGTGAGTCTCATTGTTCCAGCAGTTTCAAGTACATGAAACCCCTGCTGGATTCTCTTAGTGATCTGAGTGGCAAGGCATTGAAAGGCTAAGCGTCAATCTCTTTAGTCTCCTGGAAAGTGACATTCTCTCTCTCTCTCTCTCTCTCTCTCCCCCTCTCCTGAAATAATTTTTATTCTTCTTGGACTTAAACAAATACAACTCCTGGTATCTTGAGTGATTTAAGCCCCCTTACAATTTAGAATATCTGAAAGGATTTCACCTGTTTACAAAATGCAGATTTCTTATACAAACTGAATTTGTCTAGCCACAGACCAATTTGTCAGGCACAGCTTGAGGAGTAGGAAGACCTGCTCCTTTTACTTGCTTCAGGCCCATCTGGAGTGAGATGGATACTACATCCATTCAATTGAACTGACGTAGATCTGTGCTGCTATTGGTCCTAAGTATGGTGTGCTTTTCAGACCCTCCTAAAACCTGCTTCCTAGTCTTCTCTCTAGAATTTACTTTTATATCCTTCCCAACCTTCCTCTTTCCCCATTCCAAGCTTTCTTTCCTGTGAAGTCACTGGTCCCCCTATAAGTCCTCTCTGGCCCCTGAGCCCCTGATCCAGGAAAGCACTTCCCTACCCACCCCTAAGTATTTCTACCAGGGCTTCAGGCCATGCCTCAAGATCCTTTCAAATATTCCATTGACCATTTTCTGGAAGCTCCCATGCTCCTCCACTGTAGGAAGGTCCCTCATTTCAGACTTTTTTCTTCTTCTTCATTTGTTTGGGTTGGCTTATTGGAAGCATATTCACTCAATAGGCATTAGAAGTATCAGTCAAATAGCAAAAAAAAAAAAAGCCAGATTGATTGATGATCTAAAATGATGCATTTGTTTGAATTAAATAAGGAAAATACAACTATCATTAGACAAGTTCAGGATGTCAAAACAAATGTCTTCCATTAATAAAATTTTCCATTAAATGGGTCTAGGTATATAATGTGTCTCCTGTTTCAAGGCTTATGATCTTTAAAATCAAACAAAAATAACCTTGGTTTCTCTATTCTTTTTCATTGATCATTGAAAAGAAAGAAAAAGGAAATACTGTTGGCAGCAATCTACTTGGAAATGTTTCTTGATGATTAAGAATATTCTCCATTTTCTCCTTCAGATTCATCTGACTTGTACGTCTCTCAAATCACACAAAAAATTGCCTTTGTGATAAATGAAGAGGGCAGTGAAGCAGCAGCAGCGACTGGTAAGACAGACATTTGCTTAAGAGGAATGATTATCAGAGGTTCAGTTCCCATCCGTGGACGTTACTCCTTCTTTTCCTCTATTTATTCTAATCACGCTAAAAGATAATGAAATTGTTGCAATAAGTTGAATATTCATTGTTCTGCTATAGCAGATACCCAGGGAATAGATTTATTGGTGTGTTAAGGCTCAGATGGGGCAATAGCGGATAGAGCCCTGGGCCTTGAGGCAGGAAGACCTGCATTCAAATTCAGCCTCAGTTACTCACTAGTTATATGATCCAGGGCAAGTCACTTTACTCCTGTCTGCCTCACTTTCCCCATCTGTAAAATAGGGATGATAATAATAGCTCGTACCACCCAAGCTTTTGTGAGGATCAAATAAAGAACTAATTGTAAAGCAATTAGCACAATACCTGCCACATAGGGCTATGAAAATGTTAGTTGTTGTTGCTTTTATTATTATATATGTAAGCCAGGCAACATGTAAATTGGCATAATAGGGGCTGCCCAGACGCAGAGAACATAAATATATCAATTCAAGGATTTAAAATGAAATTAACCAAAAATTATAACTTTTATTGAATTCCTAGGAATATGTCTTAGCAAAAATTTATTGATACTGATCTATAATATAGTCAGGTGGTGTAGTAGAAAGAGCACTGGACCTGGTGTCAGGAAGCTCTGAATTCAAATCCAGTCTCAGACACTTCCTAGCTGTGTGATCCCGGGCAAATCATTTAACCTCTCTTCTTCACTTTCTTCATCTTTAAAATGGGGGTCATAATAACACTTATGTCCCAGGGTTGCTGTGAATATTAAACGAGATAATGTCTGCAAAGTGCTTTGCAAACTTTAAAGCGCTACATACAATTTTTAGGTATCATCATCTATTATTATTTTATTGTTAATTTTTCCCAACTTGCTAATTCCACTTTGGTGACTTTTGCCATTTTGCCATTTACTCTATCAGAATGATGCTTTCATGCTCCACTTCTCCTAACTAATGATAGTTTATGTAGTGCCTGAACTTCATATAATTCTGTAATATGGAAAATGTTTTAAACTTTTCTTTAACCCTAGGAGAACTAATTGGGAATTGAAGACAAACTAACTCTAATGAGTCTCTCAGTGATTTATCTTAATATCTAATCATAGAAATTTTCAGTTCCAAACCAATATTTTCAAGTGCATGCCTTTTTAAAAAAACATATCTTTTAATCTGTCTATCTGATAAATGTCTATAAATTAATAGCCACATTGAGCTTTATTAAAATATGTCATTCAGATTAATTTTCAAATGGCATGCAATGTCAAGGAAATGTGTAGGTTAAATGGATTGACTTTAAATCTCTCATCGCCATATTGCTATCAGCTGAGAAGCCAGCCACTGTTCTATATTGGGGGCTTTAAAAGTTATTCTGTAAGGAGAGGGGGATCACCATAGCCTAGCAGCATAGAATTTGGAAGAGGACTCCACAACCACATAATGCCCATTTTTCACAAAAATGGACCTTGTCTATTGGGTGAGAATATGGGGCTGGAGTCAGACTGCATTGCCTTCCCTGATGTATGTATGTATATATGTATGTAAATATGTAGATATAGATATGTAGATAGATGTACACACACACACATACACATACATGCACATATTTAGAGCTGAAAGGGAGCTTAGAAGACCCTAAGTTCAATCCTCTCATTTCATGAACGAGAGAACTGAGGCCTGAGAACTAGTCTATGTACATACAACTAGCAAGTATCTGTGAGAGAATTTGAGCCCTGAACTTCTTGACTTCAAGTCAGAAATACACACACACACACACACACACACACACACACACACACACACACGTACACATATATTATATGACTAGAACTTTCTGGGGCAGTTAGGAGGTGTAGTGGATAGAGCACTGGGCTTAGAATCAGGAAGACCCATCCTCATGGTTCAAATCCAGCCTCAGAAAGTTATGAACTGTATGACCCTGAGCAAGTCACTTAATCCTGTTTGCCTCAGTTTCCTCATCTGTAAAATGACCTGGGGAAGGAAATGGCAAACCACTCCAGTATCTTTGCCAAGAAAACCCCAGATGGGGTCACAAAGAATCAGACACGACTGAAACGACTGAACGATAACAATGACAACAAAAGCTTCCTAGAAGGATACAGGGACCACAGGTGAAGGGAAGGCAGAATGACTGACTTGTTGTCCAACTGAACTTCTGTGGTTCTGCACAGTCCCTTTTCAAGGGATTACAACTGGAAGCAGAACCTGAGAGGGGCAAAGGTTTGACTGCTTTCTTGCCTTTGGTTCTTTTATGGGAGCAGTTTATACGAGGGAGGGCAGCAGATGGGGTCCAGCCCTGTTGGTCACAAAACAGTAAAAGCACCAGAGGGAAGCTTCCAGAGAATTCACTGGATTCACTAGGGGGCTGATGGAAAACGTGAAGGTGAATTGTAACGGACAAGAAGAACCTGTTTTGTGCTTATAGAGAAAGATCACTGAGGCTTCCCCAATAGTGAACCATCTGAGTGATTCAGACAAAGACCCAAAAACACTTCCAGCCGGTAACTGGGGTGGTGCTGGTGAAAACCTAATGTTTCATATAGAGAATGATGCAACTGTCACAGATCCCTGACTGAGCATACATTTTCTTATCCTTTTATGCTGCTAATCAAATATTTACAAGAGAGGAATAGATATTTTATGAGTTTCTAAAATTCATTTAAAAATTTCCCTATTTCAAGTCTTCAAGGATAAACAAAGTTATTGCAAATGATAATATCAGCTGCATGGGATTGGTGTGGTCTACAAGGAAGTAATCAACTTTTTTCCTGCTAAACATTGACAAACCCTAATAAAACACTAACAATAGCTAGTATTGACACAGAGCTTTTAGGCTTGCAAAGCGATTTGCACATATTATCTCATATGATCTCCAAAATAATTCTGTGAAGAAGGAACTGGTATAGTCCCCATTTAACAGATGAGGAGACTTGAGGCTGAGAAGATAAAGGAACTTCCTCAGGGTCGCATAGCTGGTGTCTGTGGCCCCAGGCCATCTTGACTCAAGGTCCAACACTAATCACTCTACCTACCTCCTCGCTGCAAAAAGAAGGGAATGAGGGAACATACAATCTGTAAACTGCTAATCCAGAATCAACAGCAGCAACAAGAGCAGCTAACACAGTGCTTACTGCGTGCCAAGCACTGTGCTAAAAATGTTATCTTGTTTGATCCTCACAACCACCTTGGAAGGTAGGTGTTATTGTTGTTCAGCTGCTTCAATTCTCCATTTTACAGATGAGGAAACTGAGGCAAACAGAGTTAAGTGACTTACCCAAGGTCATGCAGCTAGTAAGTGTCTGAGGCCAGATATGAACTCAGGAAGATGAGTTTTCCTGATTCTAAGCCTATTCTCTATCCACTGTGCCCCCTGGGTGCCTAAATTTGGCAATTATTTCAGGAATCCCTTGGCCAAACCCCTGTTGGAACAATAAATTTCTTAGCCAACAAATAGTTATTCATTCTTTATATGAAGACCTCTATTAATAGGGAAAAACTATCCACTGACTCCCAAAGCAGCCCATTTTGGTCCTGGGTGGTGAAAAGTGTAGGGAATGTTTTCTTCCCTCAGTTCTCCTCTTTGTGATTTCTATCTGTAGCTCCTAGCTCTTCTATCTGAAGCTAAATAGAAAAGGTCCCATTCCTCTTTCACATGAGAGCCCTTCAAATACTTGAAGATAGCTGTCGCATCTTCCCTGAGTGATTCCTTCTCTGGGCTAAACTTTCCCTATTTTTTCAGCTCATCTTCTTACAGCGTGAACTCAAGGCCTTTTACTATTAATGGTTGCCTTCCTTGAGATTTCTTTCCAGCTCATCAGTGTCCTTTTAAAAAGGTGCCCTACACTGAACACAACGCTATGGATGTTCCTTCACAGTAGAAAGCCTCCAAGCATGCACCACAAAACATTTGGGGATTTTGAGTTATGCGTGTGTGTAGGATTTCTTAGGTGACGGCACATTTGATGTATCCATAAGAGCAACAAGAAAAACAAATAAAACCTTTATGCTTATCGAACAATTTCACAAAATTTGGTGAGTTTGGCGTTCCAAGACATCGAGAGATGCTTACCCCCTTCCCCAAAGCTGAAGAGGGGACAAGATGTAGGTCAGATCTGCACTTGAGACAATCACGGAAAAAACAAAGTAAGCAGCAAGCATCAAGAAGGAATAGCTGGATACTTGGCCAAGCTGGAATGCTAATTTTCCACAACTTCAGTGTAACCTAATATAGTGTGATAGAGTACAACATAATTGGGGGCATTCTTTGCCAGCTAGGAGAACTGTATAGAGAAGAACACTTTCAAAATTACACAATACTTATCTTTTGCTCATTATCACTTAAATTTATTTCAAATTTCCCCGTGTTTAGATTTCTTCTGAATGTGAATTGTTCAAACAACGCGGCCTTTGCTGCCTATTCAAAAACCCCACACAGGTATTTTCCCTCTGAACCTTTCTGTCTCAACCAACCAACCCTATTGACAATGTGTTTTTTGTTTTGCAGGTGGGCAGGTGCCTGTAATCATGAGTCTGGATTCAAACCAGTTTGTAGCTAATCGGCCTTTCTTATTTATTCTGAAGAATAACCCAACAGGTAAATTTATTGGGACCCCCAAGTTGAATGGTTTACTGATCATGGCAGCAAAAAACAGGCTTCTAGAGCTGAAGTAACTGCAATCAGGTACAATTTTTATGAGGATGTAGGTAAATGAAATGACCATCTCTACACCTTTCCCTGCTTGGGGTAAGATCAGAGGCAAGATATAATGGGAACATTTATTGCCATGTAAACTGGTACTAAAGGAAGACCCTGTCATATGACATTAAAGAGAAAAGAATACAGCTTACGTCAGTCAGTCAGTCAATAAGCATTTATTAAATGCTTGCTATGCATCAGACACTGTGATAAGACAAATATGATAAAAAAATAGACAATTCCTGCCCTCAAAGAGCTTATCTTTAATGGGGAAAGCCAACACATAAAAAAAGGAGCTGAGAAGCAGGTGAGTGGAGGGGAGAGGTACTTTGGCTAAGGCATGGTGGCTAAGTCCAGAGAATTTAGAATGACTGGTCTGGGACCTTCTTCCAAAGCTGGGCTCCCAGAAAGAAACCATTAAGAGGAGAAGGCATCCATAGGAGCAGAGTTAGGGGGCAGGGGAGGCAATCAATCGACAATTATATTTTTTAAATGTATCGGGTAATGTGATAGGATAAAAAGAAAAATAAAAAGGAAAATATGAAACAATCTCTGCCACTAAAAGACCTTACATTCTATCAGAGGAAATGACATGTACTTATGTATATATACATACACATATACATAATATATACATACACACACATATATACACAGGGATTAGAAAAGTTTCACCAGGCAAACCAGCTTACACAGAAAAGATTCCTGGTTAAACCCACATAGGCTAAATAAACTAGCTTCCCCTATATTTAGAAAGGTAGCATGGCACATTAAAAGGGTAACTGAACATATGGAATCAAGACAGATGTAAGGGTAAATGACTTACCCAGGGTCACACAGCCAGTATTTCTTAGCAGTGACACTTGAAATCAGCTCTTCCTGGCTGGCTGTCTATACCCAGCTGCCTCTCTTTATAAATGTGGGCATGGTATCTAAATGGCAGCAATTTTTTTTATTGGTTTGCATTCTTCCCGATCCTATAGGATAATGCCTGTCTCTTTTGCAGCTGGTTACTGGCTGACCTAGGGGAAGTGATGCATCTTGAAAGAAATGAATAGTTTTAGAACTTTCTTCATGCACCACAAATGCAGTGGTGGATAAGCTATGTTGAAATGTGCTGAGAGTAGGTCATTTGAGCTACACATCTTTGACCTTTAGATAACTATAATTCTCTAAAATGAGTACATAATCACCGAATCTCAAGAGCAGAGAGAAATAAAGCATCGGGGGGCACCGATGGGCAAGAGAATAATGGCACTTGGTGTGATTACGTTTTCCTCCTTTATTTCCTAAGTTCCATAGGGGTAAGGGTGACCTGCTTATAGTCTAAGGCCAAATAACAGCAATCAGCAAAACCACAGTGTAGCCCTGTACCCACTCATTCATTTATTTGTGAAGATGCTTAGTCATCAGGCCTTAATGAAAATTCCCCACTTTATGGTTAGTGTTGAGATGAGAAGGTCTAAAAAGGGAGGGGGTGTCCTTAAATTTGTGTAAAGATGATGGGCAGCTCACTTACAGAGGAAGTAATGGCTCCTGTAGGGAGAGGACAAATGCCCTTTATCCTGGGCCAATATGCTGTCCTCATTTTTTGGTTCTGCTGTCCAACTAATGCATACAAGATACCATTTAAAGGAGGAAGATGTTGACTAGCAAAACCATTGTGCTTCACAGTGGGTTTATGCTTTCCATAAATCAAGCAACCTTGTCCTTGCCTTTGAGAGTATGAGCACCTATGTGGATTTCTGTAAAGTTCAATCATTTTTTATCTACAGTTAACATTTTTTTTCGACCAATGCCATAACCTTGCCCAAAAATGATTCATTTTTTTTCTTTTTCTAATTTTATCATCAAGCAACTTGGAGTATAATCAAATGATTCTTTAGGAAAACTTCCTTAATATTCACACACACTCTCTCTCTTCTCCTTTTCCTCTTTTCTTTCTCCATCTTTCCTTACCTTCTCCCCTTTTCCTTCCCTTCCTTTCCTCCCTTTCCTCACATGCCCTTTCTTCTTTCCTATCCAAATCATTTGTCCTTCCTCTTTCTCTCCTTTCCTCTCTCTCTCTCTCTCTCTCTCTCTCTCTCTCTCTCTCTCTCCTTTCTTTCAGTGGCACATTTTGAATAATCATGTATAAAATGAATTTTTCTAGTTCTGAAAAGTAAAGTGAATCCTTTGATTCCTACAGAAAAAAAATGATATTCTATTTAAAATAACAGAACCACCTGCCATGTTCAGAACTCTCAGATCTGCCCAGGAGATGACCAGATATGACTGAAACTTTATTAAATAACTTCTCCTCTCTTCTTCTCCTCTCCCTTACCTTCCCCTTGGCAAATAATCATGCTGCAAATGCAGTCTGGATACAGCGATCTAATATGTGAAGAGGATGATCAGCCAAGGGTGGAGCCCACTGGCTGGTTCTTATAGTTCCTATCATCTGCTGAAGGGACAGTCTGCCCTACTAGGATCATCTGGTGGATAGAGTAGCTTTGTTTTTGCCTCAGTTCCTGTGGTGCTTAGGTCCAAGTACTGGGGCAGGTGAACGATCAGCTGTTTCAACAATATGAATAATCAATTTTCACCACAATTAAAAATGTATTAGACTGTACAAGCAGCTAGGGAGCACAGTGAAAGAAGTCAGAAAGACTCACTTTTGTGAGTTCAAATCTGGCCTCAAATGCTAACTGCATGATCCCGGGCAAGTGACTTAACCCTATTTGCCTCAATTTCCTCATCTGTAAAATAGCTGGAGAAGAAAATGGCAGAACATTCTAGTATCATTGCCAGCAAACCCCTAAATGAAGAAGTGAAGAGTGAGACACAACTGAGATGAATCAATAATGTTAGACTGTAAGCTCCTTCAGGATAGCAATGGTTTTAATTTTGTATTTGTATCCCCAGACCTTAGTGCAGTGCCTGGCACATATTAAGTATTTCATAAATGCTTGATAAATAATTAATAGTGGACCACAACTGAGCAGCGGTCCTTGTATTTTATAAGACTCTGATCTTCTTTGGGCCAGGGACAAATATTCTTCCATAGTCATACTGAAAGCCAAGTGTTTTTATTTTAATTATCTGTTTTAAAAAAAATTGCATGAGAATTCACATTACAGTTTTCTAAGTGTCATGCATTCATCTTAGGAGCAAGTGCATTACCTTAAAGACAGTTTTGAATACACTTAACCCATTTGAATCAGATACCTTAGTCATTTTAGAGAAAGGGTGAATCAATTTTGACACAATATTTATTTGTGGCTCTTTTGTACTTAATGCTTTAGTTCTTATTAACTAGCAAACAAAGGGATGGCTAGAAACAGGTGTTTGCTTTCTATCCTTTCTTCTCTGTAGCTCTAGTGAATGCCTGAAAGCATTAACGATGAAAAATATCTCCTTGAGTATTAAATATTGATTCAGAGTGAATAAAGAGATCTGGGAAGTGGTGTCTCTAACCTCCAGGGCTCACATTGCATGCATTTAAAAAATGTCTACTAAGCTTCAGATGAAGCCTCCACCAGGCTGATGACCATATTTATATACCTTGAATGTGTCTCTATCTGCCTATTATTAAAATACAATTTCCACAGCTACTTTGTTTTGCTGTTTCGAAGAAGGATTTCCAATGTAATGTGGTTGTTTCATAAATGCTTTATAATTTTACGTGTGATATGATTAATAATAAATAATACAGATAATGATAGTAATGACGTGAATAAATGAATTCAGTTGCACAATGGAGCAACAAAAGAGAAGGAAGCAATGTTACCTGCTGCCCATTGCTACACAGGAAAAAGACTTTTTTTAAGTTTGGGGAGGGAGTGTTTTAAAAATAAATTAGTGGTTAGTGTCCCAGTCACCCCCAAAATATATATTCCTTCCAAAATGCAAAAATATTTTTTCCTTTCTTTTCCTAGAATCCATTTTGTTTATGGGAAGGGTGACAAATCCTGAGGCCCAGCAGAAGAGGGGAAGAGATATGGATTCACTGTAAATGAAGTCATAGACTTCAAAGAGAAATGAATTCTTAGAAAACGAATGATTGGCCAAACACTATTACTATGAAAATGTCATTTCTTTTCCTTTCTTTTTTTCTGGTATAGACAAATTGGAGGACCTATATGATGAATAAATGGAAATTTACAGATTGGCTTATTGGTGTATATGTAGTCACTATTCTCTGGGCAAAGGGTCTTGCTACTTCAGAGCAGGCACACAAACATGATAGGCACCAAAATTCTTTGAAATTTTGTTATAAAAAACATTCACACTGGGACATGGCCAAATGAGATATTAAATTCCCTATGTTCTCAATTGGTGAATCACTTAACTTGAGCTGTCTAGGCCTTAGTTTCTTAATCAGTAAAATGAGGATCTTAGACTAGATGGTCTCTGAGGGCACTTTCAGTCATGGATCTATGATCCTATAAAGTTCTAATAATAGCTATTGCTAAAAAGATAGTTTGAAATCTGAGTTATAACTAGGCTAGGGCAAAGGAGCTTTGTCTAGGGCACATAATTTTAGACAGTCTAGCAACAATTAAACTGGTTCTTCAATATTAAATCAAGAATCTATTAAATAATACATGGCTTGCTTTCTTCCCTTAGAGGTTTCCCTAGGTGAGCCCCTCATAATCCCAACCCAGTTCCACTCCCCATCCCTGGCCTTATCCTGAGCTATAAGTTTACTACTTAAGGCTCTGTTTGAAAAACATGTTCTCAGAAATAGCTTTCTTCATATTTTCCATGTTCAGAAAACTTTGAGGAACTTGCAAATAAGATCCATGTCTTTACAGATTAGTAAGCACTATGATTTACGTAAACTCACCTTTTATATTCATGGGAGAGTAGATTTAGAGCTGCAAGAGATCTTAGAGGAAATTGATCCGTAAGCCCTTCATTTTACAGGTTAGGAAACTGAGGTACAGAAGGGTTAAGTGACTTGCCCAATGTTACACAGCTATGAAATATTGCCGGTGGGATCTGAACAAACGTGTTCCTGATTCCAGTCCGGTGCCCTATCTGCCATGCCATGCTAGCCCAAGGTGCTATAGGAAGGCAGAATGCGTGATTCCCTGGGTCCCATAACTCGAGGCCTGGTAGGGAGTGTCTGGATTTTGCAGGCTGGGGTGGTTGGGGATGAGATTATCAAGGAGGAAGGAGAGAAGTACATTCCTCCTTGTTCTATTTTGAGGTTCACCTAATATCCTGTACGATAGATGCTTACACGTTCTCCTGTGTTTCATTGGTCCTTTTTGGCCTCTTCTACAATTAAGGTAGTGCAGTGGATAGAGTACTGGGCCTGAAATATGGAAGGCTCATCTTTGTCAGTTCAAATCTGGCCTCAGACCCTTGCTAGCTGTGTGACCTTGGACAAGTCACTTAACCCTGTTTGTCTCAGTTTCCTCATCTGTAAAAGGAACTGGAGAAGGAAAGGGCAATCCGCTCTAATATTTTTGCCAAGAAAACCCCAAATGGGGTCACAAAGAGTTAGACACAACTGAAAAACATTGACTACCACCACCATCTGCTGGGGAAGGAAATTCTACAGTTCATAAGTCTCTACCCTAGAAATGATGGAGACTAGAACTACTTGCCTCTGCTCTGTCAGCCTACTCTTTGTATTGTCTGACCTTCTTAGCAAGGTTTCAAACTGTCTCATAGCTACTTGTAACTCACACCTTGTAGCAGGAAGGCCGAATTTATAATCTCAAATATAATCATGTATGTGTTTGAATTGTTCGAAATCACAAGGCATGAGAGATTCTCTAAGGAGAAAACAACAAGAAATTTATTTAGGCCCCACTGCAGCTGATCGGTGAACCAGCCTCCCCATTCCGACATCTTGACAAAAAGACTCCAGGCCCAGAAAGCCCACCTCACAAGAGTAACCAGGAGGCCACAGAAAAACAAGATAGTATTTAGCCAAATCATTTTTACTGGCCTCAAGTCCTTGCTCTCACTCCTGGGTCTACACATGGGTCAGCTCTGCTTCCGCAGCTTCCTACTTCTGCAGCTTCCTGCCTCCACAGCTTCCTGCTTCCACAGCTTCCGCTTCCGCTGTAGTTGTCTCTTGGCTCGCCTTTCCGCCTTTCCGCCTTTCCTTGCAGCTGAGCCTATGGCGGTCTCAAGCCCCACCTCAACGACCAGAGACCATTGGTTCCTGAGTTGGCCCCTCTTAAGTCATTAATCTACACCCACACAGGTTTCACACCTGATAGGGCTTTGGGCCTGGGGCTTAGCACTTAACAGCTGAAAGTACTTCCACTCAGAAGGAACAAAAGCCATACTAAGGAGACAATTTTGCTTAACAACACACACCTTCTCCTCCTGAAGGTGAAAATTATTTATGAATCTCTCTTCAGCAAAGAAATCTGTAATTCTTCTTGACCAGATTTCTCTGGCAGTAGCCATGACTCTTATCTTTAACCTTCTCGCCTAAGCTTCTCTACCAACAGCATTCCTTAGCCAGGTTGTACCACAAGGTGTAGAAGCCTAGGCTCAGACCAGGTATATTTTTGGAGGTGTTATTAGAACTTTCCTTAATTACTTTAAAATTTGTTTAACTACCGCATACTCTGTTTCCCTTGAGGTCTTAAGCGCAACTGTCACTTAAATTATGGCCAGAAACTCATTCAGTTAATAATCAATTTAGTTAACCAATATTAAGTAGCTTTTAGAAAGGAATTTTTATTATATGAATTGTTAGTACAAAAATCCCCCAAATACCTCTGATGTACTCTCTCCCACAAGTAAGCACAGAATCCAGGGGAAAGTGGATAGAAATTTAAGGAGTCAATGAGGCAGGGGTAATATACAGCTCATGACTGCTGGATGTCTTCCCCAATCTCCCCACTTGTGGGGTGCTCAAGGAGTTTCCTTTAGTCCTGGTGTAATCTCTTTTCAAGGATTCTGATAGAGCCTCCAATCTCTTCTTGGCTTCCAATACAGATACCACCATCAGTGGATTCAGAGATGCCCCTAGAAAATAACGGGGAGACAGATGGTCTAATATCCTATATGCCCTTCAAAGCTCATAGAATCTTCTTCTGGTCAAAGGGGAGGTGGAAAGGAGACCTGGACACCTGCCCACGCCACTTCCCCCCTCCCTCCCCAAACACAGTGGCTCCTTCCCCCGAACATGCAAGAAAGCCATTCTTCCTGTAGTTTCTAGAAATTAATACCTTCTCAACTAGCTTAATAATTTAGAGATGATCCTTAGGGTATGGTCAACTTTCTTCAACCTAATATAACATGATTCTTGTGGAAAATCATTCCAGTTAAAGGCCTTTTACCACTTATTCCAAGGACTATGGTTAATTGACTGATTTATACAAATTTTCACTTAGATAAAGTATTGATACTATGAAGAGTTGAGGAGTTTAGGCTTCATCTTTCCAATGGCAAACAGCTGAATTCAGAACATTATCACCTCTCAATTAGACTACTAATCAATTAGTAATTAATCCGTTTACTAATTAGCCTACTAATTGGTCTCCTTGTTTTAAGTATCTCCCCTCTCCATTCAATCCTTCCCAAATCTGCCAAACGATCTACTAAAAGTCCAGTTCTGAATGTGTCAGCAAACTCCCTTAGCTTCCTATTAACTCTTAGATCAAACACAAACTTATTTATTTGACATTTGAAGCTCTTCACAAACTGACTCCTACTTAACCTTCCAGCCTTTCCCTGCACTATATAGTCCAGCCAAACTGGCTTTCATTTAGTTCTTAACACAGAAGGATCCAAGTTCCCTTTCCATGTTTTTCCAAAGGCCATCCCCCCATGCCTGAGGTGCATGCCTACCTCTTAGAAACTCTAAGTCCCTTAGAGACTGACGTTTAGCCGAAATGCCACCTTCCATATGCTCCTGAACCTATCCGCTACTGCCTTTGCCCCCCAAATTTATTTTCTATCCATTTTGAATGAAGTTATTTACATACTTATTGTCTCCCTTGATGAAACACAAACTTTTGTACCAATGGCACCCAGTACAATGTCTGGCACAAAACAAGTGCTTTGTAAATCATATTTGTTGATTAACTGCACAGTAATTTGGCTGAACGAACAGAAGACATACTTAGCAAATATGTAGATGGCACAAAGTGAGGGAGGGAGAACTAAAAAATGAATATCGGAATTGGCATCTCCAAAGATCTTGACATGTCAGTAAGCTGGCACAAATCTAATAAAATGAATTGAATAGGGACATTCATAGTCTTACATCTAGGTTTAAAATGACTGTTTTTACCTATATAGGGTGGAGGAAGACATGACCAGACAGCAGATCAAAAAGAAAAAAAAAAGATTTGGGAATTTAGTGGTCTTTAAGCTCAACCTGAGTCAACAGTACAATAAGCTAGGCCAAAAAGTCAACATAAACTTAAGCTGTGGTAACAGCAACACAGTGTAGGATGAGAGAGACGAGAGCCCTGCTGAATTCTGATTGGGTCAGATATCATCTGGAGAACTGGACTTAGTTCAGTGTATTTTGAAGAAGGACGTTGACAATCTAAATGGTTGGTAAGGTTAAGGAAGGGCTTCAAGGTTATGCCATATGAGGATTAGTGGGCAAGAGGAGGTATAATGAAGACAAGATAACTCTTCAAGTACAGTAAGTAAACTTACTGCAGAAGAGGGCCTAGACTTTTGGGATCACAAATATGGATAGCGAAGAGACCTTTCAAGACCAGAAAGTCCAACTCCCTCATTTTTTAAAGTAGGAAATTGAGGCCCAGAGAAGTTGTGACTTCTCCGATATTGTACAGGTAGTGGCAGATCTGGAATAGACATTGCCTAAGCCACTATCTAATGCTTGTTTCTCCACGCCTGATGTATTCCTCTTTAGTCCCAAGGGAAAGAAGTAGGAACAACAAGTAAAATTTGAAGAGACGAATTGGGGGTTATTTAAGCCCTTATTCTAAGCCCTTGAGCTGGCCAGGGTGGAATGAGTCATCGAAAAGCTAATGAGCTTCCCTTTGAAATCTTTGAGCAAAGGCTGAATTGCTGGACAAGGAAAGGGAATTCTATGTGAGCTCTGAGTTAGGCCAGATCACCACTGAGGTTCTTTTCAATTCTCAAATTTGGTTATTCTTTGATTCTGTGACTTACTCGAAGTTAAGAATTGATCTAAGAATTCCAAGTCACATAACTATCATCCTAGATTTAGAGCTGGAAGGAACGTTAAAGGTCATTCAGTCCAACCCTATCACTTTACAGATGAGGAAACTGAGTCAGAGATGAGTGAAAGTTGCCCGGGCTGTAAATGGCAGAGGTGAAATTCAAACCCCTGTCCTGACACTCCAACTCCATCTTTCACTGCACTGCTCCACAATGCTTCCCATCTGGTTAGTTAAGACAACTTGTCCTGGACACTCAACAGGAACGTTTCCTTGTAGGGAGTTTAGTGGCAGAAATTCGTTAACGAGATAGAGCACATCATGATACAGCATCGGTTTCTGACCAGATCTAATTGTCTTTCCTTAAGTGGCATGTGTATGGTTGGTCTACTGTGGGACCCATGTTCATTATATAAAAGCTTGATCTAGCCCAATGGTTCTTAACCCTTCCTATATGCCTTCTGTCAATGCTAGGGACCTCTTCTCAAAAGAATATTTTTAAATGCATAAAAATAAAATACATTGGATTACAAGGGAAATCAATTATTTTGAAGTATAATTATTGTGTTAAAAAATCAAGTTCATAATCCCTCTCCAGCAAATATAAGAACCCTTGCTCTAGAGTCTGTTGCCATTCAAAATTCTTATTTGGCTTTATTCCTGCTCAGGAAGGCATTTTTAAAGAAATGGGGTATGTATATGGGGGTGACACAATGCACTGAAAACGCCAGAGTTGATCAACTTTCTAGTTGTATGAGTCATTGGAAATTACAGTCCTGAACCAATCGGTCTTGGACATAACAAAGCAAAGACTTTCATGATTACAAAGTAGAAGAAAACATTACAAAGTGTTCTAAACATAATTCTCTAATGAGGTCTCTCAAAGGAGGGCACACTCTTATAGAAACATTCTGAATAAACTCATTGGATTGTCTTGAATCACAAAATCACAAAATTTCATAGTTGAAAGGGACTTTAGGGACGATGTAGTCCAGTCCACAATAAAAACAGAATCTTTTCTTCAACATAGCTGACAAGCTGCCATCCATCCTTTGTCTGAAGACTCTAACTCCCATGACATCTCATTTGACTTTGGGAGAGCTCTGGTGGTTAAGAAATATTTTTTTTTACATCGAGCCTAAATTTGCTGTCTTTCTTTATATTTTTCACTCATTGTTCCTAGTTCTGTCCCCTGGGGTAAAGTGAAACAAACTTAATTGGTCTTTCACGCAGCCTTAAAAAAAAAAAGCAGTCTTAAAAATACTCAAAGAAAATGATCAGTACCTCCTGAGTCTTTTCTTCTTCAGGTTAAATAGTGCCAGTTCCTTCAAATGATCCTCATAAAACATAATGCCCCTCACCATCCTGGATCCCCTTTTCTAGTTGCCATCCAGCTTATCAATGCTCCTCTTCAAATGGAGTGCTTAGAACAGAACACAACAGTCCCAATGTGGTCAGGTCAGGGCAGAGAACATTATAACCTCTGCCCTTCTTACGGCCCAAGATACCATTAACTATTTGGGCTGCCATACCACACTCACATAATACTGAGCTTTTTGAGTCTACGTTTCCTTTTCTGTAAGACAAGGATAAAAATAGTTCTTACCTCATAGTAGAGTTGTGAGGCTCAAATGAGATAATGTAGGGAAAGTGTTTTTTTAAACCTTAAAGAATCCTATAGATGGCAGTTGTTGATGCTTTTGTTGTCTGTTCTACTACCATTTGTGTCAGAGGTACAGGGGGTAGTGGATATAGGAGTACTCTTCTGGTCATGAAAAACCGGGTTCGAATCCTGCCTCTGACGTAGATTGGCTGTTACATAAACTTGTAATGCTCCAAGTAACTTTATAAGAGTAAAAGTTACAGACAAATTCCTGTTCTGATTTGGTGAAGTGCGTCCATACCTGGGGTACTGTATTGTGACAGAATCATAGATTGTGACCACTGAAAATGAACCCCAAACTACTTGAGACTTGGAGTTATGAACACACACTGGTAAATGGATTCCAGAAAACCGCCTGACTACATAGTAAGAATCATCTAAAAGGGCTCATGGAGAAAGGAAATAAGGAAAGGAAGCAGAGAGGGCACGAAAGGGAAAAGAGATGCCAACAAAGGCGAGACATATTCATTTCAGAGCCAAAGCATGTATGCTAAAATGGGCTGCCAAATGAAAGCCAAGTTTGTTTTTTAGAATTTACCAGGGGCACAGGCAGATTTAACAACTTTAGGAGATCAAATTCACACACTAGGAAAGTTAACAATTGGGAAAAAAATAACCCCCTAAACTTCCCAACAATCTGTCCAGGGAAGAAGCAGAGCAAATCTGTTAATGATCCGCTAAGCCTCAGGCACCTACATTTCAAGTCAGAAGTGCTACTAATTAACCTGCACACACTTTTATTTCCTTTGTGCAAAGGAAAAAAAAAAAGTTGTCCCAAGCTGTAACCATCTGCTTAAAATTATAGAATTGTAATTTAATTTCTGTGTTGTTTTTTCATAAAACAAAACAAACAAATAAAAAGGCTAAATAGAATTTTAACAGAATTTTAATGGATTAACTTTTTTCTGCTTAGCCTTTCTGAATAGGAACAACAGCAAAAGCAATAACAGCAAAAGCAATAGCACCAACTGTGTGTCAAGCACTGTGTTAAATACTTCATAAATAACTAGCTCATACTCAGATACTCAGCCTCAAAATAACCATAGGTAGGTACTTTTATTATCTCTACTTTACAGTTGAAGAAAAGAAGGTAAACAGAGGTCAAATGACTTGCCCAGGATCACATAGCTATTAAGCGTCTAAGGTCGAATTGAATTTTGATTTTCTTGACTCGAAGCCAGAACCCTTTCCTTTGTGCCACCTGACTGTTTTTGGATACATACCTACATACACACACATAAATATATATGTTTGTATATATGTATATAGTAATATATATGTATATGTGCATGTGTGTGTATGTAGGTATGTATCCAAAAACAGGTGGCACACATAAATATATATGTTTGTGTATATGTATATAGTAATATATATGTATATGTGCATGTGTGTGTATGTGCATGTGTATAGGTATATGTGTGTGTATGTGTGTGTGTGTGTGTGTGTATGTGTGTGTATCCCCTCTAAAGGCTTTGTTAATTTAAGATCGTTTGATTTGTGTCAGACTGAAGAGTTAAAAACTATCCACTGAATCCATTCAGTTATTCATTTTTTTGTTCATTCATTCAAAAACATTTAATAATTTCCTGCTAGTCTCTAGTCAATGAGGGTACAAACATATGAAAAAAAAACAGTTCTTGTGTTCAAAGAACTTATAATCTATTTGGCTGTGGGAGTGGATTTGGAGTAGAAGGCAGATTATTACTGCTTCCTTCTGTTTTTCCATTGGCTAAGCTCAGACTAGCAGGACAGCAATCAGAGTTTGCCCTGGATCAGACCTCTTTCAGAGCACTAAAAGTTTGCAAGTCTCCAGTCTATCCCTGAGCTCCTAGAGTAACACAACACTAAGTGTCCCAAGAAAGAAGCAATAGGACCCACCTAGACCTTCCCTCCAGAAGTGCTGCACAACCCAGCCCTAACATTAAGTTCAAAATCAGGAAGTAGGTTGGAAGAATGAGAAAACAAAAAAGAACCCCACCATAATGAGCTATTATGGTGGCAAGGACCTTCAAGACACAAACCTAGAAGGAGAATGATTCCAAAACAATTACAGTCAATGCGTCGGAGAAAAACACAGCCTGGGCTCAAGCTCAAGTTTAATTGCTGAAAAAGAGGAATCAAGAGTTTAAAAAAGAATTATTAAAAAAATATATTCAATGAGGGTGCTTGAGGGAAAAGTTGGAAAAAGATCTGAGAGCTAAGGAAGAAAGAATAGGAAAGAGAATTAACAGCTTGACACAAGTGGAATGAAACCTTACTCAAGCAACAAACCTTCTCAAAATTCAGATAGACCAAATAGAAACCAATGATTTCATGAAGGAAAAAAAAAAAGAAATGTTAAAAGAAATTCAAAAGGCTGAAAAAATGGAAGAAAATATAAAGTCTCTCATAGTAAAAACAACTGACCTAGAAAACAGATCAAGGAGGAAAAAAATAATAGTCATTACACTATATGAGCATCATGATGTAACAACAATGTTGCTAGTAGTTGCTATAGAGGTGAAAGACCAATAACAAGATCAAAAACGAGAGCTCACAGGAGGGCTGCTAGCACAGTTTCTTTGATCTGCTTTTCTAAGGAAAGCAAAATTAAGAGGTTAACAATCTCAGTTTGATTAAACATACATATATCATTCACTTAGTTCAGGGGGAAAAGTCAGCACCCTGAACTTCAGAGCAAATACAAACAGAAACTACAAACAGATCAACGGACAGGCTTTGTCTGATCAAGACATCACATACATAGTTACCAAAAAGAGAAGCACCAACATCTGGGTTTTCAAAGCCAGGGGGCTCTTAACAAAGGCTACCCAGTCTCATCTGGTCAAATCATATGACACTCTTTCAGTGATTGAGAGCCCCAACAAAACACCACCCTCAGATCTTATATACTCTTCTCAGGGTCAGAGGGCATCACAACCATGTGACTCAAACCTATGTGAACTAGGCTTTCTCGTTTCTTAAGCAGGTCAAAGACTCTTGATTTGATTAAAGAAACAAAAGACAACAAAAAGTCCACTTTGCTTGCCATTACATTCGAAGGGCAAGACTCATCAAAGGTAAGTAATTACCTTAGCATTCTAAAAGAGAAAACAAAAAAAAAGTCCCACCCTCATTACCAAACACATAACCAAAAAAAAGAGCCTAGACATTGGATTTCAAGAAATCTTGAAAGTAAACTGCCCATATTTCTTAGAACCAGAGATGAAAGTGGAAATAGAAAGAATCTGCTGGTCACCTCTTGAAAGACACTCTAAAATGAAAACTCCTAGGAATATATGCAAAATCCAGATCTTCCACTCAAAGGAAAAAAAAAATACTATAAGCATCCAGAAAGAAAGAATTCAAGTAGTGAGGAGCCATAATCAGGATCACCCACTAACAACTAGTTTAATAATCAGTCACCATTATGCAGAAATGAGAACTTGGAATATGATTTTCCAGAAGCAAAGGATCTGGGTTCATAGTAAAGAGTAGCTTAGCTAGCAAAACTAAATATAATGAGACGAGGGAAAAATGGATCTTTAATGAAATAGAGGACTTCCAAGCATTCCTAATGAAAAGAGGAGAGCCATGGGAGAAACTCTGAAGTTCAAACATAAGAGTGAATAGAATTATAAGAAGGTAACCATAGATGAATAATGACAAAAAGGACTAAACAAAAATAAACTGCTTACATTCAAATGTAGAAAGATGATAATGTGTCCTCTTTGAACACTATCATCTTCAGAGTTCATAGAAGGATTCTTATTAGACAAAACCTTGGAATGTCTTGGTTATTTCTTGATGATCTTAAGAAAAGAATGGAAAGAAAGTGGAGGAGGAATGCTCTGGGGAAGAAGTGAGAGGAATGTTAGGGAAAATTATCTCAGGTAATGAGGGTGTATAAGCACATATGTATACAATCAAGAAGGAGTGGGTGGGGAAGCAGTGGATACTTGGACCTCACTCTCATCTGAACTGGTTAAAAGAAGGAACAACATATACACATGTAGAATTGGGTACAAAAATCTCTTTTACTCAACAGCAAGAAAAAAAAGAGGGGAAAGGAAAAAGGGGGAAGGTGAATTATGGGGAAAATAGGTTAAGGAGCTGATGAGTCTGAAGCAACCAGAAAAACCAAACTGCAAGGACATACAAAAATATTTATAGCTCATTTTCAGTTGGCAAAGGATGGGAATCTGAGAGTGACTATAAATTGGGTAATGGCAGACCAAGTTATGGTATATTAATATGTTGTAAAACTTATGCCAAACTCTTATCAGTGTAATGATCAACCAGAATTCCAAAGGGCTAATGATGAAACATTATACTCACCTCCTGATAGAGAAATTCAATACAGAGGAAGACTTTTTTTTTGACATGGCCAATGTAGAAATTTGTTTTGATTGACTATATGTGCATGTAATGGCTTTTGGTTGTAAGGGAGGTTGAGGAGGGGAGGTGAGAAAACAGATCTTTGCTGATTGAAACAAATAAAATATTTATTTTAAAAATTACATAATGGTGAAAATGGTCATTTGGGGAATTTAAAGGAAAGTGTGTTCAATATGAGTAAACAGTGTAACATGACAACCAAAACAAACAAACAAACAAAACCACCCCAAAACCAAACCAAAAACAAAACCCTAATATAATATTAAGATACTTTGACCAACATAATGCCCAGATCAAGGGAGATGAAAGGGCCAAGTCACTGAAAGGGATGACTCTGAAGTCATCTAATCCATGCCCCTCATTTTACAGAAGCAGAAAGTAAGGCTGAGAGGGATTAATTTACCAAAGGCACAGATAATAAGCAGCAGAGATAAGATTGTAACCCATATCTTGTAATCCCAATCCAGCTCCCTTTCAACATACACCTTCATCAGATTAGCTAGCTAGACACCTAGAAATGTCTTGGTAGAATATGACCAGGCAGTTAAGTTGAAAAAGAATAGGCACTGTACAAGAAAGGAGATCAGAACAGGGGATAGTAGCAGGACATCTTGGTAAGGAAACAAGAATCATGAGGGTGTGGCATAGCTGGGGGAAAGGAAGGTGCTAAACCCATGAGGATGGTGGGAACAACAAACACAAGTTTAGCTGCCTGACAGTGGTCAGCTAAGACTGTGGCACCAATATGGTTATCTTTAGATTCATAACATGGCATATAACATCTCTCTACTTTTCACATCCAGTATGGAAGGGACTTGTAAATGTGGAAATTCCATTTGAGTAAGTTTACATATTTTTAAAAAGTTGTTTATCATGAGAATCACCAAAAGTAGAGTCATAGATGCATAAAATGTTGGAGATGAGAAGGGCTTACAAGTTCACTGTTCCTCAAACCTCCCTTTCATATGATAGAACTGAGGTCTAGAGAGGTTGTAACTTGCTTTTGGCCACATTGTTCTTGCCAGAGCTGATACTTGAATCTCTTCCAGTGTTCTTTCCAATATATGCTATTGCCTCTACCTTTTAAACTTATATTGTAATTCACATGACCTACATCAATGTAAGGAGTTCCCAGACCACCAAAACTATGGGATGTATATGTATTCATATATTAGAAGGATTTGGTGAAAAGAGGACAAGAATTCAAGGCTAGAGATATCCAAGCCCCTTCAGTTGGCTTGTCACTCTAAGAAATATTTGTTAAACATCTATATCTGTGTTGTAAAAAGCAACAGCTTTTCTTATTCAATGAGTTAATGAGTGCTTACTATCTTCTTTAGTAATGTGGAGGTCTTCAGTACGGCAGTCTCACAGATAGTAGTGCCTATGTACAAGATTGGCTGCTTAACAACTCTAGAAATGCTGCTGATAGGCTAAAATCGAGGAAGGAGCCATTATTAGCTCTCTGGAGTAGGTTTCGTTGGTTTCTTGGACTCTGGAAAGTAGTTAGTGTTCACCTTACTCAGAGTTTACAATATGTTTTATTATTATTGCTTCTCCTAAATCATAACCAATACCCTAAGTTTTGCATGTCAGGGCTCTGAGTCCAAGTCCAGGAAAACAAAATACACATTGCCCACAACAATTTCCCTATAAATCAATAAAATAACATCTATGTGATTAAAATTCAATTCTGTGAAATTTTGTTGACCAAAATTGGCCCCAAACAATAGCTACCAGAATGCTCATCACTTTCTTCTTTGAAGAGGTGGCATGCACACACATACACATGTGTATATTGAATATATATATTATATATATGTATGTATGTATAGAATATATGTATATGTGCAGAATATGTGTGTGTATGTGAGTGTATGTGTGTGGAATACCATATATGATGTTAGATTTCATTGATGTGTTGGTTAGTTTTGCTGAAGTCTTTTTTTTTCTTTATTATAAAGGCTAATTCTCTGGGAGAGGTATGAGTGAGAGCTATATTTCGAAACAGGTCAGGTAAAATCAAGAGACATTAATAAATATCTAAAAAACATGACTTATCATTGGATTTGTTTGTGTATCATATCTCCCTAATAGATCTTAAGCTTTCTAAGAATAGTAAAGATGTCTTAGGTCAGCTTTACATCTTCTCCCACTGCAGTGCTCTTTACACAATAGTTGCTTTAAATATACTTATCGATTTGAATTGAATACTATCTCCAATACTCTTATTGACGTGTCCAGGGTCCTGCCCTTCAGTATCAAAGTGTTTAAATGTCATCTTATTCCCAATATAATATCTCTTGAATTACCCAGGCTCTCTGCCACTCTTGACAATTGAATACACTTGTTTCTTATTCTTTTGAACTTGATACCTTTGAATCCAATCTATTTGACTATGTCATGTTTGGCCTAGATGGCAGTAACTCACTTCTTGAAATTGATTTTTTGGGTATCAATTGTAATATTCTCATAGTCACCAGAAAAAAAAGTAAGAATTTTTTTTAGATTCTGGCATCATATACCATACAGTATGCTAGAATATTGTTCTACAGTAAATGAATTCAAATTGGCATGTCTAAAGTCTGCAAATATTTAAAATCCAAACTCAAACTTATATCTAGGTGCCAACTTCTACCTTAAACACATAGTGGTTCATTTGACTGGCGAGATGGATGGATTTTGATTTAGAGAAGAAGTTGAATATATCAATGGAGTCCAGTACATGGCCACTTATTAGCAACCATGGGCATATCAGAACTTCTCTCAGTCTCATTTTCTTCCTTGCTAAAATGGAGATACTAATGCTTATGCTGCATACTCACAGGGAAGTGGGGAAGCTAGCAATTATGAAAACATTTTTAAATATTTTAACTAGTACATTTATACACAATTCAGACCATTCACTGTGAAAACTATGTATGCTGGTATTACAGTCTCTATCTAGCTCTCGAAGATCTTAAATCTTTTCTTCACTGGGCTTCAATTATTTGATTGAATACAAGAAAAATAAAGTACCTACTATGTTCAAAGGAGGAAGAGTATGGTGAGTCAGAAAGACAGGGGTTGATATCTTGCCTTTGATATTTACTAATTATATGATGTTGGCTAAGCCACCTAACCTTGAGAAATTCCCTGTGTCCACTGTGGTCCAATAGTAAGAGCACTGATTCTGAAATCAGAAAACCATAATTTAAATCCTTTCTTTGCTACTTATTACCTATGCAAACTTGAATAAATCTCCTTTATGAACCTTAGTCTGTTCATCCATATTAAATAACATGTTGGACAAGATCAATCAATCAATTAATAATAAACATTGTGCTTCAACTCCAAAGTTATGGAGTGGTTGCTTTGTCAGTGAAGGGAATCCCTGGACTAGGAACTCATCTACCTTGATAAAATCACAGATCCTGCACATATTTGTGTGTGCACATATCACAGAAGGAGTAAAGAATCTTGTGGCCGCTGAGTAACAAGAATGTTTCAATTTGCATTCAATTTGCATTGGAAGGGGAAATGTCATGATGTCGTGATGTCAACATCAGGTACGCTGGAATTCATAGTGGTAAAGACTGGGAATATAATAATAATGAAATAATGAAAAACAACACAGTCCCTACCCTCAAGAAGCTTATAGTTTTGATCTCCTGTTGCATATTTTAGCTGTTAGCTATGTTATCTGGTCTGACGAAAATATGATATTTTTTTCATATTAGAGTTGTAGCCTGGAAATGAGTTATCTAGCACTTCAAGATAAAGTAAATTTGCATTTCTCAGATGCAGTCAAGACATCCTCTTTTGTTATGATAAGATGCTGAAAAAAAATCCTTCAGTAAGACATCTTGACACATCTACACATTTCTGAAATATAAACAAAATGAGGAATTTGTGAGCACACAAATCAATTTCCTATTGCAGCGATTCATTATGTCTTATCCTGCCTGACTGAGCAGCTATATGACTGAACAAGAATTAAAGCTCATTCATTTTTCAGTAGTGCCTTGTTGACTAAATAGAAATTTAAGAGCCAGGGTGAAAATGGGCACACTATCCAGTGTGTACTTTCTCCAGGGAGTTCTGTTTGCTGCTAGCCCAAACAAGCTTCCTCTGTTGGTTGACTATTTTTGTCTCTGTTTGAGTTTTCCTAGGTCTGGGCTGTGCTGAGTCTATCCTCATTTGAGCATGCAAAAGCAGACATTTGGGGCAGCTACATTCAGATTCCAATATAGCTAGGCCACATGTCACTTTCAGTGGTGTTGGGAAGGATGGAGCAAAAAGTATTTCTTTAGTGATTATTTTTTTCTCCTTTTTGGGCAGTGGTTGCAAGAAGGAAACTCTCTCTCTCTCTCTCTCTCTCTCTCTCTCTCTCTCTCTCTCTCTCTCTCTCCCTCTCTCTCTCTCCCTCTCACTCTCTCTCTCTCCCTCTTCCTCTCTGTCTCTGAATCTGTCTGTCTCTGTCTGCTCTGTCTGTCCATCCATCTCTTTCTGTCTTTTTCCCCTCCCTCTCTGTGTCTCTGTCTGTCTCTGCCTGTCTCTGTCTTTTTCTGTTTTTCTCTGTCTCTGTCTTTGTCTTTCCCTCCCTTCTTCTTCCCCTGCCTCCCCTCCTTCTCTCTCTCTCTCTCTCTCT
>CM053626.1:20326435-20349515 GCA_028646595.1 Phalanger gymnotis | reverse complement strand
TGATTTCCAATTCTTTGCTACTACAAAAAGAGCCACTATAAATATTTTTGTACATATGGGTCCTTTTCCCACTTGTGTTATCTCTTTGGGATACAACCCTAGAAGTGGTATTGCTGGATCAAAGGGTATGAACATTTTTATAGCCCTTTGGGCATAGTTCCAAATTGCTTTCCAGAAAGTCTGGATCAGTTCACAACTCTACCAGCGATGTAACAATGTTCCAATTTTCCCACATCTTCTCTAGCATTTATCATTTTCCTCTTTTGTCATTTTAGCCAATCTGACAAGAGAGATGTGGTACGTTATAAATTAACAAGTCCAGTCCCAATAAACACGAATCTTGTCTACCAGCACTCCAACAAGTCAAGAAATAGATTAAGTCAAATGGAATATTGAGTAATGGCCTGATTTAGAGAGGGAATTGAAGATATAGATTGAAGAGCAATGGGCAATTGGACTTCCTGTGTCCACAAAGATGGTTTGTCACGAGGCAAGAAGAGTTGCTGATGAAAAAGAAGTTACTGATTTCAAAGGAGGACACAATTGGTGCTTCAGGTTCATGAAAAGGAATGGACTCAACATGTGTATGTGCACCAGACTTGCCCAAAAGATGCCTGAAAGCTAGGAGCAGATGAATAAAACTTGAATTCAATAACTTTATGTAATACATTTTTTTTCAAATTTCAGGCCTCAAAATTAAGGTGCATCTTAGACATGGGGAAATATGATATTGTAGAATTATGGTATTTAATCCATTCTGCTATCTGCTTCTGTTTTATGGGAGAGTTAGTCCCATTCACATTCACAGTTATGATTACTATCTGTGTCTTTTTCTCCAACCCATTTCCCCCCTGTTTATGCTTTTATTTCTCCCTTTTCTCTTCCACTCCTCAATAGTTTTGCTTTTGACTGCCTTCCTCAGTTTACCCTCCCTCTTGATTTCCCTCCCTTATCTTACCTTTTCCCCCCTTGCTACTTCTTCCCTCCCTTCTGACCATCCCCCTCCCTTTTCTTTCCCTTTCCCCTCCTACTGCCTATAGGACAAGTTTGATTTTTATACTTGCCAGGATATGTTATTCCCTTCTTGAACCAAATCCGATGAGAGTGAAGCTCAAATACTGCTCTTCTCCCTCCCTCCTTTCCCTCTAGTATAATAGGTTTTTGTGCCTCTTCATGTGATGCAATTAACCCTTTTCTACTACCTCCTTACCTCTTTTCCCAGAACCATCCCTTTATATCTCTTAATTATATATATATATTTTTATCATTATGTTGGTTATTTTACACGGACACCCACAGTCTTTGAATATCCCTTTCAATTGTCATAACTATACTATTCTTGAGATTAACATATATAAAACATATATAAAACAAAGTAATCCTACATAACGATGTAATTAATTAGCCTTATTGATTAACTAGGGGTTTGTTCCCCCCTGTTTACCTGTTTATTTACATAAAAATGTCTGTCTTGAGTTTTGTATTTGGAGATCAAATTTTCCATTGAGCTCTGGCCTTTTCATCATGAAGATCTGGAATTCCCTTATGTTATTGAATGTCCATCTCCTTGCCTTGAAAATTATGCTCAATTTTGCTGGGTACTTGATCCTTGGTTGTAGTCCAAGCTCCTTTGCCTTTTGGAATATCGTATTCCAATTTCTCCTGTCATTTAACATAGAAGCTGAAAGGTCCTGCATGACCTTGACTGTAGTTCCATGATATTTGAATTGTTTCTTTCTAGCTGCTTGCAGTATTTTCTTCTTGATCTGGTAGTTCTGGAATTTGGCTGTAATATTTCTTGGAGTTTTCAATTTGGGATGTCTTTCAGGGGGTGATTGATAGATTCTTTCAACGGCAATTTTACCCTCTGGTTCTAGGACCTCTGGGAAATTTTCCTTAAGGATTTCATGGAAGATACTGTCCAGGCACTTTTTTTCATCAAAGCTTTCAGGTAGACCAATAATTCTTAGATTGGATCTCTGGGATCCATTTTCCAGGTCAGTTGTTTTTCCCATCTTCTATTTTTTAATTCCTTAGATTTTGTTTGACTGATTCTTGATGTTTAATAGAGTCATTGGCTTCTACTTGCCCAATTCTAATTTTTAATCCATTGTTTTCTTCCTTTAGCTTCTCTATCTCCTTTTGCATTTGGTTGATTTTACTTTTCAATGAGACATTTTCTCCGTTTATATTCTGATTCTCCTTAACCATTTCACCGATTTTACTTTTTAAAGATTTATTTTCCTCAGTGATTTTTTCCCATTTTTCCTTTTACCTCCCTAATTTGGTTTTTAAAGTCCTCCTTGAGTTCTTCCAGGAACGCTTTTTGGTCTGGAGACCAGTTCACTTTCCCTTTTGAGGTTTCAGATGTGGGTGTAGTGTCCATGCTGTCCTCTTCTGAACTGGTATTTTGATCTTCCCTGTCTCCATAATACGAATCAATGGTCTTTGGTTTTTTAGTGTGGTTTTTTTCATGGTGTTTTGTTTTTTCCTCTTGGCTTCTAAAGTGGATCTCTGTTTCTGAGGCTCATGGGGTTCCATCCCAAGTTTCTTGTGTTGGAATCTGTGGGCCTGCTCACTGGCTTTATGTTGTATGGCCTCTGGTGTGGCGGAGGGGTGGTCTGGCTGCTGGGAGTCTCCTCTTCCCCAGGACTGCTCTACAGCCTGGGTGGTCTCAGCTGTTGTCTGTGTTAGAGTCTGCCACTTCCCCTGGCTGTGCAAAGCCATGTCTGGGATCCTGGCATTGTTAGTTCCACTCCCTTGGGCTCAGTTACTCTCCTTGTTCTGCTGAGGTGGGGCTGCTGGGACACCTCTCTTCCTGCTTTAGTCTCCTTCTGCCACCACAGGAAGGGCCCTCTCCTCAATTTCTCTCACTACTGAAGCCCCACTTCTGGCTCCTTTGTTTCTCCTGAGGTAGTATTCTCTGGGTTTATTCAAGGGAGGGATGAGAGTCATTTTACCTTGCCACCATGGCTCCCAGAATTTCAAGAAGGCAAGTTTCAAACCTTCAGACTGTGCGTTGGAAGCCTCAGGGCTAGCTGATCCTGTGGCCACAGGCTTGGCACTCTGACAGACTCCTGTCCTGGGTGGAGAGGCCAGGGGCTTGATTGCAGCCATAGTCGGTACTTCCGCCCTGGGCCTGTTCCTGTTACGGTGTTTCACTCGCCCAGAGCTCTTCCAAACCTGTGCGCTGGCTGGATTCTTCTGCTGTTCCGAGTTGGTTTGGTCTGGTGCTGCTCCACATGCCCAGAGCTCCTACCCGTCTCAGTTTACTAGTGGCTTCTAACTCTCTTAAATCTGCTGAGATTCACTTTTATACATGTATCTGACACAATTTATGAGAGAGCTCCAGTAGTTCCTTCCTTTCACAGCAGCATCTTGGCTCCACTCCTCATACTATTTAACATTTGTATCAGTAACTTGAAGTCACAAATTGCATGCTCATAAAACATATAGATGATACAAGCAAAGAGGGACAGCTAACATATTAGATGACAGGAGATATCAAAGATCTTCCCAGTCTGGAACACTGATCCAAATCAAATACAGTGAAGTGTTAACAAGGACAAAGGCAGAATATTATTTTGAGATTAAAAAAAAAACTGTAAAAGTGCAAATTGAGGAAGTATGGCTCGGTAGCATTTCATCTGAGAAGCACCAGGAGGTCTAATGAATGCCATTCATATGAATCAAGATGGTGATGAGGCAATGAGGAAAACTAATGTAGTCTTAGATTGTAAAGAGTGTGACAGTGTCCAGCAATGGGGAGGTTCACCCCCTATCATGCCAGGTGGCATTGTTCAAACCATATCTAGAATACTACACTTATTTCTGGGCAGCAACAGGATCATTGACAGACCAAGAGATACCAACCAGCAATGGGAAGGGAACTGAGATCATGCCATTTGAAGACTGGTTAAAGAAACTGGTGATGTTTAGCCCAGAGAAGAAAATTTTTATGGCTCAAATTTTTTTCTTTTGGAGAGGGGCAAGGCAATTGGGGTTAAGTGACTTGCCCAAGGTCACACAGCTGGTAAGTGTCAATTGTCTGAGGCCGCATTTGAACTCAAGTCCTCCTCAATCCAGGGCCAGTGCCTTGCATCACCCAGCTGCCCCAAGAAGAAAATTTTTAGGGGGATATCAAGCTATCTTGAAGGATTTGAAAGGCTGTCATATGGAAGAAGAATCGGACATGTTCTACTTGTCCCCAGAGGGCAAAACTAGGAATTGTGGGTAGAAATTGCAGAGATAGATTTACACTTGCTAGAAGGCTAGAGTTCCTATCTGCTAGGCCTAGCCATAAGTGGGATGGCTTGGGTCAGGAGTGGGTAAATTCTTCCTTGATAAACATTTTCAAAAAAAAAGGTGGGTGGCATTTGCCAGCTCTATTTTAGAGAGGATCTTTTTTGTTTTTTCCAAGCTGCCTTCCAACTCTATCGTTTATCAGATTCTCTGACTTTGACTTCACAGTACCAAGGAATCTGTATGTTGAGACCTGATATTAACAACACAGAAATCTGTTGTCTTCCAATGGCTTACGTCCAGGATATGACAGAACGTTGGCGTATAAAAAATATCTAGGGACTTTTCTCTATGTTTCTAAGGTTGGGAATTATTGTGGCAATTGGAATGATTCCTCTCCTATACCTTTCTGAGGGAGGGACTAAACAGAATGTATAAGCTAATACATGTATCTGCTTATAAGGTTCAACCCTGATGAATCTTGGCTTCATGACAATATCTCAGAGCACCTCTCAGATGGATCATTATTAATGTAGTCTTAGTTCTTATTTCTGACTGACCTGTAGCATTTCCACCCATAAGTGCCTGGAGGTAAGTCTTTTATCGCTGCCTGCCCTTGACAGCTAGGAGAACACAAACTTGAGACAAGAGACATGAGCTCTATTGTTTTATTTGGCAGGATAGAGCATGGCAAGCAGGCTTGCTCACTTCCCAGTTAATTTCTTTAACCTGCAGACTTTTCATATTTCAAGTCTTTGGGGTTTACATCTTAGGTACCAGGAAAATGTGTCAATTTTCAAAGTATTTTAGATTTTAAAGTTTAGATTTTAAAAGTTTCCAAGAAAGCCAAGTTTTTATGGTGATTATGTAAAGGCATGTGAATGTCTAAGAATGAGAGGAGGGGAAGGGAACGGGGGGAAAGACGGGGAGGGAGATAGAGAGAAGAGAAAGAGAGGGGGAAGAGAGAGAGAGAGAGAGAGAGAGAGAGAGAGAAAGAGAGAGAGAGAGAGAAAGAGAGAGAGAGAGAGAAATGGCTGTAACTGATCCCTTATTCACATAAACTTATAGGAGAATGCCACCCGATGGATTTCTGCTGAATTTCACTTGTATTAAGACATTCTGCATTCCATCAAAATTCATGACTCAGAGTTCATTTATTTTTTCAGGTTTTCAGTGAAAGCAAAACTTTTATAAGTGATCTTCATAGCTCTGGCCGATCCTCCCCCCACCCTTTCTGTAAATTTTATTTTTCATTCTTTAACTCATACTCCCAACCAGGGCCTTTCGCTTACTGCATGATCAGGGTGGTCTCTAAACCCTGTGTTTGGTGAATTGAAATGAGTCTATGCATTCATTTGCTCATCTGTGAAACAAGTGCCCTTATATGTCTACTTTACTTTGTACTATGAGAATTAAGTAGATACAAGGAAGTATATTTTAAAATTATGATGAAAAGAGCAGGATTTGTGTAGTATGAGATAATGTTATTGCTGTTTAAATTTTATTTTTGATTACTATTTTATCGATCTTCTTTGTTATACAGTATTTGATTTCTAATTTTATCCATCCACAACACGCTCCACCTCCAGTAGCCCATCCCTTATAACAAAGATTCAAAAAGAAAGAGAAAAAAAGTACATCAGCGAAACCAACCAATACTCCAATTGTGTCTGAAAAGCATATGTAACCTTCCATACCCATAGTTGTCCATCTTTTCAGAGTGAGGAGGGAAATACTTTCTCTTTTGTATCTAAGCTAGGTCATTATAAGTACACAATGTTTACTTGCCTGTGGTTCTCTGTTTATATTTTTATAGTCATTTTGTACATTCATATATAAACAAATGTGTATATATATATACACACATATATTTTGTTTTCTATGATCTACTTACCTCATCCTGCATCAGTTCAAACAAATCTTCCCATTCTTCATTGAATTCTTCCCCTTCTTTATTTTAAATGGTGCAGTAACATTCTGTTACTTTAATGTGCTCAAAATTGTTTAGCCATTTCCCAAATATTGGGTGCCTCTATTTTCTCCAGTTCTTTGCTACCACAAAAAGGGTTGCTATGAATATTTTGCCATAAATAGGACTTTGCTTTCATTCTTTAACTTCCTTAAGGTATATGTCTAGCCATGGGAAATCTGAGCCAAAGACCCTGAATTTTTTGGTCACCTATCTAGCTTAATTCCATGTTAATTCTCAAGTGGTTTGACCACATCACAGCTTCCTTAATTATGGATTAGTATGACCCCAGTGGAACCAGAAAGGTGACCTTCTTTTTTGGAGGCAGCTAGGTGGCATAGTGAATAGAGTGCTAAGTCTAGAGTCAGGAAGACTTGAATTCAGATCCAGCCTTGGATACTTACTAACTGTGTGATCCTAAGCAAGTCATTTAACCCTGTTTGCCTAAGTTTCCTCTTCTGTCAAATGAATTGAAGAGGGAAATGGCAAACCACTCTAGAATCTTTGCCAAGAAAGCCCCAAATGGGGTCAGGAAGAGGCAGAAATGACTGAAACAACTGAATAGCAACAATTGTCCAGTACAATATCATTGCTTATCTTCTGCAGGATCATCAGATCACAGATTTAGAAAGGGAAGGGGCTTTGGAGATTTTCTATCCCAAAGTCCTCAGTTTGCCCATGGGGACTCAATTTTCTTATCTGTAAACTGAAGGGGCTAGACAAGACATCCCTTCCAGATCTAAATCTCTGGGTCTATGAATCTGTGAGACAGTGTCAGAGAACAGAAATCATTTCCTCAGTGTCATCCAATAGTCAGGGGCACAGTGATCTGCAAACCATGGGGGCTTCATAAAATCTTGTTGAGAGTATTGAGTAATTGCTTCATTTCTTGGAACAATTTCAAAATGTCAGCACATTGACAATATTTTTAAAAAATAAACACAAATGAGAATCATTAGGAAAAAAAACAATAAACACGATACCATGGTGGGAAACATTACAAAGACAGGTGGCAGTTATTTAGCAGATGATGGGAAATAACTGAATTTGTTTCCATTCCCACATCTGGGGTGCTAAAAACTGTTAGGAAAACCACTGTTTTCTTGGAGGGAAGCCACTTATAAGAGACATTTTATGGCTTCAGGAATTAAGATTAAGGGCAAAAGTAGGTCCGTGGGTAATATTGCTAGCTTGGGGCACATGCAAGAATCATTAATTTTGTTTAGCATACTAGCTTCATGTGGTAGTGGCCTTATGGGGATATTTTAGAGCAGCATCTGAAAAAGGTGAGTTTATTATAATGGCAAATATATGTTTCTGCACAATCTGATGAAAAATTTGCCCTTGGGGACCCAAGCTGAAGAAGAATCAATTTGATGACGGAAAATTACTGTCAGATATATTCCAGTCAAGCAAGCCTAGAAACTCTTGTTTTGCTTCCCAGCTTGAGTGCATAAGTGAGAAATGCAAATCTTCCCAATGAAGTGCAGCTAACAGTGCATAAATCTCAAGCAGACAGTAGGATACACTTATTAAAACTTGGCAAGGATCAGAAATGAACGACTTTTTCTTTTGGAAATGCCAGCTTCCTTTTTTTCTTCCTCCTTTTCAAGACGAGCTTTACTCTGGGCTCCATCAATTATAAATAATGGTTTCTTCACAAAATTGGCACCACTAACCTAAAAGCAAATAAGCTGAGAAATTAAATGGATTGAAAATCAACATCGTGACAAACATATTAGCGATTTTTTGATGATTTGAAAAGCACGCTCTAAGTTATTTTCATATCTGTGTTGGAATATTGATGGCAAGCAATGAGAAAAGGAAGAACACAGTAATGATTACAAAACCATAGGGAACCGAGCCTTTGGGCAGTCCTTGGCTCTACAGAATGGTATTTCATGAAAGGGACAATGCAGCGTGGCAGGGGGGTGTCTTCTGTCAATGTGCATTTAGAAGTGGAGCATATTGGGGATCAATGTTTCCATACAGCTGTCTTCTGGCATTGTACATGGTTGAAGTTTAAGTTGCCCTGGTGTGGGCAGTCTCTCTGGCTAACTCATGCCTAGATTCTTCCCTGACTTCCTTTAAATCCCAACTAAAATCATACTTTCCACAGGAAGTGTTTCCCAACCCCTCTTAATTCTAGAGCCTTTAGTTAATTATCTCCTATTTATCCTGCATGTGGCTTGCTTTGCATATATATGTTTCCATGTTGTTTCTCTCATTAGATTTTAAGCACCTTGAGGGCTGAGACAGTTTTTGGTCTCTTTTCGTATCCCCAGTGCTCAGCACAATGTCTAGAACATAGTAGGTGCCCAATAAATGTTTATTGATAATTGATTGATTAATGAGACAAGCCAAGGAACGGAGAGCAAGCTAACTGTAATCTCTGAGGTCATGTTCTCATTTCATTTACTAACGCAGTATCATAAATTATAGATGGAAGGGATCTTAAAAGTCGTTTACTTCAATCTCCTTATTTTACAGATGAACAAACTGAGGACCAGAGAAAGCTAATCCACCTTGCCTTGGAGCCCTGGCAGGAAACATTGACTGCATACACATTGAAGGGTCAGTTTGCTGGGAACCATTTTCAATTTATTAATGTGTAAATATCATGAACTTCAGGGCAGAATATGTAGCAAATGTGGTGGGCTCATTCTGCTGGGCAGCTTTCCCTTTCCCCTTCTTTCTCTTTTCTTCTCTCTTTTTGACCTCTCCCCTTCTCTCTTCTCTCTCTGCCCATTCTTTCCCTTTATTCACTCCCTCTGTTTATGCTTACCCCAATGAATCAATAGGCATTTATTAAGTGCCTATTTTGTTCCAGGAACTGTATCAAGCGCCAATGTTACAAAGACAAAAAAATGAAGCAGTCTCTGTCTTCAAGGAACTTGGATTCTAATGCAAATAACTGGTACACACAAGATACACACAGAGTGAATAGACAGAAGGTAATCTTAGCAGGGAAGGCACTAAGTACTGATGGGAACCAGGAACAGCCTCCTGCAGAAGATCTTACTGATCTGAGTCTTAAAGAAAATCAAGGGTTTCCTCTTAGAACTTTGGTTTCCTTTAAGACCCAGTTCAAATAAGTAAGGACAGAGAACATGCCAAACCTAGAAGGGAGCCAGTACAAAAGCATGGAGGTGAGAACTTAGCTAAAAGAGGACTTTAAAATCATGTATTTAGGGTTAGAAAGTATCTTGGAAGTCATTAAATGCATTTCCTTCATTTGGCAGATGAAGAAACTGAAGGCTGGAGAGGTTATATGACGAGTTCATAGTATCTCAGTTGATAGAAAGTGATAATTTAACTTATATGCAGATTGCATCATGCAAACCGCCAGGCTGGAGGAATCAAACCTGGAATTAAGGTTGCCTGGAGAAATAGCAACAATCTCAGATATGCAGATGATACCACTTTCCTGGCAGAAAGTGAAGAGGGATTAAGAAGCCACTTAATGAGAGTGAAAGAGGAAAGTGTAAAAGCTTGCTTGAAGCTTAACATCAAACAAAGATCTTGGCAACAGGTCCCATCACAAATAGAGGGAGAAGAAATGGAAGCAGTATCAGATTTTCTATTCTTGGGCTCAAAGATCGCTTCAGCCATGAAGTTAAAAGACACTTGCTCCTTGAAAGGGAAGCTATGGCAAATCTAGACAGCATATACTAAAAAGGTGAGACATCGCCTTGCCAACAAAATCATCTGTATAATAAAAGCTATCGTTTTTCCAGTAGCAATGTATGGCTGTAAGAGTTGGACTATAACGAAAGCTGAGAACCACGACATCAATGCTTTCAAATCGTGGTGCTGGAGAAGACTTTTGAGAGCCCCTTGGACACAAAGGAGATCAAATCAGTCGATATTTAAAGAAATTTATTCAGGCTATTCATTGGAAGATCAAATACTGAAGATGAAGCTTAAATACTTAGACCACATAACGAGAAGACAGGATTCATTAGAAAGGACCCTGATATTGGGAAAGATTGAAGACAAAAGGAAAAGGAGACAGTGGAGGATGAGATGGACAGATAGTGTTGTGGAAGCAACAAACATGAGCTTAGATAGACTTTGGGAAATAGTAGAGGATTGAAGAGTCTGCTTGCTATGGTCCATGGGGTCACGGAGAGTCAGACATGACTGACTGACTGAAGAACAACAATAGATACCAATCAGAACCTGGGGAACAGATTTAGAGCTCAAGGGACCTCAGAGATCATACAGCCCAGAAACCTAATTTTCCTGATAAGGACAATTTGCCCGAGGTCATACAAACAGTAATTTGCAGAGGAAAGATTTGAAACTAGGCCCTCTGATTCCTTTTCTTTTTCTGCTTTGCCATGGGCCTTTTGTAAACTAGCATTTTCTAGGCTAAATTATGAATTAGAATAAGAGTATCAGAGCTCTAGAGCTTGAAAGGATTTCAGCGACCATCTCATCTAATTTCTTTATTTCACAGACAAGGCAACTGAGGCCTAAGGCGGTTAAATAACTTGTCTAACACAGGTAATGAGTGTCAAAGGTTTGGGAACTCCTTCTATTGATGCAGCTCATATTAATTATGATGTGAGTTCAAACAGTATACAGTGGAAAGAACACTGGACAAGATTCAAGTATCAGCTCTGGCAATAACTATGTGGCCCGAAGCAAGTCACAACCTCTCTAGACTTCAGTTCTATTATCTGAAAGGGAGGTTTGGGGAAATAGCTGAACCTATAAGCCTTCTCAGCTCCAACATTTTATACATCAATGACTCTACTTTTGGTAATTCTCATGATAAACAACTTTTTTAAAAAGTGTAAACCTAAATTGAATTTCCACATTTATAAGTCCCTTCCACACTGGATGTGAAAGGTGGAGAGATGCTGTATGACATGTTATGATGACAAAGATGGCTAGATTAGTGCTGTAGTCTTGCCTGACAATTATCAGGCAGGTAAACTTGTGTTTGTTGTTCCCACCATCCTCATCAGTTTAGCATCTTCCTTTCGCCCAGCTACGCTATACCCTCCTCATTCTCTTTTCCTTACCAAGATCTCCTGCTATTGTCTCCTCTTCTGATCTCCTTTCTTGCACAGTGCCCATTCTTTTTCAACTTAGCTGCCTGGTCATATTTCACCAAGACCTTTCTAGGTCTCTTAAAACTCTCATGCAGAGCGTGTGCTTCTATTCTCAAATCAGCATGCTGGCCAGCACCATGAAAGTCAAGACCATATATGGGGTGCTGAATATTTTGTGATACCCCAGCCTGTTGCAGCAACAGCTTCTCTGTGATCGTATGCCCTCCCTCTACTCACTAGGTGCCACAAAGGTGAAATTTCTAGTTAATGTTCTTGCAACAGTAGAAACAAACAAAAATACTGCTAAACAGGTCTGTTCTTGTTGCAGAAAGTCTGAAGTTCTACTCCCAATTTCTATCAGCTGAACTACAGCTCTGCTTTTGAATCTAATTTTCTAAAATGTAAAACTTGTTCACAAATTATGTTTCTGTACTGTAAAAGCTAAGCATAATTTTGCAAAAACTTCAGAAAATACTGTGTCCCTGGTATGAATTGTGAAAGCCACAACCTCAGGCCTTAGGGCCCCCTGAATGGCTCCTCCTTTTGGAAGTGGGATAGGAGCCTTTTGGCTTTGACCTTCCAGAGCTTTCTAAATTTCAATAATTACTGAATTAATGAGAACAAAAGAATTGAAATGAATAAAAACAATTATAAGTGCTTACTATACCCCAAACACTGTGCTAAATGCTAAGGACATAAACAAAAAGACGATCCTTGCTCTCAAGGAGATTATATTCCAATGGGGAATTAGGAGATAGGATAGAAACACCAATTATCTATCCATCTATCTATCCATTTATTTATCTATTAGAAGGTCCAGCTGTAGGGCAGGTATAAATATTTGGTGGTCCTTAGGGTACAGGGGCAGGGGACCTCCTTGGTTCTTACCCTATTTCTTCATGCCTTAATTTTAAAAATCTGCCTCCACTCAGTCCCTAATTCTCTTTTCCCTCTTCTTCAACTGTTATTGTCATCTCTGGATGTCCTGGTTTGGCATCTGATCTTTTGCTATCTATGTCTGTTCCCCTAAGGTGGCTAGGTGGTGTAGTTGATAGAGCACCAGGCCTGGTCAGGAAAATTCACCTTCCCAAATTCAAATCTGGCTTCGGACACTTACTAGTTATGTGAGCCTGGCCAAGTCACTTAACTCTGTTTGCCTCAGGTTCCTCATCTGTGAAATGAGCTGGAGAAGGAAATGAGAAACCACTTCAGTATCTTTGCCACAAAAACCCCAAATGAAGTCATGAAGAGTTAGACACAACTGAACAAATCTGTCCCTTTATACACTACAGATTGCAAAAATGAGTTTTTAGGGTTTACTCATGAAGGGAAAAAGTATGACCAAACTGAGAAGTAGTAAATCATAGTCAGGTAATCAGTAGCACATAGAACAGGATCATTTCCGTTCCTTGACTGGGTGGCAGCTTTTTGACCTAATTCTTAGGTCTTTCAAAGGGTTCATTCCCCTTAGGCCAAAGGCATCTACTTTCTTATGGTCCCAGTTAAGAATGATTCCTCTGTAGAATCAAATTAACTTTTTCCTCACCCTTGTTAAATGTGGGTTTCCCTCCTTTGGGCATTCTGGGTGGGGTTTATTCAGCTATTATATAGCTTAGGGCTTACTCTCCCTTATAAATCCTCTGATGCAACAATTCAATTCAACAGACATATGGGAAATACTAATCCTGTGCAAGGCTTTGTAGAATACCAAGGCAAAAGTATAAAATAGCTTCTGCCCTCATGGGGATTATATTTCCCTAAGCAGTGTGTGCGTGTGGCAGGGGGAGGGGTGGTGCGGTGTGGGAGGGTGAGTGGATATAAAATGAACATAGGTAAGTAAATATAAGATAAACTGAGAATCGAGAGGTCACCAATAACTGGATGAAGCATCAGGAAAGCCTTTCTACAGTGTGTGGTAACATGAGCTAATTCATGAAGGAAGTAAAGGATCTTGAAAGAAGGAGGAAGTGCACTTCCAGGCCGGGGTCAGGGCAGGCCAATAGAACAGAATGATGGAAGGCAGAGTTTGGAGAATAACAATCTGGCCAATTTGGCAGAGTATCTGAAGGGGAATGAATGTCAAGCTTTTGGCGCTCCACACACATGGAACATAGGTTCTTTTTTTTTTTCCTCCCCTTTTCTTCTCACTGCATAGATCCCCACATGACTGAAAACTCACTACTTTTAAAGTTCTATATCTTGTTTTCAGTCATCATTTATTAAAATCCATAACTCTGAGCCCCCACCAATACATCTCTATGTCAGGCCAAACCAGATCAACTAAGAATTCAGAGCAAAAGACATTTAAGAGAATATAAATAGCAGGGCGAATGAGAAATTTAATCAAGCAGTAAATGGCATTCTGGACCAATACCAAATCACTTCCAACTCACATCCCTCCAGTAGAGTTTTAGCCAGTTCATCTCTTCATTCCTAGTACAGATCACTCCTAGCCTTCATATGTCAGAAGAGAGTAGGATCCAAAGATTCTCTGCCTAACCACTTTTGTTTAGAACTCTGTGCAGCAATCTAGTGAATGTTGACTTCTCTTAGCATGGGAGTCTTCCCCAACTGAGAACGTCTCTGCTGTTTGTACAAGCTTCCTATCTCTCTTAACTCTACCAAAAATTTCTGTAATGATTTGTCAAACTTCTTTGCTGCAGAGCCTTTTCATCCAAACAGATTCTTTGTCTTGTGACATCCTCATTCTGTAGGTTGATGCACAGACTTGTGGAACATGCAGCAATAAAATTTCCCCCCAGTGTTCGAGGGTCTTTTGGTCTCAAGCATACATAAAAATTGTAAAGTGGTGACAATAATAGCACCTAGAGTTGTTATGAAGATAAAAATGAAATAAAATTTGTAATGGGCTTCGCAAACCTTAAAGTACCATATAAATGCTATTTATTATTGTTGTTATTAATGACACATTTTGCATTAAGAATATCTCCTTCCCACCTTTATGTGACATAAAAGGAAAACACACTTATGTCACAGTTTAGAATATATTTGCTGAAAACCAAATTACTAGAATAGAAAGATGATAAAAAGATAGTATTGAAATTCTTAAACAATAGGTTCCCCACTGCTTCTAATGCTATCTAAATGATCACCGCAGTTCATAACTGAATTTTCCAAGGAGAATGCCAGTCATCCGGAGACCTATGGTTTTAGCGTGATCTGAACTCATATTGTTTCCCACTACCAGTCTCAGCACCTTGAATCAAGTTGGCATGGATTCTTTTATTGGAGAAATGCTCCCTGCATTCAAAGTTTTAAAGAAAGAGGCAAGCTAATAAATCTTATCCAAATATGTTATTGTCATGGTCATGCAACTCATGAACTAAAGCTCTCATCTCACTGTTTTCACTACATCTAAAATGAAATGGAATTTCCCATCCAAGTGGGAATGGTGCCATATGGGCCAGTAGTTCCTTGGCTTCTAGCTCTAACCTATAGATCCCCAAGAAAATGATATAAGCAGAAAACAGGGGGATTCCTTTACATCTAATGGGCAAATGATCTACCTGGCTCATCATACCATCCATGAGGTCTCTGTTCACAATCCCTGTCTGGTCATCCTGGCATATGGCCTGGCTACAACTGTTCAAGGTGTAGTTCCACCAAGAAGTTAGTCCCTTGGGTTTTTAACTCATTGACTCAACACAATTTCACAACAATCCCATTACGTAAGCCCAGAGCTCTAGAACTGGAAAGATTCTCAATCTAGTCTTCCTCCTGTGTCCTCATTCTGGTAGGTGAGGAAACTAAGGACAGAAAGGTCAAGTCACTTGCCTGAGATCACAAGTAGGATCCCCAGTTCCAAATTCTCCTTCCCAACTCTTTATTTCTTATCTCTAGAATGACCTGGTCTGAGTGGAAACCAGGCATGTGAGGATTAAGGGAAAGCTGCATAAGCATGGACTATGTTATTATAACACCAATAAATCGCCTCTCTGTAGGGCTAGGTCTTATAAAGCACTTACCTCACACAGTCTCATGAAATAGGAAGTGGAAGGATTGTTTGCTTTCTTTTAAAGATGGAGAAACTGAGTCCCAGAGGCACTCTAGATAGAATCAGTCATCTCTTCCTTCCAACTCCACTACACCTGGCTGATTCACTTCCCCATTTTCTTACAAGAGGTAAAAATGGAAATACAGATGGGTAATATGACAGAGATTATCCTAGAATCTCAAAAATCAGAAAAAATTCAGTCCAATATAATTTACCCCCTCTCCAAGCTCACAAAAAAAAAAAACCAGTTATTTGAACCAGGTGTGATAGCTAACCCTTGTAATTCCTGCTGCTAGGGAGTCTGAGGCTAGTGGGAGTTCTGAGTTGTAGTAGGTTGTGAACTAGGTACATACACTAAGTATAGAAGCAGTGTGGTGAGCTTCTGGACTGAGGTGAGATATGGGTGGGGGCATCAGGCTGCCTAAGGATAGGTGAGCTAGGACAGGTCACAAACATTGGCTAAGTTCCCTCGATGACAAGTAATGAAATTCTTCTGTGAATGGGAGTGGCCAGGGTCGTGCTGAGGCCAGCTCCTAAGAGTTGATTGTTAAATTTTCGGTGTGAGCATTTACACCTTGGAAACTGATAAAAACTACAAATTAAGGTTTGATTTCTTGTTTTGTTGATTGTCCAGACTGAAGAAAATGATGGAGAAAATGTTAATAATTAAAATTAACTTAAAAGTATGTCATGGACATTTTTTTTGGAGAGGGAAGAGATTGTTGTTAATAATTTACCAGCATACTCCTGTAACAGGAAGACGAAGCATCGAAAAAGAAAGCAAAATATTTGAAAAAACACCATATGAACCTGAAGGAATTGATTACGCCTCTGTAGACGGCACATTATTTTCTGAGGCTGTTGTTTTACCTTCTGTTTGCTTTTCACTTTGTCAGTGATCACAGACTTGAGAAGTAAGGGCTCTGGATATGGTTTCAGAATACTTTCCCATAAGGCATCACCTTAATAACAATTTCTGGCTCCTGCTCCTTTCCGCAGAGGCTGGGAGAGGTTTCTAAATGTAAATGAAATTGTGTTGCAAAAGGCTTTTAGTGTTTGTTCCCTGGCAGGGGCTAAATGATCTTTCTAATTTATTAGCTCATAAAGTTAGGTCATCTGCCCCCAGTCATTTGTCTGGTGTGGGGTGTGGTGAATTCAGGGCCAGACTTGGAGTCAGGAAGACTTTCCTTCAAAAGGGCCCTCGGAAACTTAGCTTAGCTGGGTGACCTTGATCAGTCACTTAACGCTTTCGGCCTCAGTTTCCTCATCTGTAAAGCAGGGTGATAGCAACAGCCTCACGGGGTTGTTGAGAAACTCCGATGAGAGTGTTTTGTAAAGTTTACATCCTAGTAGTGATACTGGTTGGTTATTTATTGACCCACAGAGGATGTGTTCGGCGCTGGGGACAGAGACTCAGAAATGATGACTGGACAGCTCCTTCCCTCGAAGAGCTTCCACTCTGCGCTTTCATCTGCCTTGGATGCCAGGGCGTCACTGGGGTGGAGTCATCGTCCCCCCCGCACACCTGGGCTGGTTGGAACGGGCCGGCGCGCTCTCCCTGTGGCCCAGCTCTGGAGTGGTATAGTCCGGCAGGGAGCGGTTGCCATGGTCACGGCGGGTCGCCAGGTAACCAGGGAGGCAAAGGCGGCGGCGCTGGACTGCGCGGGGCGGGGCGGGGCTGCCCGCCCGGGGCAGGCGGCGCTGAAGATGGAGGCGCCTAGGGCCACAGGTGGGTAGGGGGTCCAGGTCGGGCTCGGCGGCGGCCCGCGGGGCTCTGGGCGGGCGATTTGAGCTCAGAGGTGGCCCAGGAAGCGCGGGGACCGCTGGCCTGCTGGGGACCTTAACTGTGTGGGAGGCGGGGCGGAGGGAGTGCCGAGGGGAAGAGGCGGACGTGGGGAGGGTCCGGGGGCTGGGGGGAGCTGTTACCTGCCTGACGAGAGCTTGAGCGAAGTTCCTGCTGCCTCTACCTCCACCTGGTCCTGCCCCACCCCTAGAGCTGAAGCCGGAGGGTCCGACTCCCTGCCCAGGTGGCCGCCGTCCACCCGCTTCTTCTTTTACAGATGGAGTCCCCAGGTGGGGAGGTGACTTCCCCCCAAGTTGGTCAGACCGATAGCAGGAAGATGGGGAAGAGAATAAAACATTTACACAGCACCTACTGTGTGCCAGCCATGGTGCTAAGCACTTTTCCCAGTAACTCGTGGGATTTTCACGACAACCCTGAGAGGCAGGTGCCAGTCCCTTTTATAACCGAGGCATAAACAGTGACTCACTCAGGGTCATACAGCTATTAAGTGTTTGGAGCCAGGGCTCCAGCTGCCTCCTAGATCAGAGAGCGCGGGTGCCGGTCCTTGTTCAGGCCACTACAGCGAGATAATTGATTCATTGATTATTGATTGATCATTGATAAAGGGGCCATCTGGTCCAGCCTCCTCCTTTTTACTCCTGGGAAAACTGAGGCCCAGAGAGAGGAAGGGGTACTTCTAGGTCCCACAGTTATTCGGGTCACAGAGTAAATGACTTCCAGTCTACCTCTTTCCTTTTACACATGAAGAAACTAAGGGCTGGCATATGTGGGAAGGGACTCGCCCCCACTTGTTGGCCCCTAGATTCTGACATTTTACGTGTGAGACAGAGAAGACGGTGCCACTGAGTATGACAGCAGGCACCTTCTTAGTCCAACCTCTCCCTTTTACAGACGAGGCTACTGAGGCAAAGTTAGGGACCTGGGTGTCAGAGGCCGTTTAGCCCAACTCTCACCTCTTACTGGTGTGGAAATGGGTGTGTGTGAAGTGAAGTGCTCCAGGTAATTATTGGGATTGTCCATCACAACCTTCTCATTTTGCACTTGAGGAAATGGAAGTCCACGTAGGCCAAGGACCTGTCTGAGAAAGTGTCAAGGGGCAGATTTGACTAAGTCTTTGTTGTAGGAGGGACCAGCCTACCAAGGTCTCTTCCAAGTGGCTCTACCCACTCCACTGCCCTACTGGGGATGCTCTGGGTGTAATGTAAACTGCTTGTGGACCTTTTCCTTTCGGCCTTTATAGTCTCAACCAGAGGCAGAATGGCTTAGTAAGATAGAGAGATGGCTTTGGGTCAGGGAACACCAGGTTTTAGTGTCACCCCTGACATTTCCTGGCCATAGTCTCTTGGTGGAAGTCATTTAGCCCACCCACCCCAATCCCCCATCCAGAAGTTCTGTAGGCAAATTTCCAAGAATGTAAGTTTCCTGAAAAGGGGCTGACTTTCAACGGTAGAAGGTGTTTGCTTTATTTTTGTGGTCCCTATACCACTAAAATCTCGGGTCCATTCCTAGCCTAGATTGTTAGTCCTGAAATAAATCAAAGTTGTAAGTGGAGGAAAAGGCATCTTTAATCAAGATAAAGAGAGTCGAGAACCAAGAAAACTTATAGGAATGTTTTTTTTTTAACTTTTTGGAGTAAAAAGGGGATGGGGGTCATATGAAGATGGAGGCCTGGTCATGTGGCTCTAGCTGCCCTTGGCAATCCAAGCAAGAAAACCCATTTAGTTATGGTTGATTTGCCTTTCAGGATCCAAACCTTAATGAGGAAGATAGGACACTTTAGAATCACTTTGGTAACTGCAGCTTACTCTAAAGAGCCTCTGTTTACAGGATAAACAGAACAAAGATTCCCTTGGGTGGGGCTTAGCCCAACCTGGTACAAAGTAACTTACCGCTAGAGAGAGAATGAAAGGACATTCCTAAGACTGTTTAGGGAGGGGCTTATCTCTGTTAAAAGGCCACCCTGACAGTGAGAAAGGAGTATTACATTTGATATTAACAATATTATAGTTAATTTTTTCTGGAATAAGCTTTAACCGTGCTAACCAGGCACGATGCTAAGCATTGTAGATACAAATACAAGCCAAAAGAAAGACAGTCTTGCTCTCAAAGAGCTTATAATCTAATGGAGGAAGACTCCAGGGCTGAGTGTTTTATGTTTTATCTAGTGTGCCATCTAGCAGTCCCATCTACATGTCATAGGCTTGAGTTAAACCCAAGTCTTCCTTATTTCAAGGCTTGCCTTTTCTAAGTCAGTAAGAGGTACTTAATTAAGGTACTTTAATTACTTAATTAAGGTACTTAAATTAAGAGGCACTTAATAAAATTCAGATGGAGTTGTGGAGTTCTCTCCAAGTATCACTTCTAATACAAAAAAAAAAAAAAGGCCCGTTTTTCACTGAAGTCTCACTTAGAAGTCATACCATGGGAGCTTGAGGTCTCTAGGTTCTCGACTGCTATGCCTATGGGGTACAGCAGATCCTACCAAGCTGGGAAGGTTTCAGATCTGGGCTAGTCATGACCAGATTGGCCTCAGGCTGATGAGCATTTTGGCCACTAGTTAAGACCATTTACAAAAGCACAGAGGAGTTGAACTCTGAGTTAACAGAGGACTCATCCTCCCGAAACTGCAGATCTGGGAAGTACTGTAGTAGAAACAATTTTGTATTTCCATTTCCCCCACTCCATACAGGGTTTTGATTTTCCAATCAACTGTATATCTCACTTTGCCCCCAAATAAAGGAACCCATTAGGTCTGAATTAGGAGTCTAGGAATAGTGCCGAACATTATGAGCTTTTTAAAAATATGTTGTTTAGATCATTAAGGCGGTCTATCAAGAGACCAATGCATTAAGCACTTATGTGTAAGGCTGGGAGTGCAAAGAGGTCAAGATTCGTTACCTACAGGGGTTTATGGCCTAATTAGGAAGATTGGGCACAACCCAAGGCAAGTTAGAGGATAACATTCAAATGAATAGCACAGGGCCAGGCATGTTTAGGGGGAGGAGGGAGTTCGAGGAGGGAGAGATCATGTCTTAGGGAGAAGAACAGTTTCATAGTAGAGTGTATGGACCATAAATAAAGGAAGCATAAGATTATTGAATTAAACAGAAAAGGAAGAACAAAAGAGTATTTCCGAAATATCTAAAAGTTAAGAGTAGGGCGCATTCAGGGATCCAGAGTAGGGTGTTTTAGTTGAAGAATATGGAGCCCTCGAGGGAGATAAGGTTAGGAGGAAGGGGAAGATGGTAGGGGGAGAAGCCTGAGTGCCAGTCTTGGGCATATGGATTTTGAACTTGTTTCTGTAGGGAGTGGGAAGCTATTGAAAGATTACAATAAGTAGCCTGATATTTGAAATGCAAAAGCTGTTTAAGCTATTAAAAACACTGTTGTAAAACTTAGCAAATAGGGCTTTCAAAAGCATAATAGATTCTCTTCCAAATTTTCTTATTTGTTACAGATTAAAAAGGAGTGTAATAGAGGAATGAATACTTCATCAACAGCTTGCTTAAAGGATATGGGTAATCTTTGTAAAGATCTAGGATGCAATTTATGGGATCATGTGGGCATAGAATTTGGAGATGGAAGACTTTTAGAAATCTTGCCACTTCCTCAACACATGAGGAAATAAAATTCTTTTCCAGATGAAAGGGACTATATTTTGAGTGTAGTTTCAAATCTAATTTTTGTATTGGGAAAATGATCATTATTGTTTGGTAGCTTCATGTGTGCATTGTTGGCTGGATGTAATAGGGCCCCTTTTCTGTGGTAAACACAAGGTAGGATAAGAACTGAACCAGTGATTTCAGTGATGTAGGGAATCCCTGGAAGCAGAAACTCTCAGCACCTTTTCTGGTTCTAGTTGCCTTGCCCTGATTCTCACATCCAATATGTTCAGAGGCAGTACTTGAACCCAGATCTTTCAGGTCCTAAGCCAGCCCTCTTTGATTCTATTTTAATGGAAGAGAGCAGTACAAAATAGAGCTTGAAGGTATGGTGGTTGGAGGGCAGAGAGACACAAGTATAACCAGGAATGGGGTTGAAGGATGGCCAGTCTATACCCCTTCCCAAAATGGAGGTCCTAGAAGGAACTCCCCAGTTGAAGAAGGGGCCAGAATGGAGATATGGACCAGGGTGAGAAGGCCCAAGAAGCTGGGAGGAGAATGGGATGCCTAGAAGAAGCCCTGCCTTGGGGCCCATAGCACCTGGTTTCAAAGCTTACCCCTGTTACCATCTGGGCAAAGTGGGTCCAGCCACTTAACCTCCATAGGTCTCACTTTTCTCATCTGTAAAAGGAAGAGGTTGATTAAATCAGAGGAGTCAAGATACACAGCTGGGCTGCATGTAGCAGACTGTTAAGGGTAGCCTGGACCAGATTAAAATGTAATTGGGAAACATTTAACAAAATAAAAAAATACAATAAAATGTAGATAATATTACCTTTTAAAATGAAGTCAATATGCAGCCTCTCACAGATCCTTACCTACAGATTAGTGGCTCCCATTTCTGTTTGAGTTAGACACACTGGATTAGATGACTTCTCAGGTTCCTTCCAGCTCTAAAATTAGACAACATAAAACCAATATTGAAGAAATGTTCAAAGGAAATTTAATAAGATTAAAAATAAAAGACTTTTAAACTGAATTTACTTAAAAAAACCTAAAACCTTCAATTTGCTGTGCTCATTTGCACTAGAAATTAGCAAGGGTACCAAATAGCTGGACAATGTTAACTCACTTAAGTACATGGTAGAAAAACTGTAATGTTTAATGGATTCTCAAATGGTCTACAGTTTTAAAAGTACTAAGGCTTTGAAATGAACCATTTCCTCCCCGGCCCCCCAAACTTTCCATTTATAAATTTTAATGTACTTGAATAAAGTACTTTCTTAACCTCCTTTTCTCCTAAGGGGTTCCAATAAGATTATGGATATTAGAGACAGATGAAATTTGCCTCTAAGGCAGGGTGACTCATTGTGACAGTGTGTGTCTTGATGGCCTTCTCCTTTTTCCTGGCTTCATTTCATTGACTGCTTATAGTCTATTTCCTCAAAATGGGAATGTATTGTGGGATCATCAAGCCAGTCTATATTAGGTTATATTTCAGTGTCTTATAATCTAATAAATACAGTGCCTGGAAAAGTCATAATATGCTCAAAAGACTTTTGGGATCCCATCATCATCACCATCATCAACATCAAACATGTTAGCATACAATACTGATTTTTTTTACTTGAATCATAAATTTGTGGTTTATTCTTATTCTGTTAAACTCTTTGACCACAAATTTGGTACTTTACCATACTTACATTGTCATTGTCTTGTTACCTCAGCAGAGGTGACTATTTCTCTTTCGGCTTTAAGAAAAACAGTCCTATATGTAGCCTTCCTGTCTTCTTTTTTTTTTTAAATTTTTATTTTTAGTTTGCAACACAAGATTCTACATAATTTTGAGTTCCGGATTTTCTTCCCTCCCTCAGCCCCTCCCTCCCCAAGACGACATGGAATCCCATATAACTTCCATGTATAACTTGGCATTGAATTAATTTACACACTAGTCAAGTTGTGGAGAAGAATTATGACCAATGGAGTGAATCATGAGAAAGAAGAAACAGAACCAAAAATAAAACCAAAAACACAACCCAACAACAAATACAAAAGAGAGAAAAAGAAAGCGGGGGGTGGGGTGGAGAAAAAGGTGAGCACGAAGTGTGCCTCGATCTGCATTCATACTTCATAGTTCCTTCTCTGCATGTAGATTGCACTCTCCATTGTGAGTCCTTTGGAGCTGTCTCTGCATATTGTGTTGCTGAGAAGAGCAAAGTCTGTCAGGGTTAGTCATCACAGAATCCATATATCTGTGGTTGTGTATAATGTTCTCCTGGCTCTGCTCCAGTCACTCAGCATTATGTCATGTAGGTTCTTCCAGGTGGTTATGAAGTTCGTATCATCCCCATTTCTTATAGCACAATAGTATTCCATTACCTTCAT
>CM053626.1:20263952-20325935 GCA_028646595.1 Phalanger gymnotis | reverse complement strand
CTTCTCTTCTCTTCTCTTCTCTTCTCTTCTCTTCTCTTCTCTTCTCTTCTCTTCTCTTCTCTTCTCTTCTCTTCTCTTCTCTTCTCTTCTCTTCTCTTCTCTTCTCTCCCTTCTTTCCTTCCTCCCTCCTTTCCTTCTTCCCTCGCTCCCTCCTTCTCTCCCTTGCTTCCTTTCTTAATCTTATTGGTGGTACCCATAATAGAGTACAGACTTCTTCACAATTCCTACTTTATGTTAATGAACTCCAGTGGCTTTTGGTTTCTGCCAGTGTAAAACATAAAATCCTGTGTTTGGTTTTTGAAGCCCTTTATAACCTGGTTGCTTCTGACCTTTCTGGTTTTGTTCACTTTACTCCCCTCCACATACCCTGCTATGCAGTGACACTGACCTCCTTGCTGTCATTGTTATAAGACACTCAATCTTCTGACTATGCATTTTACTGGCTGTTCCCTATGCCTGGAAGCTGTCCCTTCTTAGCTCTACCTCCTGGCTTCCCTAGTCCATCTGGCAAAAAGATAACATGAAGTGTTTAGTATATACTAGGCACTGCTAAGCATTCATAATCCAAAGAAAGGGAAATAATAAAGCCAACTGATCAACCAACCAGCCAACACCACCACTACCATCACCAAAAAAACCCAAACAGACCTGTCTCTGCTCTTGAGGAATTCATAGTCGGGTAGAGGAGGAAACAGGCAAACAATATATAAACATAGGATAATCTGGGGGTACACTAAGAGTAAAGGGGCCTGGGAAAGGTTGTAGCTGAGACTTAAAGGAAGCCAGGGATGTTAAGAGGTGGAGTTGAAGAGGGGTAGTGTTCCAACATGGGATAAAAATAATTGAGTCAAGAGTATCCTGGAAGAGGCCAATGCTACTGTATCATCAGGTAAGGAGGGCTTTAGGAAGAGGCCGGGTGAAAAGCCAAACAGGTGTTTTTGTATTTGATCTTGGACAGAACAGAGAGCCATTGGAAGTTATTGAGTAGGAGGTGACATGGTCCCACCTATGTTTTAGGAAGATAAATTTGATGGCTTAATGGAGAATAGATTGTAGAGGGGAGAGTCTTGAGGGAGGGAGACCCATCACTAGGCTAGGTGTGAGGTGAGGGCCTATGCTAGGGTAGTTGCTCTCTCAGAGGAGAGAAGGGGATTTATATGGGAGGAGAGAAAAGACAGGGTAAGTGCTTAATAAAAGCCTGATGAGTGACTGATGTCATATAATCTCCCGTGGTCTGTGTATGACACTGGCTGTCCCCCATGCCTGGAGTGCAATTCTTCATTACCTCCACCTTGTTGGTTCCCTCTCTTTCTGTTTCCCCCCAACTGCTGGTGTCCACTGGCCCCTACAGCTTTGTTTTCATATTTTAGTATCTCCACGTGATCTTGTCCTATATATACTGATATTTGAATATTTCTTTCATGATAAAAGGGCTTTTGAAGCATGGATTTTTTTTTCATGTTTGTATCCCTCCACTTAGTATCATGCCTGGCACACAGTAGGTGTCTAGTAAATGTTTGTTGATTGATTTAGGACTGAGATAATGAAGTCCTAGTGGATCAAAGTAAAGTGAAGAGTGAATGCAATCTCTGTCAATGGAAGGGCAATCTAGCCTGATCAAGCAAGGGATCTTTAAAGTTTTCTATATGGGAGGCTATGGGCTCTAGTGGAAAGAATGCTGGTCTTAGGGTCAGGGGACTCAGGCTTTAATCTTGGCTTCAACATATTTAGGCATTTAGGCAAGTCACTGCCTTTTTGCCCCAGTTTCCTCATCTGCAAAATGGATTAAAATCTAAAGTGAATGGTACTTGAATGACTTAATTTTAGTATTGTTGTAAAGGAGATTGCTTTGAAAATATTAACTCATAATTTTAGTCCAGCTCTGTCAGCAGTGTCATGGATTATATACCACATTTATGTAAATACATAAGTCAGACTTTTTTCTGGCCACTCCCACGACCATGTGGTTTGTATTAAAATAGGATGCTTCACTTGCTATTTTCAGTGTATACCTAATAGAATTTTCCTTTTAAAGCAATCGAATATTAAAGGTATGCCCTCTACTTGGCGATGCCTTTATTCAGACTAGTAGAGAATCTCAGGTGTTAAATAGGAGAATTTGAGTTGGAGCATGTTATCATGGATTTTTTATTTTGTTTTTAAATTTCTCATTGTATATGTGTAGTTTTGTATTTTATTTTATTATTTTGGCTAAAACATATTTATTCCATTTGATGACCAGGTTATATGGCATAAGAGAGTTCATGAATCAGAATACTTTGGAGAGGATATTATTACATCGTAAATCATGAACACCAATGATTTTATAGTTCTTCCATGGGGAAAAACTGGAAACTCTGTAAAACTAAAAACCAAGTAAGTGCATGTGTTCCATTAACTATGATTGAAATAATTATGAAAGTTTGTAGATGTCAGACTGTAAAAGTGTTTAAATATAGCTTTCAAATTTAAATGTATAATGTGACTCAAATGTTATGCATCCATAATTCCATTTTTCTCATCCTTGACTTTCTACCCAAGTATTTCAAGATGTAAGTATGAATGTTTCATACCTAATTTGTCTACAGTTGAGAAAAATAGCAGAGAGAAAGAGTAGTGTTTGGGCACTAAAATAAGTGAAGGAGAAAGTTGGATATAGACAAGAATTCTTAGGCAGTAATCTCAGCTAGAGATGAAAAAAAGCCATCATGACCTCTAAGTTGTGTGTTATAGTGGAAGGACCATTTAGCATATAGTTAGAAGACCCAAGTCCAAGTCTCAGTCCTGACATTGACTAGTGGTTTGACAGTGGGCCGATTATTTCACCTTTCCAAGCTTAGTTTTCCTCATCTGTGAAATGTGGATGTACCTATGTCTAAGGGAATTGTTCATCTAAAATACAGATATGGGCTCTTACTATCATTTCAGATGAGTTTCAAAGACGTTGTGGGAGGTACCTGATGTCTTCATACATCCCAGCAGCAGGAAGTTGTATCCTGAATGAGCCTAGGTTGGAGGGAGGCTTTCAGGAATAAGCTGTCTGGGAAGTTAACTGTGCTAAGGCCCTGCACTCCCAAAGCCTTCTGGTGTTTCCAATTTCCATTTAAATCTGGTGATCCAGACTAAATACTGTTACCCTCTGAGACTCCCCTAAAATTGTTTTAAGCCATCAAAGATCTTCCCCCCTAAATATTCCACCTCTTTAAGATTCCTTACATTATTATACAGACTGAATGAGGAATAGTGGTGATGTTGTTTGGTTGTGTCTGACTCTTTGTGACCTCTTGTGAGGTCTTTGTGGCAAAGATACTGGAGTGGTTTGCTATTTCCTTCTGCATATAGAGGTTAAGTGACTTGCCCAAGATTACATAGTGAGTGTCTGAGGCCAGAAGAATTAGGAGTAGACTATCCTAGATCAGTAGGCCCAGTGAGACTTTGAGGCATTTAGTGATCTCTCTAGACTGATAGATGAGTCAATTCATACCTTTATAGTTTGTTATTAGAAGAAGGACTGTGGGAAAAACATTTCCATTAATGTACTATTGGTGGAGGTATAAATTGGTAAAGCCATTCTGGAGAAAAATAGTTATTATACTCAAAAAGTTTCTAAACTATGCATGCTTTTCGTATCAGCAGTACCACCACACACACACACACACCCACCCACCCACGTGCACACATGCATGCTCGGGCGCATGCACATTGGATTCCCTAATTTAGGGGCTGCTCTAGGCAGAGTATACCCCCCCCCCCCTGATGCCCTGTACCTCCTTCTCCTCTGCCCGTGGCTGGGCACAGTTGAGGTTTGCTACTGTTCCAACAGAATACCGGGTGGTTTGCACCAGCAGAAACTATAGCAACACGGATCTTTCTGACTGGGTTCCAGAACCCCATTTAGTTTGTGGGTCCTGCTGGAGGATGGAGGCTGATGGAAAAGGCTGTGGAGGAATCTCTGGGGAGTAGCATTCTCTACTGTGCATTCCTGAGGCTGTTGCCTTGTGGGGCTTCTTCCCTGTCCTGTGTTGACAGCTGTCGCTGTGCTGTCTCTGATGCCACAGTCCTTTATTGGAGGATTTTTGAGAGTTTGTGGCACCTGGAGAAGACTCTTGTTGGCCTGTGTCTCCTCTCCACAGGCAGTGTCTCACCACCTCTGTGTTGTTTGTTTCCATGTCCCCATGAAACTGCTGTGTGTTTGTGTGAGTGTGTGCCTGACTTTTCGAGGCAAAGTTTTTCTAATTGCCATTCTGGTTTTATTATGATAGTCGGTAATTAAGTCTGACAGTGAGTACATAAGCAATAGAACCTGAGGTCTGGCCCCTCTGGATTACCTTATAGAGTCCTGTGGTAGTAGTAGTCAGTCATGCTCTGGGGACCTGACCTGCCAAGGGGAGTGGGAGTTGGGGGAGTAGCCCCAGAGCGGAGTTCTAGCTACCTTCAAGATTGGCATGAGTAGAGATTGGCTCTGGAATGAGAGCAAATGATCCTGGCACACAGAAGAGGAACCATAGCAAGCACATAGGGGAGGTCCTCAATAAAGGGCTTATGGGTAGACTTGGACACATGTCTTAGAATGAAGATAGATGGATGGTTTCCTTTCTGCAGGGGTGGAGGGATCCTGTGTTGTTGAGATTATCATTCCACTGACAGACTGGTGTGTATACATTACATCATCTCTGGAAGCTCTCTGGAAGAGACCTTATTCATTTGTTCAGTCTTGTTCAACATTTTGTGACCCTGTGGACCATTTAGTCCAAGGGGTTTTCTTGGCAAAGATACTAGAGTGTTTTGCTATTTCCTTCTCTTGTGGATTAAGATAGAGGTTAAGTGACTTACCTAGGGTCACACAGCTATTGTGTCTGTGAGGCTGGATTTGAACTCAAGTCTTCCTCACTGACTCCAGGTGTGGTGCTTCATCTACTGAGCCTCCTAGCTGCCCCTGGAAGATGCATTGGAGATCCTCAACTCTATCTTGCAGTGTGACATGTGAGAAAAACTAATGCTTAAAGACTTTAAGTGGCTGGCCGAAGGTCACACTGGTACACACACACACACACACACACACACACACACACATCTCCATTACTTAATTCCAAGGAATCATGATCTTAGTAATGGGGAAACTCCCTGTACCTGTGTATATAGATGCAGTATATCATATGCAGGTGCATACATGTCTATACACACATATCCATAAGCAGATATTACATACATTGTGCACACATGGTCCCTCTATTACCTTAGGCAAGGGACCATATTCAACAGCTGACTTCTAGGGTGTATTGCAGCTTTAACTCTGTTTTCCTGTGATGTAAGCAACACACACATGAATGGGATACACCCAGTCACAAATATATATGTATCGGTATATGATAAATACATGTACTCACAAATATGTACATGCGTATAGCCACACGTAATAAACACATAGGTTTATGTACACAAATGTGTGTTTGTTTGTGTATGACACAACTCATGGTATCAGTCCACTTGTCCGGTTGCCCTCCTTTGATGAACAACTAGACTTATCGATTGCTGAGTATTTTGTGAGGGAGCTTTATGAGCCCCAGAACTCTTAAGAGCTGCAGCTGGTAATCTGTGCCCTCCTGGATGCCCTTTAGTCTTTTGAGAAATTTGTCATCATCACAAATCCACCACCCACCACTTAAAATAACAGCAGATATTTATGTTGCTTTATAATTTACAAAAATGTCACATGCCTTAATTAGATTATCTCTAAAACCCTTTGAGGAACATGTCATAGGCTGTATTATTCCCATGGAATAGATGAATTAGAATCATTGTAATTGAATTATTTTCTTATATTTACATAGTTAGTGAATTGGAGGCAGCTCTGATCTGATTTCATTTCCAGTACACCACACCGCTGAACTACTCACTTCCATTTTGGGGATGAGGAATAGAAGGTAAACATAGAATATAAGGAAGAGGCAGATATACAGAGAAGAGAGAAATCCAGATAGTGTGGATGGTGGGAAGGCTTGTGGGCTACTTTTATTTGCAGTTTGTTATGAAGTAGATTTGATGGGTTGCCTCATCAATAAGATCTTAGATCTGTTTGAGGATGAAGTGTGCCTCTGCATGTACGTCTGCTTCTGAATCGTGTTTGGAGATGACTTGATGACTTAGAGAGTAGCAAGCAAGGAAAATGAGCAAATTGATCAATTGAGGTTTCATTTATATTAATATTTTCTAGACTAAGTATGTATTCATTTAAGTAAAATGTTCCACTCGGTTTGCAACAGTTAATACTAATAGACATGAATCAAAGAGTATTTAGTTTTCCCTTGTGTGTCATTTCACAGAAGGGAGCCAGGTTTAACACTTACATTTGTCCTAAGTCCTGAAAGAGATTTCTCTTCGTTCTTTTACCCTATCTAGTACTGACATCTTGATCCAAGCTGTGTGTCGAAATTAAATTAACAAATTCATTTTACGTAGCAGGATAAAATAAAGCCAAATTTGAGAATTTTTGCTATTATATTTTTAATCATTATCAGTTATGATAGTGAAATAATTAAACTGATTTTGGTCTATGCCGTGACATATTGTACTCCATGTACTCCACGTTCTCCTCGTGTTAATTTATGCACATACACATGTATTTGAAGTTCAGGTAGAAACTACTAGTGTTTTCAACAACTAAATTATAGTTTCAACTTCTAGCATAGTTCAGACATTGTCTACATTGCGAATATTGTCTGTGTTGAAGAATTACTTGAAAGGATGACAAGAATTGTGATTAAAAGACATTATAACTCTAAGAACTTGTTGGAAGAAAGGCAGTATTTGAATCTGTCAAACAATTTTAGATTTAATTCTTTTGCATTATTTTGCTAGTGTATTTGAGTTTTCTGGGCACAATTCATGTATAAAAGGATATGACTTATAATTTCCACTTTTAGCTGAGTAATAGCAACAACAAAAGTTTAAGATTTAAACAAGCACAGCTCGTGTAAAGGAAATCTTAATAGAGGCAGCACCCCAGAGACTGAATGGTACCTTTGGGAACATTTTTCATGGAAAGTGAAAGTACAGCCATTGTATTACCTTGAAATTTCCTATTTATTTGCAAAATTAGTTTATAGGAAAAAAAAAAGGTAAAATATAAGCTATTAGTGTCCTATTTCATTATTTTTCTCCTGTTGTTAATATATCGTATAATATAGTACATTACATATAGTACTTTTAAAATTTTAATATGATATGATGTATGATGTGATATGATATAATATAATAATAAATATAATATAATATAATATAACATAGTGCACTTTTTTACAAGACAAGTCACCACCATAACTTTCAATCCTGTTTCCTTGGGAGTGTATGAGAATCGTGGGTGGAGAAAATGCAGTTAGAGCTGGAAACCCAAATATAAGCTGTTAGTGTCCTATTTTACTATTTTTGCCCTGTTGTTAATATATTATGTATCATATCATATATTTTATTTTATATAGTACTTTTTAACATTTTACATTTATATTATCTCTCTATACATGTGTGTGTAAATGTGCGTGTGTGTGTGTGTGTGTGGCTTTTTTACAAGACAAGTCACCACTCTACATTTCAATCCTGTTTCCTCAGGAATGTGCGAGAACTGCAGGTAGAGAAAGTACAGTTAGAGTTGGAAACCCAAGAGATGGAGAAGAAACTTCAACAATTACAATCAAGCATGAGCCGGGAAAAAGAAGAAAGAGAGTAGGTGAAATTTCTGGAATTTTCTCAATAAGTATTTTATATTCTAACGTCACTCTAGCAAAATGTTTTCCTTAGGAAAATGAAAATTTCTCGGTAATCCGGTGAATTGTTCTCACTGAACATGCTGAAGAATAAAGAGTTGATTTTATTTTTTTTGTGTGTTATCTTATCAGTTCTGGATCACATTTTTCACAAGTGACTTTTGCATCTCTTTCTTCAATAGAATGTAATAGAAAAGCATTCATTAAGGCCTTTCTAGGTGCCAACCACTGTGATAACCCCTGGTGTTACACAGAGAAAAGAAAGACAATTGTTTTCAGAGAGCTCACATTCTAATGGAGGAGATGGAATAGACAGAGCAGTTTAGTTTCATGGCCCTGGAAAGGCCATGTGGAAATTAGAGTTTGGCAGGCAAAGTCCCAGGTCAGATGGCAAGGCTGCTCAGATGTCTGCTCTCCCCTCTAGTGACTTGGGAGGAGTATAGTGGGGTAAAGGGTGAGGGAGGAGTCAGAGCCCTGTGTACCTTCAGTGGAGGTCAGGATGGGGCAGGGGAAGTCAGTAGCTACTTGAGCATGGCACCTATTTGCCCCTGAGCAGTGGGGATTGGGTTGGGGAGGGGGATGTCCCTGACCACATCTGCTCACGCTTAGAGTAGTTGAGTAGATGGCTTCACGTGGACTTTAGATGCTATCTGAGAAGAGTTTCCTCAGTTGTTTTCCTTAACTCCTCAGAACAGGCAGCCCTCCTTCCAGTCTCTGAAGAAGGCTCCACCTGGCTGGGCCATGACCTTGCTCAAGCATCAGTCCATCTCTCAAGCATTTTCAGTCTCTCCATATGACTACAATTCTGTTCATCCTCAAAGGGCCTCTCCTTTACCCTTCTCCGCTGTTCAACCATCAGCCCATCTCTATTAGCACCTTTATACTGCAGAACCTCTGAAAAAAGTTAGCTATAGACTTATGCCTCCACTTCATCATCAGCTTTTAGGTTCCTACCATGTACAAGGCACTGGGGATAAAAATACAAGTATAATGTAATCCTCTTTGTAATGAGCTAACATTCTAAGAAGGGAGTCATGTCTCCCCCTCTGTCTGTATTCCTTGAAGCTGTCTTCTTTCCTCACTACTTTACTGAAACTGTTCTCAGCCAGAACCAGTAGATTTTGTCCGGGGTTATCCTTCAACAAACTGGTGTAATCATCCCTTAGATACAACGTGCTCACCTGTATCCTCCCTCCTCTCTTGGTATGGAGACACCATACTCCACATTCTTCTCATACCATTCCGATGGCTTCTACCCTTATGCTGGCTTCACATTCTAGGATGAAGCTTTGACCCAAGACTGACCTATCCTTGGCCCTTTCCTCTTCACCCACTTCTTTATAATCTCATTCAGTTATCACCTTTACACAGATGACCCCCATTAGCTTGATTTCTCTTTTGAGCTTTGAGCTTTTGTTGCCACATGCCTACGGGACATCTGAATGTCGCACTGACATGTGATCTCATGATGCCCTAAACCAAACTCGTCATGCAGGCAGCTGGGTGGTGCAGTGAGTGGTGTCCTAGGCCTCAAGACAGGATATTGTTAGTGTTTAGTTGTTTCAGTCATGTTCAACTCTTCATGACCCCATTGGGGGTTTTCTGGGCAGAGATACTGGAGAAGATTGCTGTTTCTTTCTCTGGCTCATCAAATGAGGAAACTGAGGCAAACAGGGTTAAGCGACTTGCCTAGAGTCACACAGCTAGTAAGTGTTTGAGGCCAGATTTAAACTCAGGAAGATGAGTCTTTTGGACTCCAAGCCTAGCAGTCTACCCACTGTACCACTTAGCTGCCCCAAAGGGCCAGGGGTCCTCTTCAGTCTCTCCCTTCCCTACCATAGCTTTAGTTGGCCCTTCTCTTTTTCCTGTCAGTGGTTGTTCCTGGGCTGCTGGTTTTTCTGGCTCAATTCTGGATGTCCCCCCCACCTCAAGGTGACCTGAATTGAAAGCCATCTTTGGACACTTATAGCTATGTAACCCTGGACAAGTCACTTAACCAGTGTTGACCTCACTTTCTCAACTATAAAGTGGGCATATACTACCTCCTTGAAACTTTGCAGGGTTGTTGTGAAGATCAAATGAGATATTTATAAAGTATTCAGGATAGCTCTTGGCACATAGTAGGCACTTAGTAAATGTGTTTCCTTTTGGCCCCTAAACCTGGCCCTCACTAGGATTCAGTACTTCTCTCAGTGGCACTACCATTTGAATAAAGTTCCATGTTTAAACCTCAGTATCTTGGACAATTCCTTATCCCTTCTTCTCGTGTCTTGTGTTTATTCATCACAAAGTTCTGTCAATTCTGTCTCCCTATTGGCTCTCCTCCTGTAGTAGTAGTCTTGTAACATCTCCTCTGTTCTTGCTGGCTCTTCTTTAGTGTAGGACCTCATCACTGTCTCTGGATTATTGGCAGTAGCCTCCTAACAAATGTTTTCATCCCTATTCTCTTCCTCCTCCAATCTGTCCTTCATACCAGTGCATACTAATTTACCTTACTTACATCTGTGCATATCATGTCTCTCTTCCCAAAACTTCAGTGGTTCCTGATTATTGAAGAGCTAACTTCAGACTTCCTCGTTTGGCATCCACGATCTTGGACGATGGGCTTTTTCTTTATGTCCTTAGCTCCTCTCCGATTTGTATGTGATTCAGCCACTTTAGGCTCCTCTCTGCTCACTAAACATGCCCAGCAATTTCTTGTGTCCATGACTTTGTTTGTTCCCCTTATTTTGTCTCTCTAGAACAGGGATCCTTGTTTTTTGTATCATAGACCCCATTGGCAGTCTGATGAAGCCACTTGGCCACTTTTCAGAATAATGTTTTTATAGGCATAAAATATATAGTATTACAAAAGAAATCAATTATCTTCAAATACAATCATTAATATATTATTATTATTTTTTAAAGTTCCTGGACCTCAGGTTTTATAAGGCCATCCCTTTCTTCTTTGCTTGTGAAATTCCTATCTGACCTTAGAAACTGAACTCAAATGCTACCTCCCCCAAGAAGCTTTCTGTGATCTATTTAATGGTATCATTAGTTATCATTTGGAATATAATTATCAGAGTAGGTGTCATATCCAATATTAGAGTGTTGGTTCCATGTGGGTTAAGGCCAGAGCCTATCTAAACTTGATTGATTTCCCAGCTCCTAGGGAGGGAATCTTCACATAGGAGCTATTTAATAAAGATTTATTTGATCAAATGAAGAGCCAGCTTCTATGCTGTTCACCAGTTACTTTAGGCACCTCTGAATATTCGATTGAAAGCTTTTGTTCTCTTCATTGGTTTGGATCAAAAGATCTGTAATTCTTCCTCAGGAGAGTAGATTGTGGAATTCTCTGCTTGGAAATTTTTTAGATGTTCCTACAAATTGACATCATGATGCCTTCCTGGAAACTTGTATTGCTTTTTTAGTGCTGAAATATTGCCTATTAAAAAAATGCTTCCCAGAATATTTATAATTTTGGGTCCTGGTCAGTAAGTTTGGGAAACTGGGTGATGATCCTCAGGGTTTTCTATAAGACAGAGTGTCCATGGGGCAGTAAATGTTCCACAGCTGAAATCCTAATAAGTATTTTGCTTGTCATTTGTACTTTAAGATGACCATTATGGGAGGGGTTATAGTTTCAAAATAATGGAGAGCATAATGACTTTAGAGATATATCATTAATAATTTTCATCTTATGCATCTCTTCCAGGCCCTAAACAAGATTTCCATTTCCTGGAAAACGGAAATATATATGTTTTCATTAGCAAGAGAAATATATATATATATATATATGTATGTATTCACACACACATATGTAGTAATTGCATTTTTGTTGTTCCTTGTGTATACAGAAGGTCAAGTGGCTATCACTGGAAATCTGGACAGCCGGGCAAATTGGGTAATCAATCACAAGTGATGTCACAAAATAAAGAAAATGTTGTGAAGGTAAGAATATTTCATTTGATTTTCAGGCAGTTTGCTAAGCAATCTGATTTTGACTTCCTCTGGCAGCTTGTATTCATTCACAGAGTTGAGAACTGAATGTTTCTGAAATAATAGTATGGTGTTGTTCATTGTTAGATCTTAAATTGCCCTGCCTTTTATCTCACCATACACCTTTCTTTCTTTAAATAGGATTTAAATCTGTCAGCTAAGAGGGTGATGATTTTTCATTTCATTTAGTCTGGGGAAGGCTCAGCCCTGGATTAAAGCAAGCAAAGTCATGTTTTATTAGATGCTGTATATAAAGGGTAAAGCTTTTGCCATTGGTATGACAAATGTTCAATTTTCACTTCATGATTATTTCTACATGAGTATAAATTTCTGTTTCTATAGAATTTTTCCGTAGAATCTTTAGAATAACTATAAAGTTTTACATAAATATAAATTCTATTAGAATAGTATGTTGCTTTTGTGTATCAAAAAACAAAAAAAATTATGATTTCTCATATTGTTTTACATTTAATGATCATATCACAAATAACTTTAAATTCAAGGTTTGTTTTTATTAATTCCCAATTGCATTGTGTTATTGGGAATTGGGAATTGACAGGACTTGGTTATGGACCAGAATTGGGTACCATTGTGCTAAAGCAGAAGAGGAAATGAAGGTTGCTTCCAGGTCTCAAGCCTAAGTCAGTGAGGTGATGATGAGGTGACAGTGGCGGCCCCTTAGAAGAAAGAAGGAAGTTGGAAGGAGGGTTAGTGGGGAAAATTACTCCTTTCAGAAAGACAGGATATCAGAATTGTAAGAGACCTAGGCCAGCTTCTCCCTAATTGGGAATCTTCTCTGCAACATACAATTCAAGAGGTCCTCTAACCTTTGCTTGAAGACCTCTCTATCTCTGTCTCTATCTCTTTTTCTCTCTCTTTGTATCTCTTTCCTCCTCTCCCTCAGCAACTCATTGCTCCTTCAGGCAGCAGCCCCATCCAACTTTTGGATAACTCATTTTGGGAACTTTGCTCACATTGGGAGCAGGGTTCCATAGCATAGAGCAGAAGGAAGTTGTTAATCTGGAAGAGCTGGAATATGAAAGGCTGATCTGGATCAGAGTGAGGTTTGGGAAAAGCAGGGAGGATGTGGGAAGGGTGAGAGTGAGAGAGATTGTCATTTATCAATGAGAATGTGTGTCACACAGTGTCACTGGGTAAGAAAGCTAGAGGTTGGGAGGTGACTTATAGAAACCATTAGATCAGGGGTGGGGACTGTGCAGCCTTAAGACCCACATAAGATTGTGACTCTTCAGGTTAGGGACTATAGTTTGCCTCTTTTTATATTCTTAGCCTAACACATAATAGGTGCTTAATAAATAAATAGTTGACTGACTGACAGAAACATGTAAATGGCAGAGGAAGGGAGAATGATAGATAGGCAACAGTTTTAAGAGAAGCTTGAAGGATAACTAAATCCAGGATTCTTGTTGGAGGGTTGCTGGGTGACACAGTGGATAGAGTGCTGGCCCTGGAGTCAGGAAGGCTTGAGTTCCAATCTGGCCTCAGACACTTAATAGCTGTATAACTCTGGGCAAGTCACTTAACCCTGTTTACCTCAGTTTCCTCATCTGTAAAGTGAAGTGGAGAAGGAAATGGTAAACCACTGCAGTATCTCTGCCAAGAAACCCCCAAATGGGGTCAAGAAGAGTCAGATGAGACTGACTTGTTGGGATTCTTGATGGGATATCCTTGTTGGAGGGACCCTTGCAAATGCCCCTCTGGCTGTGCAATGATGGGGCTGGAGGGGGAGGGAATCTTCTCAACATTTCTAGTGGTGATTGTTCTGCTGGCTTGGCAAGAGTGATGGCCTGGTCAGGGGACCATCCCCTGAGGCCTGGGCTGACTGTATATTAAAAGAAAATACTGAGGTGGAAATAGAGATCAGGATGAAAAACAACTGAAGTGCATGTGTATTTCTTGAAGAAAAGCAGCCAAAATCTTCATTTTAAGTTGTTTTCTCTGCTTTTTGTATACTTTGAAGAAAGCTTTGACTATCACTATACAATGCAACAAATAAAGAGCAGAATTGTAAAAACAATAATTTATATTTGTATCTCTTTATTCAGTTTTTACTTATGTTCTGACCCAGAATTAAGATGTCCAAACCAAATGATTTGGCTGCACTCCAGCTAGGTGTGTTAACTCCATCTGCCTATTATCTATCAATTAATAATTTATATCACCAGTAGTAGTTTTTAAATCAAAATGTGATTTGCAGGACTGGTATTCTTAGGCCTTTTTAGCTTGTGTGATAGGTTGCTTTTATGCACACTTAGAAAGTTTTGGGATACAAGGTCTAGTACAAGGAAACACTGAAGCCACAACAAGACAGGAAAGCAGCTGGTTTTATTGAGGGGCCAAACTTACGAGAAGGACAGGCAGGGATGATGATGGAAACAGGTCAGGTCCTCTGAGATCCCAGGTGGAATTAATCCTGATGATTAGAATTCTGCTAGTGCCTCAGGGGGAAGGGAGTCACCTCCCTCTCCACCCCTAACTGTTAACCATTCTGGTAGGTTTTTATAGGATTATTACCTGGGTCCAGCAGGACATTCAGCATTGGAGGGGAAGGGATTTAAGAGCCTGGATCTGGGGACTGCTTCTGAGTTCTGCTAGTGGGGGGAAGAGAAGTCTCTTGGGGAACTGGCAGCTAGTTTATATTCATACCCTCTGCCAACAGCGGGGCTTTGGGCCATTACTGCTGGTCTTTCTCTGACAGGCTGACTCAGGAGTTTTTCAGTTTCCCTTGGGCTTCTTTGTTTACCTGGAAGGGGAGGCTACTCCTGGGGTCTTGACATGGCTTCATAGAATCTCAGCAGCTGTGACTTCAGGAATGATGGACATTGAATTCCATTTCTGGAGCACAATTTCTGATGTTATTGGGAAAAAATTAGGGTAATATTTGTGATGGAGGAAACCCAAGTTAATAAATATGTAGAAACACAGGCATCCATTATTCTTATATTTGCATGTATAAGTTGAGCAACTAAGCATGCAAATTGAAAATTCATCGTTAGACATGAAATAAATTTGTGGGCAGATTATCCCGTGTGCTTGGGTGTTTTCTTCAGAAATAAATTTAAATAAGATGACTCCATGTGCAGACAGTTTGGCTTGGTTATCACTTATACAGTTCTCTTATTTATTGATGTCTTGGGCTCTTTAAATTTTATATACTTTTTAGGCTCATTTTGAAATTCCTTTTTTTTTCATTTATTGCCTAAACTTAAATCTTTTTGTTAAGCAAAATGAAGTAATTGGAAAGTTGCGTTGGCTGAACCTTGGGAAAGAGATTTGAGATCTTAAAAAGTGTGTTAAGAAATGTAAAAATTTACTATACTTAGGTATCATAGATACCAGATTAACAAAGACTAATTTCTATAGTTCTATAGTTTATAGTTTATATGGATGCACATATATACACAAATCTATACATGTGCTTTTTCATATATGTATACATCTTTCTCATTTATATGTGGAATAACTACAGTTCTTGGTCTAGCAGGACCCTTGTCATTGGGGTAGCAGAGTTAGGAGCCTATATAGTTATCTCCTAGAGTATATTTAGAGTAACTCAATTCAAAAAACAGATCATAGAATTATGGACTTTTAGCGCTGGGATGGACCTTCGAGATCCTCGAGCCTCCTTATTTTGTGGATGAAAAACCTGAAGAGAAGCACTTGTTCAGGCTCATACAGTCATTTAATGGTACAGATGGGACCAGAGCTCAGGTCCAGTGACTTTGACTCCCAAGTCCCTGTACCATGGAACATCACCTATACTCAGATTCCAAAATAATGGAGTGAGTATATTATTCCAAAATAATACCGTGAGAAGTTACTGTATAGCATTTTAATATTTGCCTAAAACTTTTTTATGGGAGACAGTTTTATATTGTTGTTGTTAGAGTTCTAAATAATGATTTTTAAACATTCTTTCCAAAAAATTTTTTATGTATATTTTCCTTTTAATTAGAAATGTTTAATTGTAAAACATTGGTTTTTATATTATTATGTTTCAACAGGAAAACTTTCCATTCAAACTATTCCAAAATGTTAAATATCTTCAATGATAATATTGTTAGTTTTCTCTAAATAAGCCCTATGTATTCTACAATAATATGGTAAGAGCACATGTTTCATTAATACAGGTGTCTCCAGGAAAAGTGAAATTAAAAATCCTGAAGGATCAGGTTCAAGGTAAATATTTTAATATTACTTTTTGAACTTAAAAACATATAAAATACTTCTTTTTAAATTTCCATATATGATTCCCTGGTGGTCTTTAACTAAGTCCTTAATTAAGAATACCAATAATAGTAATATCTGAAAATATTTATATTTCTAGAGAGGACATGTGTTTTAGTGGCTGACCATGAGTGCTTACTTTGTTGTCAGGAAGTCCTGGATTCTAGTGATTCTTCTAGCCACCTCCTGGCTGAGTGACCATGGTCAAGTCACTTAACTTCTCAGCAACTCAAGGCACCGTTTTGAGATTATAAATTGTAGGCAAGTTGCTGATTTCCATCATGAAGAGAGTCATCACTCTAGATATTCCTTATGCTGTTATAATCATGACCCCACACCATCCCATCCCCAGCTCCCCCCAACACACACGCACTTTGCTTTTCAGTTGCAGAGAAGAATCAATGCTGTGTTCTGTGTACCCACAGAGAGTTCATGTGCTTCACTGAGAGTCATATATGGAAATTAAAAAGCAAATATTGTCAATATTTTCTGAAATTCAATTTCCTCATCTTTACTATGGGTACAATAATAGTTAAAGTACTCCTTCATAGGGTTGCTATGGGTAAAGTATATTGCAAGCATCCCTGTGTGACCCGAATGTGTCCTGTTGTCCCTATTTTGTAATCCTCTAATCTGGTACGGTCGCTAGTACGTATTTTCTATGTTTAGGCCTCAGGATTTCATTGGTACAGACGTTCCTCCACAACCCTCCTGTGCCTGGTTTAGGGGCTGGTCTTGGTTGCTGAAGCCAAGATAATGCATCACCTTCTGGTGATGAGGCTCTTGAAACTCAGTTAAACTGGCCTTTGGATCATGGACATACAGTCTATCTTTACGGAAAGTCCTTTCTGCTGCTCGGTGGGACCATCTGGAGATTTCAAATCTGTGGCAAAACTTTTGAGAGCTCTCTAGGCCATAGTGAGGGGCTGTGTAGGGATTCAGTGGAAGAGAACACATTATAAAAAAAAAATAAGGGATCAAATTAATAAATCCCATAGCTAGACATGTAATTCAGAACCTTGGTTGACTGTGACCTTACAGTTTTTCTATTACTTGTTGCTACGATGGGTTTTTAGTGAGACTATTCCAAAATCGATCAGAAAATGGCCAGAATTTCTCCATGTTGCTGGTTCAAACTAAAAACAAAACCCCAGACAATCACATGACAACTTAAAAAGATTATCACATTCGAAATTAGGTTTCATTCAGTTTACTTTGAGTATTTTGTAAGAAATACGATTAGAATCTGCCTGTTTGGTGAGTACGTTAGTGATATTATGACTCTCCCCTTTATAAAAGCAGGATTTTTCATGTCAAAATTCTTGAGATTCATTTAAAAATCTTAGACAATTGAAAGTGAGCTTTGAAGCCTAAAATATTGTATATTCTTTAATTAATGGAAACCAAAGGGACATGAACAAACTGCTTTTTAATAATAATGAAAACAAAAAAAGATCTTTTTGAGTTTATAGAAACTCCTCAGAACATCGAGCCAGTTCTGATCTCATTTTTTTCTAAGTTCAGCATATTTTTTTTATTATACTTCTAGCCCTTAGGCCAGGATTCTAAATGATATAAAACTCCTAACTTTCCTTTTGGGGGGATATTTTCAATTTCCTTGGTTCAATTTCTCACCCACAAATCTGGGGAAATTTCTCTATTAAACAAGTAGAAAGATTGGTACCAATATCCTGCATGCAAGCATTCTGGCTAATGTATAAATCAAATAATATTTCATATTCTTCATACTGACACTAAAGAAAACTTGGTTTTATTGCAGTGAAAAAAAGTTGAATACAAAACTCATAAACAGCTTATAGAAATGCCAAGTTTAGGTGCTTTTAATCACAAGCATTGAGTTGAGAGTGATGGACTGAACCCCTGTGCTCCTGAGCTGGCAGAAGAGAACTTCCTTTGGCTAGAGCCCCATGGAGTCCTTTGGACACACTGAGACTTCATTGCTCCACCATGCAGATGGGGCTTCTTCCCACTGCCTTTGCTTCAGCTGTCTCCTCAGCTGCTGTTCTCCTTAAATGTTCTGCCCCTGTTTGATATTTAAGATTTCTCCTTGGGCTCTCTTCTGGTGGGTTGGCGTGTCTCATATTCACTTGGTATCCTGCCTGATCCCTTGTGGCTTACTCCAGCAGCTTTCCATGTTACCATCACAAAGTAGATAAAAACCATTCTTTGAAGACATTTGATACAAAGTTATAGCATGTCCCTAAGTAGATTTCTCATATCTATAAGTTATTATATACATAATTATATTTGTGTGTATATATATACATATATATACGTATATATATACACACTGCATATACAGATACAGATGTTTACAGCTGAACATTTTATTTTGATCTGGAATAGTTGAGATATTTTGGAAACTAAAACTGTAAAATTACAGGATAGTTTAGTATAGTGATGATTTATTTTGATGAAATGTCAAAAGTGAAAAAGAATCTAAGATTCAATATATTTTTGCTCCAGTATAGACTCCTTTGGTTCATTAAATCTGTTGAGACAAAGTCTTATTTGGGTACATAAATTTGTAGAGATATGTGTGGTTGGTGGGTGGAGACAAGATTAACCATAATATAACACTATGTGAACTGGAGTTAAAAATCATAGCTGTTACAGAATTAGGAGAAAGAGCATCTAATTTACTTCATCAGTAAATGATAAAAAAAATCCATTTACATTAATTTAACTAATTTAAAAATTTCTTTCTTTTAGAAACAGTAAAACAACCACTTAACTATAAAGTGACAAGCACATCTGCCCAGGAGAAAATTAAAGGAAAAGGGAAGGTTTGTGGACAGTGTGAGAACAAGTTTGCATTGCTAGTAAGTACCTTTCTTTAGGATTCTCTATTTGAATTTAGGATGGTAAGGAACATGCTGTGGAAGTATTCCTTTAAAAGGTGATAATGCTTAAAGTTAGTTAAAATGTGTTTCTTATTCAAGTAGTATGATATATATCTTATTTAAGGAATGCACGTTATAGTTACTGAGTAGAATTTTAAGTCTTATGACTGGAAGTTAAAAGTATTTCTATTTCAATTCAGTTTATGGTATCTTAGATTTAGAGATGGATGGTCATTGAGTCTGTCTTCTCCCTCCAGTTTTCCACACGAGGAAGATGTAACTCTGAGAGATTAAATGGCTTGCCTTAGGATAGTAAATGACAGGGCTGAGATTTGAACCCAGGGCCTCTGACTGCGTAGCCATCATTGATTCCCCCGCATAAAAGCTAAGTATGCCATTGCATATGCGTTTATCACTGCACTGGTGGAAGATTACGACTATGTAATAACCTTCTAGGTTAACTGCTCTGACTTGGTCGGCATTCATGGCTTTGTGGAGTGGGTCTGTGAGGCAGCTACTCCCGTGTGTTCACAGGATCTTTGATGGTTCTGTATTTCTGCAAGTCCCTCCTGTTCACAAGTGCCTGCTGGTGAGCTTTACTTTAATAGTTATCCTACTGGCGTTGAGCTGTTTTCAGGCATGTCTGACTCTTCCTGACCCCATCGGAGCGGTTTGCCATTTCCTCCTCCAGCTCATCTGACATTTGAGAAAACTGAGGCAGACAGTGTGAAGGTCACACAGCTACGAAGTGTACTTTGAACCCGAATCTTCCTGACTCCAGGCCAGGCGCTCCATCTGCTGCATCACCCAGCATCTTAAGAAGCGGCCAGGACAGACAGGCAGATCAGATAAAAGGCGGTCACTGTGACAGTCTGGCAGGAACAGAGAATGTCCAGTGTTTCCATCTCTAGCCTGGCTGTGGCCTCTCCCAACAGCCCAGAATGTCCGCAGCAAAAATCATATCGAGTCACTCTCACAAATACCGAGTGCGCCCCATGGGCCAGACCCTGTGCTGGGCAATATGGATTCAAACAGAAAAGCAAACAGAAAGCCTTCAAAGAGCTTACGTTCTGATGAAAGAAGACCCCACACAAAAGGGGAGTAAAACTGGGAGGGGCCGAGGTGGTAGGAGAAGGGACAAGGAAGCCACATGACTGGGGCACGGTGATGAAGTCCGATGATGAAGGAAGGCCCGTCTGGAGACTTCCTCAGAATGAAAAGAGAAATGAACCAATGGGGAAAGGGGGCCACAGTACTAGTGGGAGAAGGCAGCTGAGGCATGGCGGCAAAGTCCAGAGAATGAAGAGGCTGTGGGCAGAATGGGAAGAAACGTAGAGGACACTGGTATGGAGGCACACATCTGAAAAAGACCTGTGGCCAAAGTCCCTCATGCCTCTACTTCTGTAGGCTGCCTTCCCAGGCTCATGTTCCCCTTTGGGACCAGGGTCTCTGCTGAGCAGTTCATTGAGCTGGGCTTCCTGGGCTTGTTCCTCACAACATAACTCGTCATTTCTCTTGAATTACTAGACTTCTCTGCTGCCAAGGCAAGTTCCTCAAAGTTGTTTCCTGCCTCAGTTGCGCTTATCTTTGTAGGGGTCTCTGGCCGTGAGGCCAGTCTTTGGCCATCCGATGGCCAGCTGCTCTCTTAATTCCACCAGAGGTTACTCCTTTATTCACTATAAAGCGTTAACAAGAGGGCAGATGTATTGTTGTGCTTGATTTTAATTTATTAACCCATCACTGCTGTTGTCAAGTAGGTTGTGTGGGAATCAGTTCTTCCTCCTCTCCCACAAATTCAAAAACTATTTCCTTCTGCCAGGAAATCGATCGTTAATAGAAATAGTGCTTTATTGATCTGGTTACGGTAAATTTTATAGCTGTCTTCTAGTATAATGTCTATTGATTGCCTACCATGTACATCGAAGTATTCTTAGATTCTTATATGCCCTCTTTGCCCTCAATGAGTTTGCAGTCTAGTTGGAGAAAAGACAGTCACATCTGAAAAGTTGTAAGTAATGATACAAAGCTATAATTTGATGCCACACGAATGATACTAAGTGCCGTAATAATTTAATGATAGGAGGGGGTTATTATGGACTGCAGTGATTAAGGGAATCTGAAGCCCATGGAGCCATTAGATTAAGATTAGAAAGATTAATTGAATTTGGATTGAGAGAATGAAGGGCATAGCAGTGATTAGCTCCTAGGGAATGAGAAATGCTTGATGATTATTTAATAAGGGAAAGAGAGACCAAGCATGCATTAAAGAGAAAAAAGATGTTTGGTAGTTAGTAAATAGACCATGCTGGTTTCCTTGAAATCTATTTTTTAGAGGTAGTAAGTCATATGACTGGAAAAATATAATGGGACCAGATCATGGAAGGTTTGAAATGCAGGCTTAGTGAGAAGTGGAACTTCACTGTGTTGGTAACAAGTATTGGTCGTTGAAGATTTTTCGAGGAGGGGATACTAAGACGGAAATGGTGTGTTAAGATGGTTAACACCACTTGACCTGGGTCAGTTAGAGTCAGAAGAGATTAGAAAAGGGAGGCCATTTTAGAGCCTATTGCAAGGCTTAGAAAATGAAGTACTTATAGGCTAGCTGGGGTGGTAAGAGTGGGAATAGGCAAGAGAGTCTAACTGTGAAAGACATAATGAAGCAAGATACTGTAGCAGTGGTTGACTCATTGGGTTTAAACAGGAAGGACAGAAAATTCAAGGATGATTTGAAAAATATTTATTAAAACTTTAATGATCGTCAACAGCAGGCTGTTTATCAACAGAAAGACTCTTCAACAACAATTTGGACACCAGATCATGAATTATTTGGTCTTGGCAACCCAACAATGATATCATGATGCATTAAAATCATTAAGGGAGCAAGAGTTTTTAAAAAGAGCAAAATCCCATAGATTTAGACCCTGATAATTTAGAATTGCTATTATTGATAGAGAAGCTAGACTTTAACTTTCAATTTTTTAAAAAGTTTGCTCAGAAAGTTAATGTTTTAAATAAAATTTCAGGAGCACTCTCAAAATACACTTTCTAATTACCATCAAGTAGTTTAGAAACACCCATTCATATATAAATAATTAGTTTGTTAATTACATTTTATTGCATTATTTTGCATAGAATAAGTTGATAGAATACATTGAGCTAATTTTGAAAAGAAAGAAATTTGATTTGTTATAACTTCTATTAATCTAAAATTTTACTTATTCAGTCTGCTCTTCATCAAATATCTAGAATTTATTTTAGAATTGTTTTATTATATTCATTATAAGAAGGTTGAGAAAATGTTCAAGGCAGGTAATCTCAAGATATTGATGCGATGGTGGAAAAGGCTCACATAAACACCAAAAATGTAGTAAAGAGTGCAGTGGAAAGACCACAGAATTTGAAGTCAAAGGTTCTGAGTTCAAATCTTGACTGTGACTTTGGGCAAATACTTCTCTGAGTCTTAATTTCTTGTCTACAAAGGAGTGGGTAGACTAGAAGGATGCTAAGGTCTGGAGCAGTGATTTATGGTCGTGTGAATAAGAAATGACAGCCAAACATAGTTATGAAGAAAAAATATAAATAAATAATAAATGAGTGAGAGGTAGGAAGAATGAAGGATGGGCTGCAGATGTTACCACAGGAAGGTTGTGTTAGGATTTAGGAACCCCAGCTTCTAGTGCCACTTCTGTCATTGACTAGCAGTGTGATGTTGAGCAAAGCAAATTTACCAGGTCTCCTGTAGGGCATCAGTGTGTTGCCAGATTTAGTGGTATGATGTAATAGTAATTAAGGTGGGACTTTTTGCTGTTGACCTTTAATGATTCTGGCCTTTGTTTGAATGGGGCAGGTAAAGTGGGATGTTTTTGTATTTCTCAGCACTGAGACAATTGGGAGCCATTGATTTTTATCTGATGTGATATTGGGGGTGGGCAACTTCTCCATGCCCAGCCTGAGTTAGGTTGCCACCCTGAACAGGTTATATAAGTGCAGAGGTTAGCCTTCTCTCTTGGAGCTCTGAGCCACAGCAGGAGTGTCATGTGACTCTGGGCCAGCCATTCTAATGAGCTCCCTGGCTGTACACCCAGATGTTGAAAACTACGAATTGCATTTGGTCTGTAATTCAGGGTGCTGGCTTTTGCCCCTGAACTAGGTGGATGTTATTTGTATGCTGGATTAAAGTAAGATTGTTAACCCCTTAATGATGCTTTCCTTAAGTAAAGCAGGTCAAAAGGATCTGTGTTGGCAGCTTTCTGGGTGCTGGTTGTTGGTGAATCTTACACCCCCACAGAAGCTGCTAGCTGGATTGTTGATACATGTGACTAGACCTTACTGGCAGTAATGTAGAAACTGAAATCAAGTCTGACTCTTTGTGAGCCCATTTGGGGTTTTCTTGGAAGAGCTACTGGAATGCTTTGCCATTTCCTTCTCTAGATCATTTTATAGATGAGAAAACTGAGGCAAATTGAGTTTAGTGACTTGCCCAGGATCACACAGCTAGTAAGTGTCTGAGTCTGGATTTGAACTTAGGAAGATGAGTCTTCCTGGTTCTACTGCCCAACCTAGCTGCCCAGTTTCATGAGGAATATTGTTGTAAAGGTTAGGTCTCAGGACCTGAAAGCACAAAGACTTGGGAACAAATCCCATCAGAAACGTACTTACACAATAAAGTCACTTAAGCTCTCTCAGCTTCTATTCCTTGATCTGTAAAATGATGATAAAACAATTGTATATGAAATACTTTGCAAATCTTAGAGCATTTTGTTGATGTTTATTATTACTATTATTAGAGATAAGTCAGGACATCAGCATCTGTTTGTGAGATATTCCATAACACTTGGTCAGGATTGAAAGGACAAATTTTTCTAGAGAGAATTGAATTGAAGGACATTGTCCCTAGCAGAAATGCCTTTTCTGTTGGTTTGCAAGAAATGAATATGTTTAAGGCATATTCAGGGAATCACTGGTGGGTGTGCCAACTGAAAGGGGTGTGGGAAGTAGGCTAGGGTGAGAGATAAGATCAGACAGGAAAGGGAGCTGTTGAAGGTCTTGTTAAAGGATTTAAAAGTGATTGCAGGAAACCTTAATTAACCATCAGACATACTTTTGTAGCTGTGGTTGAGATTTTTTTTTTTTAAAGGAGTTTTTTGATCTGAACTGGTGCCTGAGAAAGATGATTTGTGATACTGCACAAAGAAAGGATAGATCAGAAGTCTTCTCAACAAATAATTAAACAACCAGTAACAAACCATTCTTAAATCAAAATGAGATAGAAAGTCTTGATGAAGTAGGTAAATGACTCAGTTGTGAAATATGTATGAGTGTTCTTGGAGCTCTGGTGAATGGATAATTAGAAGACTTTCATCATAGTGATTGTTTTGTGATAAAGCTCTTGTTTTTAAGAAACTTCTTTTGACTTGATGGATTAAGTCCCATTATCCACATTCATAGACAAAATAAACTTATTCGTTATTAAAATAAAAAAAAATCAAGTCAATAATAAACATTTAATAAATGCTTCCTGTATGCCAACCATGCTAAGCTCTTGAGGATACAAATACTATCTCAAAGAATAAAAGCCAGTCTCTGACCTCAAGTAGCTGGGGAATAAAAGGAAGCTGAAAAGGAGGATCTCTGAGGCAGGCTAGACATCTTCCGGGCATGGATGCTTGGCATCTCAGAGTAGAATGAACACCTGGGTGGTCTGGGAGTCGTCTTTAACATGGAAGAATCCAGGACATACATAAGTGAAACCATCCCTACTTACTTTCTAATAGGGAAGACAACAAGGACATGCATAAGTATATACTAAATAAATATAAGATCAAAGAATACAAACACATGGTGAACTAAATACAGGGTAGCCTGTGAGGGTCAGTACTAAGTAATTGAGGAGATAAGGGAAGGCTTCCTGGGGAAAGTAGTGCTTGGGCTCCATTTTGAAGGAAGAGGGGGGTTTATGAGAATGAAGTGAGTGGGAAGTGCATTTCAGGCATGTAGGAGACTGACATTGCAAAGAAGGGGAGGTGGGAGATATGGAGTGTGGTATGGGAGGAATAGAGAGAAGGCCTGCTTGGATGGATCACAGATGAGGAAGGGGAGTCATATACTGGGAAGACTGGTTGGGGCCAAGTAGTAAAGAGCTTTAAGAAAGAGAGAGAGAGAGAAAGAGAGAGAGAGAGAGAGAGAGAGAGAGAGAGAGAGAGAGAGAGAGAAGGAGGGAGAGGGAGAGTGCTGATATTTGAGCCTACAGGTAGGTTGGCACTAGAGATGGCTGAATAGGAGAATCACATGCTCAGCTTTTTGCTCAGGAAAAAGTCACTTTATCAGCAGTGTGGACTAAAGAGTGAGAGACTTTAATGCTGTGTTATTAACATAGGCAAGAAACGATGTAGGTCTGACCTAACATGGTGGTTGTAAGTCAGTCAGTAAGCATTTATTTGTGTCAGGTACTGCACTAAACACAGCATAGAAAGAGAAGTCATAACATTAGTCTTTAAGGAGATAGCTTTCTGATGGGGGAGACAAAATGTAAATGAGCAGACATGGACAAGATATATGGAAGGAGAGTAACATGAGAGGAGAGCTGAAGGCATCAGCAGCAGGCAGGACCACTTTCTGCAGAAGATGGGATGTGAGCTGAGTCTTGAAGGAGACCAGGAAACTGAGAGTTGAGGATGAAGAGCAGGAGCATTCCAGGCATGGGGGACGGACCCAGCAAAGGTGCCATGACAGAAGATGGGGTGCTATGTGTGAGGAAGGAAAAGTAGACTTGTGTTGCTGGATCACAGAGTCTATGGAATGGAGAAAAGTGTGAGGTTATTAAGAGTTTTAAATGCCAGAATGGACATTGTATGTTTGATCCTAGAAGTAATAGCCAGTGGAATGCATAGAGGTTGACATAGCCAGATTAACATTTTAGGAAAATCCCTTTGGTATTTGAGTGGGTGAATGGATTGGAGTGGCAAGAGATTTGAGGCAGGGGAAAAGTTATTGTAGTACAGAAAAGAGGTGGTAAGGGGCCTAGATAAGTGTGATGGTGATATTAGGAGAGAGAAGTGAGTGTTTTTGAGAGGTGTGGTGAAGGTAGGAATGGTGAGACATGTGGAGTGAGTGAGAATAAGGAATCAAGAAGGGGATATGAGCCCAGGTAATTGGAAGAATGGTGGGATCCTTGATGTTACAGGGAATTTGGGAAGAGAGGTGGATTTCTTGGGAAAGATAACAAATTCTGTTTTGGACATGATGAATTTGAGATTCCTGCATCCAATCAAGATATCCAAAAGACAGTTGCTGATCTGCTACTGTAGCTCTGGAGAGAGATTAAGGTGTATTTATAGCTCTGGGATTCATCTACATAGATATGATGACTGAAGCCTTGGGAGTTGAGGAGTTCACCAAGTGAGATGGTATAGAGTGAAAAAAAAAAAGAGGACTCAGTGAAGAGAGCTGAGGTCCATTCATGTTTTCTGGGTGTGATATGGGTGAAGAGTGAAGGGCATGGATATTGTTTGTAAGCAACAGAAAGGGACCAGTGGATAGAAAAGTGAGGTAAAAGTGAGGGCAGACTACTGGAAAAGGTAGGAGTATATGAGATTGAGGATGCAAGTAAAGGAAGAGCTGGTCTTAGCAGGTATGGAGGATTGATTGGAGTGGGGAGAGACTTGAGGAGGGTAGTCTAGTTAGGAAATTCTTACAGTAGTCCAAATGAGATATGAGAGCCTGAAATATGGAAATGAGGATAAGGCTGTTGGTATAAACTAGGAGCAATTTCAGGTAAAATATCTAACAATCATATGTAGATTTGTTAAGGATTAGGAGTAGGAGATAGAAAAGTAGAATAAAAATTTTAAAAAGCCCTCAAAGATTCTTTGATAAATTTATGATCTCTTCCTTGGTATGGGTATCTCCTCTACTTGGGGAGCTCAGAATTCTTCCTTTTAAATGAATGAATTAAAAATATTTTATTAAGGAAGCATTGAACATAAAGAGAAAAGCTGGACAGCTTTTACTCTCAAGGAGCTCACATTGTAATTGGTTGAGACAACCTATATAAGGGGCCCTAAAGCTGGGAAGATGGAAGGACCCATGTTTTTTTTTTTTTCTATGTTTTCTTATTCATGTCTTTACACAAATGCCCCATGGAAGAAGCCAGTCAACTTATCGGATGGATTTCTCTGTGTCTTTCGATGATGTAGATGAGTTACATCAATGCCTTCTCATTCTGTGCTCCTCTCTCTCTCTCTCTTTCTCTAATTGTGTATACATAGATCATATGTAATATCTATGACATTCTATGAATCTTCCACAGGATGTCTACTTGACATGTTGGACCTCCCTCCTCTGGTTCCCTTGACATTGTATAGATAACAATGGAAAACCCGTTATATTTAATTTGGAGAACTTTGGGTCAAATCGAGCTTTGCCGCTTGTTACTTGTATAACCTGCCTCTCTGGGGCTCAGTTTCTTCAACAATAAAATGAGGGGGTTGGACCGGATGGCCTTTAGAAGCTCTCTTTTTAGCTCTAGATCTGTGATCTTATGGACTGTTCTTACACAGTTTTGTGTGTGAGCCACTTTTTTTCAAAGCAAAAAGCCTCGGATACTGCAAAAAATACTACTCTGAACCAGTGCTTTTTGATGTCTTCAGTTCTCTGCCACCTGCCTCTTGTTATCACCATGTAGGGGAGAAGGGTAATGGAAGAAGCCACACAGTAGAGTCTTGATGGTAGTAGACAGAGCAAAAACAAAATATTAAATAGGATATCGCAGTTAGGCTTCCTGTCTTGGTTCTCTCACCCTGCCCATTTGAGCCTTCCTTTTGTCTATCGTCAGTGCCCAGCACCTTCAGGTCTGCTCTGAGACATAGTGGGTGAGCATCTTATGTTTTTGAATCATCTGGAAGATCCTTTGGTGTTACTTTGAGGACCACTGGTAAAAGTAAAAAGCAGACTGCTGAGCATATAGTAGGCATTTACTAAATGCTTGTTGACTGACCAAATAATACAGTCCGATTAGGAAAATTGTTATGGAAACCTAGCCAAAGAGGTAAAACACTGCAGAAAAACAACAGGCCAAGCTCTGAGAGATTCTATTAATGTCTGAGAAACCGTTTTCCAAAACATGCATTTTCGCAGACTCCATGCACACTGTGTCTTGTCCTGCTCCTGAGCAAAGACCCGCTCGTCACTTGGTGAGTTTCCTAGTAGTTGCATATGTGTAACTCTTCTGCATTGCAACCTTGACATTATTTGTGCAACGATGGCAGCTAGAGCTTGAGGCAGGTTTTCACAAAGGAAAGAAAACCCTTAAATGAATTGTTTTCAGTTTCTGCTAAGCATTCCATCATGAATGCCACCTTGGTATGTCAGGGAAATAAGAAGATGAAATGAAATGATTATGTGAAATTTCACTAGGGATCATGTCTTAAAAGTATCTTTTATTGTTTTTTTCCCCCAAGGTTTGCCTTGAATGTGGAGAAAATTATTGTTCGTCCTGCTTTGCTAGAATCCATCAGAAGGGGGCACTAAAGCGCCATAGAACGACTCTTTTACAGGTTGGGATTTTTGAAATGCTTTGTGTTTTTGTTTCTTTGTGAGAATTTGAAAGCATATGTTTCATTATCTAGAAGGCAGGATATTTTTCATTAATTTCCAAGACTCCCACAGATAATCTGCATCTATCTCCTAAAATTATTTCATTGGACGCTAAATACTTCTTTTAAGTTAATTTTTGTTTTAGAATGAAGTTTTACATTCTTGGTGGAATGATCAGAAATTTTAGGTAAGAATGGACAATAGTTTGAATCCGTGGAAGTTACAAATGAATATAGATAGTCTTAATATTGATATTGTTTGTATTTAATTTTTGATGCATTTTCCTATTTTAATATTTGTTGAAAATCATCATTCAAGACATTTTCTTCATAAGCCAACCTGTCACTTAACTTCCTCTTTTTCTGCTTAATTCTTTTTAAAGTGGATTCATTTCTCCAAACATCAGTTATTTTCCAATATGCTCCCCACCACCTGCCATCAAACCTTCCTTTGGGACAAAAAACAAAAGCAAAACAGTTAAACAAAATAAACCAGCGAAGCACCTGTATCTCATCATGTCATATTTACAGGGGGAAAATGGGCCTGTAGGTCTCGTTTTCTAGGACCGAGATTGTTAATTACAGTTAATCAGATTTTAGGTGCTTTCATTAATATTATTACAGTGCTTGTATAATGTATTCTTTTTATTTTGCTTTATTTTTTTTGTCACATCATACACATATCCCCATGTTTCTCTTAACTGTAATTAATTATTAATTAACTGTAGTTTCTCTTAATTGTAATGTCTTTCAGCCCAATAATATTCCATGGCATTCCTATAGTATAATTATTCAACTGTTACATATTTTGGGCATCATTTTGGTTTCTGGATTTTTGCTACACAGAGAATGTTGTAATTAACTGTAACATTTCGCCAGTGCAGTGAGTCTAAGACACGAAATGCCAAATTCTGTTCACTATGCTGCACTTGCTAGGGTAAGAAACAATAAGGTCTATTAATTGAAAAAATTTAATCGAGTTGGAAAGAGTTAACCTGTTAGAGCTCTAGGGTGGTCTAGCGTAAAAAAAAAATCTAGTTTGTATCACAGCTTTTATATTTTCCAATATATGGCCTTAGGTAAGTAATTTAACTTATCTTGGATTCAGTTTCCTTATCTGTGAAATGGGCACAATGATACTTGCACCACCAGACAAAACATTTTGTGCGCACTAAAGTATTATGCATATATGAAGGATTATATTAATTTAGTGCCCCAGTGGATCTGCCAACTTCTTGATGAGTGGCCCCTTTATGAGTGCAGGTCACACCCCAGCCCCGTGTCTCTTCCTATGTGATTTTAATCCATTTCTCCTTCTTTCATAGACCCTCTCTAGAGCATGTGCCCATGCTGGAGGCCTTGACATTCTCTGAGTATCAGTGGAGCTCCCTGTGAACCCTCATCCTTAGCATACTGCCAGCCAGTTTTGTCATAGGCTTTTTGGATAATATCTCTTCTGTTACTTCTTGAAGTTAAATCATTATTGGAAATATGCTCTAGGCTCCATCCATTTCTCCACTGCCCTCTGGGTAACCCCCAAGTTGGATTCCTCAGGGATGAGAGGTTTCATTATTTATAATTATAGAGTATCACTGAAGAAACATTTTCATTGAAAAGATGGGTCTTTGCACATGAAACAGCTTGGGATAGTTAGAAAGCACCTCACAAATGTTCAGATCCTATCCAATTTGCTGTCTTCCTCCTATTCCATTTTGACTCCAGCTATAGCCCATCTGCAGTGCTTTCCCCAAATACACGTACTGATGTACTAACTCAATAGATTGTCAACGGACTGGTCCTGCAGCTGCGTGTCCTAACCTGACCATGGGCATTTTCTAACCATTTAGTTTTTCCTATACAATTACTAGGCTGATCATTTTTGAAAAGTCACAGATTTTTGCAGAGGAGACCCTGTAGTGTTCTTCAGATTGATGTAATTAGAACACTGTCATCCATAAGCAGGGGGGCTAGTGGACCTTAGCATCACCTTTGAACCTTATCTAAGATATTCCCCCATGGAAGTGGTGAAATGCCTTGGATGGACATGTATCTCTTTGTGTTTCACCTTCCATGATATTAGTAATCAGAGATCACTGAAGAAAGTTATCTCTTGTTCCTTTTATCAAATAATCTTGTTTGACCTTGGCATATATAGTATGAGAAATGTCTTTTGGGGGAAAGAATCTATAAAAACTGAACTTTGCTCTGATGAGGAAAATGCCTGATTTGTTTGTGGTCAACACACAGTAAATCCAGTAAGATCTTGTATTCTCTGCCTTTTAGTCAATTATTACAATAAATATAAATTTTATTGTAGAGAATCATTTGTAAAAACTTACCTCTTCCTATTTTCATTGAAAAGCTTTTTTAATTAAACAAATGGAAAACAGGCATGTGGACATAGATGAGGATATTCTTCTGATTTTCTTTCTGGGGTATTAATATTTATCTGTGACTTTTCCCCCATTTTTTTAGATCTTCCTTTCCCTAACAGATCTTTAAAATGTAATCACTCAGTACTTTAAATATTCTTTCATCTCCGAGATGAATTTCCTCAGTATATACTTGTACTGGTCAGTCCACTGTTCCTAAGTTGTCTTTCCAAGATCCAATTCTATTTTTTTTTTTGTATAGGACACTGGGAATTGTGTTACCCTTCTCATTCAGAGGAACATTTTTTTTTTTACCAGTAATGAAAATAGGTCGATTGACAAGCATTTATTAAGTGCTTAATATGTTCTAGATCCTTTGGTGGGTTCTGGGTTATAAGAACAAAAATGAACAAATGTGGCTACTTTGATGTATTTCCTCCATTTTATGTCTATTTATTGTCCCTCTAGTTTCATCCATGACTATTCTGGGAGTTTTATGGCTTATTTTGGGTCCCAGGGGAAGATTTCTGTAGATTTGTCTTTGTTTTTACTACTTTTCACTGTTTTGAAAGGTGATACTTCTCATAATCTTTGTCAGTTTTCTGTATACTATTTCTCAAGTGAGATTTTGTTATCCCTAAGCTGATGGAGTTCTTGGCTATCCTTCCTTTCTCCAATTGACAAAGAGATCAAATGTATGCTGGTTAATTTTTTTTTCTGGGTTTGGTAGGGCTCTTTGGTGATTCTGAAACCAGGCAAAATTTCTGTAGGAAACGGTTATTTTGTTGTGAAGTCATTGCAGTTATGTCTGACTTGTCATGACCCCATTTAGGGTTTTATAAGCAAAAATATTGGAGTGGTTTGCCATTTCCTTTTCCAGTTCATTTTACAGATGACTAATTAAAGCAAACAGTGTTAAGTGACTTGCCCAGGGTCACATAGCTAGTAAAGTGTTTGAGGCCAGATTTGAAGTCAGGATGACGAGTCTTCCTGACACCAGGACTGGCTTTCTCTCCACTGTGCCACCTAGCTGCCTTCCAGGAATGGTGATAATGAAGGTAAATATTGCCTTTTTTCAATTTCCCAATTTCTGCATCTGTAGCTCGTTCTTGAACAGCACAGGCTGCTGCTCTTGTAATCATTAGCTTTGTCTTCTCATTTTTAGCTTTTACTATGCTGGGTTCAGGCAAGCAGAAAAGTAGGAAACCTGAAGGTCAATAAAGAATTATTGGTCAGGGAAAGCTGCTAAAAGCTAAAAATGCAAAAAGCTTAAATAGGCTGCACTTTTGATAATTCACTGCTAAACCCAAATGGACATTCCTGTTTGTTTGTGATGACCATCAAAGCTATTTTAATACATATTTTAAATTTGCAGGGCCATAATGATGACCAACATATGGCTATATCTCATTGATTAAATTAAGGCAGTGATGTATCTCATCTATTTTTAAAAGTGCTTCATAAAAAGATAGAAGCAGAAAAAAAATAAATATTTTGATGCTCTAAGTGATCACCTTTGGTTAAACAGAAAATTCTCTTGTTCAGATCATCTCTTCCTCCAACCATTCTGGGATATTGAGGTGCCTCTATAATTTATATTTGGCAGATTAATCTCCCGATTCTATCACAGAATAATATGGATAAATGCATAAAATAAAATACATGGGGGGTTATGAAGGAAATCAATTACATTGAAATAAAGTAAGGAAAATATTTGTAAAAAAAATGTAGATCCCAAGTGAAGAACCCCTGCAATCTACCTAAAGTAAAATTTTATTTGGAGGGGAATGACTCTGGACTAGCATAATTCTTTAAAAAATACTCTTTTCAGAAATTAGAAACTTACCCTTGTGTGTTTTATATGAAAAGTTCCATATGAATACATTTAATAATTCTGAGGGAGGAATGTTAACTTTCCTGTTCTTTATTAATGAATATGGGGGGAGAGAAGTAAGCATTTCTATAATGGCTATGTCAGGGACTGTGTTAAATGCTTTTTAAAAATGTAATTTTTCCTGTGTTCCCCACAACAATCATATAAAATACTTTTATAACATACTATATATGTATGTATAATCCACACATATATATGTAGGCACTATAATATATACTGTTATATTATACAATATATAATATATAAAATAATGTAATAATGTAATAATATATTATCTCCATTTTATAGTTGAAGAAACTGAGGCAGGAGATGTTCAAACTTGTGTCCACAGTCACATAGCAATTAAGCGTTGGAGGCCAGATTTGAATGTAGGTCATCTTGATTTGAGGCCTAACATATCCACTCCACCCCCAACCAGCTACCTCTAAAGAAAGCATGTGTGGAATGTGGATACGCAGAGGCAGTTCAGTGACTTTCACTTTGTGAAATTGTCTCTTCCATTAAATATCTCTTGATTTTGGACATGAATGGTGCACGTTACCCTCCTAGAAGAGTGGGATAATTTGAGGAACATGGATGCTGTGATTAAAAGCCTTTCATTTTTTATTAAACACACATAATTTAATCTTCATTTAACTTTATTGAGTTTTATTGTTTTCATAATATTATTATTTTATTTCAGTCATTTCCCTTTATTGTTTTAAGAAAACATTTAGATCAAAACCTTACCAACTGCATTAGTATGTGCCATTTGTCACATCTATAATCCTCTGCATTTCCCTTTGAAGAACAGATATTCTTCTGCATTTGAAACAACAGGAAACAGTTAAATGTATGATCGCAACTATTTAATGCATTGAAAAAACTATCAAGATACAGAAAGTCAGTAACATCTTATGAGTTAATTTTCTCGCTCTATTTCTTTTCATTCTAAATCACCATTTTTTAGGGGAGGGAGGGGAGGTTGGTCTGTAGAGTTATAGCCAACCTAAAATCATCAGTAAAATGTACCAGTGTTGATTTCTGCTGGCAGAGGCCACCTCCAGAGCCCCATTCATAGACTTCACCAGAACACAGTCTAAAAAATGTTCTAATATTGATACTTATGAAATGGCCCATGGATGTCTTTTGAATAGATGAAGGCAGGGCCAATAAGGCATTTTGACCAATTCTAGGAAAGTGATTTTAGTTCAAATAAAAGAAAACTGCCTTAGGGCACTTTTCAAAGTATCCTAGGTATATGAGAGGGGAAAAAAAAAATATTTGAGAAACTCTGTTGGCAACAACCAGAAAGTCTACACTTAGAATATAGTTCAAATAATAATAAGAATATAATGATCACAAAGCCTTAGGATCTGGGAGTCTCAGCCAGTTTTTACCTTAGCTCATGAAATATTCAATTTAATAAAAGTTGTTGTTCAGTCATTTCAGTGTGCTCAACTTTTTTCTTGGCAAAGATACTAGATTGGTTTGCCATTTCCTTTTGTGGCTCACTATACAGATGAGGAAACTGAGGCAAACAGGGTTAAGTGACTTGCCCAGGGTCACACAACTAGTAGGTATCTCAGGCTGGATTTTAACCCAGGTCTTCCTGACTGTAGGCCCATCACTGTATCTACTGTGCCACCTCCCTGCCCTATTTAATACAATTATAGAACAACCAATTTGATATTTTTTTGGTTATAATGAGACTTGACTTGTATACTTTTTTTTTTAGAAGGGGTGATGTATTTTATTTAGGACATTCACAGTTTAAAATGCTATCTACTCTTCTTGGGAAATTTTAGGAGAAGAAGCAAGAAGGATGAATTAGGTCCTTTTTTTGCATTTAGTAAAGAGGATGATAGGCAGCATTGAGAGTCAGTGGACACAGCCAGTTTGGGTTCTGAAGCTTGAGAATTTTGAATGGACCTGATTTTCCGTGATGTTCTAATTGTTGAAATTCTGAGAAGTGGAGGGAAAGCGAGCTTTCCAAAAATGTTTCTCGAATTATTGATAATCATTAACAATTTCTTAACAAGTAAGTTGGCATTTGAGATAATAGTAGCAGTTTGTACGTTCTGTCCCACTGACACAACCACCAAAGATAATGTTTTTCTAACTAACCTGAAACTTCTGTTCCAGGACCTCATTTTCTGAAAGGTGTCGTCTGTCTTGAAATGCTGTAAAATATCAAACCTGTTTGTCCTGATTAATGGCACATTGTCAGAGTGATGAATCCTTCTGGTGGGTAATTGGAAAGATAATATCGTTCTAGGGAAAAAAAGTTGAGGTGAGAATTTAAAACTGTTACTGGATGAAATCCTACCATCTCACAGCAGAGTGAAGAATGCTAGACAATTCAGGAACATCAGCAATAAATCACCACGTTTGGGCCTTCCTAGTTCAAGCTAGTGTGCTGCAATGAAGTAGATGATATACTGTGTGTCCTGAAGGTGGCTAGATTTGAAAGCTTTTGCAGACTCTAGAGAGCAGTCACATAAGTGATCTGAATCTCTTTAAAGTGTTTTGCAGTTGTAAAAAGAATAGTGGTATATTAGAGAGAGTGCTGCATTTGAAGTCAGGAAGACCTGAGTTCAAATCACACCTCAGGCACTTACTAGCCCAGGGACTCTGGGCAAGTCACTTAACCTGTATCTGTCTTAGTTTCCTCACTTGTAAAATGGGGATCATAATATCACCTATCTGCCTGGGTTGCATACTATTGAGTTGCTAAACAGAAATACTAACCGTTTAAAAATAAAATAGATAAAAGAGTAGGTAATTTGATTTTGTTTAAAGAAAGAATAAAATGGAAAAAGTGTTTAATCATTTCTTCTATTATTTTCTTACTATCATATCATTTGTCTTGATTGTGTATAAATATGGATTTAAAAAGCAAGAAATTTAAAATAATGATGTTTTCCTGAAATTATAGTAATATTTGACACTATCTATGGCTTTGGACAAGTTATCTTATTCTAGATCTGATTCATATAATGAATAATAGTAATAAAATAGTATTTTGCTTGTTTTACCAGGTTGTTTCATAGAAAGTGTAACCACCCTTCTCAGTCTCTTCATCCATGTCATGCCCCTTTATGTAGATGTTTTTTTATGGCTTTGTCTTGGGCCTTCATCATTTCTCTCTCAGAGTTCTCCCACTTGGTTATCCTATCAGCTCCTGGGTGCTCAATTATAATCCACATTCACATGATTCACAGATCTATATATTCAACCCTTAGCCTTCTCCTGAGTTCCAATCTCACATCACCAACTGCTGTTTGGATTGTCTTTGACCGGATACTCCATAGGCATCTCAAATTCAGAATTTCTAAAGTACAACTCATTGTCTTTTCCCAAAAACCATCCCTTCCAAATTTTCCACCATCCTTGACCACCACCCTCCTTCTAGTCAACCAGCTTCCCGAGTTTGGTGTTAACTCAAGTCAACAAACATCATAAAGCATCTTTCCTAGGACAGGCAATGCGCTAATGAGTACTCTGCTGCCTGGTGTTTCTGTGACTCCTCTCTCATACTCAGCCCCCATAGCCAGTCTGGATACTTTCTTTTGTTGTCAAGAAGGCAGTATACTACTCGTGCTGAGCCTGACAAAGAAGAATCCAACAGATTGTCTGTTTCACATGGGAAAAGATAAAAGAAGGACTAGTGCACAAATTCAATAAAGCTACAATGTAAAACATTAAATGTTTCAGAAAACAACTGAAATAACCCATTGATTATTAAAAGGGGCAACACTAAAATGGTGTTTCCCAGTGACAAATGCTTGAAATCAGATGGTGCTCAGGCTAAAACTGAGGGTCCGTTCCTAGATTACTCTGTGTCCTGCAGGATTATGAAGAAAACTGCAGCCCCTCAGTGAATCTCCTGAGTTGTGCATTTGAATTCCTCACTGCTTCCTGGAGATATAGCAGTCAGTGCCACACACAAGCATGGTGAGAGATGAGAGAGACAAAGCCAGACCACCAGGGAATATTTCTTGTTGCCTGACCTTACTATTTACTTTCACATTTAAATTTCTTTACAGTATCCTGAATGTTATAAAAAATAGATAATGTAATCAGGCTAAAATGGGTATTAAAATTAGTATAGAGATAGAACCTTAGTCCATGACACCTTCTTGTTCTCTATTCTTTCTCTGAACACTTTGAATTCTCTCCTAAAATCTAAAATAATATCAGATTGAGACTTACTTTCCTTCTTTTTTCTCTTACAAATTTAAAATTAATTCGCCTCATTATCTGCTCTCCCTCCCCTCAAGCTTCCATCATTTTCAGCCCTGAACCAATCTTACTCATCCTTATTGGGGACCACTATTTTGTAATATATTGGAATTTCTTGTTCCAAGAGTAGAATTTCCTCTCATTGTTTCCTTCTCTCTTTGAAGGAAACAAGTCAAGGAATTAGTAGCTGTTATGCTTTGGCTGGAGAGGGGATATCTAAAAAATTGAAAGCTCCTATGCTTCTACACCATCCTTGTTCTCTGTTTTGCAAACTCATCCATTTCTTCTTTCCATCCAGTTGTTTTGTGGTGTTATTATAATGACAGCATTCCTTCTGTTTTCGCCTCTGTTGATTTCGATCTAACTCTTAATGCTTTCTATCATGTTTCTTCCTGCTGGTTCCTGAACTTTCACATGCAAGTGTATCTTCTGAATACAGAATACTACCTTCTCTCTTTCACCCTACATACCTTATTATTTTTCTTTAATGTGGTAGACTTTTCCAGAACTACATTCTATTCATTTAGGCATCCTGCCAATTCAAAGACCTAGCTTTGCAGTTAAGTTTGCCTTTTTGCGTTAGGGTTTCTAATTTATTTCACCTTTTGTTGCTTCTTTTTAACAATCCAGGCTGGACACAACACATTTTCTTGTTACTGGTTCAAGATTCAAAACTTTTGTCCATTAGTAGGACCTTGAGCCTTCAAGCACCCAAGGCTCCCTTAATGTCATAGTGAGATATTAGAATAGGACTTTAATGTAGGAATGTATGTTTTGGCAAAAAGTAGATATAACGAAGCTTTCCTTTGAGAGGAAAATCTAGATGTGTGTGAGTTATAGAAACCTTTCTCTTCTTGCAACAATTAGTGATACTTATCTTACTTTAGTTATTGTATTTAATCTTGATAATCATTTACCTTGTGCACATCTTGCCATTTCTAAGAATGTTTTCAAAATATTAATAGCTTTTCCTTTTACATCATATTCATCTCCAAATATCTCCCTCTCCCTCCCCATAGTGAGCCATACCTCATAACAGAAGAATTATAAAGAAAAGGGAAAAAGTCATAGAAAACATTTCATTCAAACTTACCAACTGTTCATTTGAGTCTGACAGTTTATGAAACATGTTCCTCACCCATTGGCCCTCACCTCTCCAAGGAAGGGGGAGAAAAGTACACTGCCATCTTTCCATCTCTTATTCTGAGACTAGCCAGATCATAGTGTTTTTGTTCTTTTATTCTTTCTGATTTCTTTTTTGATGTCATTGCTTATTTTCCCCCTAGATTCTGCATATTTTGAATGAATCTTTCAGCTTCTGAAAGGCCAATCAGTAAGTGAAAGATCTTTCCCCACCCATTGAATAGGCCTCAGGTGGGGCCAACAAAGGGAGACCTTTGAGATGCCAATCAGGGTTTAAAGACCCTTCCCACCCACTCAGTAGACCTCAGGTGGGGTCAATTAAGGGAAGTTGAATTAGAGGTTTGTTTGTAGGCAAGCCTAATCCCTTCATTGACTAGGCACTAAGCCTCAGGCCCACACAGGTTTGCAGATTGGGCTTGAAGCCCTCAGGCCCCAAAAAAGAGCACTTACACCCAGAAGACAGCCTGTGAGAACTGATAATGGAGCATTCAGAAGTCAGAGGAGAAGTCAGAATTCAGCCCAAAGAGAAGGAGATGACAGAGTGTGTTGGCAAACAAAATGGGCTCTTGCCACTCAGTTCAACCAAGTGCTCTATAAGAGTTTGGCCTTCATTTCCTTGACTAGATTGAGAGACCTTGGTGACCTCTTTGCCTCAGGGGAGGGCCTAGTTTACACATGAGTTTGAGTGACATGTTTGGGACATCAGAGGCTTTTAGACCAAGTGGGGTTAGGTCTCCTCTTTGTGATGATTCCGTGGGTGAGTCTCATGTGTCACTCACCCTTGACCTGAAAAAGATATAAAACCAGGCGTTGGCTTTCTCTTTTTTCAGAGCTCTTACCCACAGCCACGGTAGCATGTCTGACTCTGGGCCAGCCCTTGTTATGAGCTCCCGGACTGAACCTAGATGTTGGTAACTATGAATTGTATTTGGTCTGTCTGTCGATATTTGTAATTTGTATTTGCTCTGAAGTTCAGGGTGCTGGCTTTTTCCCCTGAACTAAGTGAATGGTATTTGTATGCTGAATTAAAGTAAGCTTGTTAACCCCTTAATGTTGCTTTTCTTAGTAAAGCAGATCAAAAGAACCTGGGCTTTTGCAGCATGCTAGTAGAGTGCTTGTTGGGCTTGTGTTGGTCTTTCACCCCCCAACAGCTGCTAGCCAGATTGTTGAAACACAGAGCTGCAGAAAGAGTTCAGAGTAGAGAGTGGAAATCAGGAAGCTGCAGAGACCAGAGAACTGAGGAGAGAGAAAAGGCAGATAAGCAGACAGTAAGGATTTGTGAGTGATTGTTTATGGGAAGGCCCTAGCAGGGAGGAAGGTTACAGGATGACTTAGTTCTTTGCTATAATACTGTGTTATAATTTCCTTGTTGATACATTGAGGTGGGCTTACTGGTTTTGGAATATAATTACTGCTATATCAAATTGGAGGTATTGGTCCTTGGATTTGATCTTCTGGAGTCTAAATAAATGTTATACTTCCTCTGCCTTCTACCTAGAGAGTTTCTCATACTTTGGGATTCTGAACCATACAGCCATATTCATGGTCATCCTTGAGGTCATGAATCTTGTCTTCCTGCTATAGCTTCTCTGAATTTTTCACGTTCACCATCTCTTCCTGCACAAGGTACCACAGTTACAGTGAGGCATCTATGTTGTTTAATGTTCTTTGCTACCATAAAAGTGCTGCTATAAATATTTGAGTTTATCTAAGGACCGTTTTTTCCTGTTTTTGACCTTTGGTGGGATCATGTCTGGTAATCGTGATCTCTGGAGCAAAGCAAATGGACATTTTTATCAATTTATTAACATAATTCCCACTTGCTTTCTAGATTTGTTGGAACCAATTAATGAATCACTACTAGTGTATTACAGTGCTCTTTCTGAAGCCCTTAAAGATACACACACAAGCATTCATTTTAGTTAATTCTTGCAATTTAAAAAAAAAGTTTTCTGATGGTAGGATTGGTATAATTTTTGTTTCAGGGAGCTTAATGCTTTATATGTTGGACTGACAATTAGTAAATGCAAATTTATTCAGTTTTTTTTTTATTTTGTTGTTGTTCAGTCTTTTTCAGTCATGTCTGACTGTGACTCCATTTGGGATTTGCTTGGCAAAGATTTTATCCTTGGTAATTTGTTAATATCAAGTGAAAACAGTTATTTTTATCACCTTAGACATCTGTAAGCTTCAACTTACAGAAAACTTAATGGATTAATCTGTTACATCTATTTTTTCCCAAAATGTATGTAAGAATTCAATTTAAGTGCCTCAGACATTTACTAGCAGTGTGACTCTGGGCATGTCACTGTTTGCCTCAGTTTCCTCATCTGCAAAATGAGCTGGGGAAGGAAATGCAAACCACTTCAGTATCTTTGCCAAGAAAACCCCAAATGGAGTCACAAAGAGTAAGGCACTTAAAAGTACAAAGTATATCAGCAACTCGGTTTTTCTTATGAAGGAATATGTGTGTTGGTATTAGATTACTTTTGAAATCCTTATTTGGAAACTTTGCAGCATATGCCATGAATTCAGCTCTACAGGCATTTTACAGTTTTCATTATTTCAAAGATAATTTATGAACATAGTATATTATAACTCTGCTTAATTTGGTGTCCATTGCCTTGTCTTAGAATTAAGCTGTAATGAATTGTAGCAGATTTAAAACTAAAATCATGCTATAAAAAAATTTGCAGTAGTTCTATCTACTTAAGAGATATATAGATGAAAAATTAAAAAAAAAGAATATTTCTAAGGGAGGGTGCCACTTTGTTATTTAAAGACCTCCTGCTTCAGTTTTGGAAAGGCAGCACATTGTCATGGAAAGACTGTTAGTTGTGGAGTCTGAAGAGAGCTGGGTTCAAATTTCACCTCTTACACTTTGGGTTTTCTGAACAAGACCAAGTTACAGCTTCTCAATTTCCTTATTTGTAATATTGCAGAAATAGTACCATCAACCTGATAGGGTTGTTATTGGGTCACCCTACATATATTATATATCAGACACATCAGATAGTTGTAGTTCTTTTGAAAATTGTTTTCATCAGGGCACCTAGGTGGTACAGTGAGTAGAGCACTGGCCCTGGAGTCAAGTGAACCTGAGTTCAAATCGAGCCTCAGACACTTGACATACTTACTAGCTGTGTGACCTTGGGCAAATCACCTAACCTCAATTGCCCTGCCTTCCCTCCTCCAAAAAATCCCCAAAACTAGAAAATTGTTTTCATCTTTTTGATGGTCTTCATATATTTGCGTGATTGGGACATGTTACTTTTATTTATATGTGTATATATATATATATGTGTATATATATACACACATACATACATATACATACACATATATTTAATGTAGTATAGGGTATTATGCAGGCAGGTAAAATAACTGCTTTTAGTAGTTGACTAAAGCCTATATTGGATTAAAATATATTGAATTTTATATTGGAATATAGAAATTGAATTCAAATTGGTTAAGGTATAAGTTTATTTTTTTTGTAGAGCCAATGAAAGACTACTTGATACAGTTCCAGTAAAAAAAGGTGACATTTCTCATCCTCTTTCTATATGATTTTAACTTTTTTTAATCTAGGTCTCTTTATTGTGAAAGCTTTTTATGTTATGTAGATTCACGGTTCTGAGTATTGCGTATGGTTACATCTGTTAAAATGTTGTCCTTAAGTTTGTATCTGGATAGTTGTGGGCACAACAGTCCTCTCAGGAATGATGCTCTGGCACCAGTACAGTTTATTTTGTTAATTTGTAAGGATATTTTAAGATACATATTTTTAGTATGGAGTTTTGTTGTTTATGAGTTTTTAAAAGGTAATGAGGTTCTGGTTTATAATTCTCACCACCTGATTGCGCCTTTCTGGAAATCCAAGAAATGATACATTTTTGCATTCTTCGCTGATATGTTGCATAGGTTCCAACACTTCATTACATAATTTACATTGATCAATATGCCTGGCCTCCTTAAGGATAAAACCTTCCTGTTAGTACTACCATCTCATCTCATCTTTTTTCATTGGGTTTAGATAAAAATGGTCCTTGGAAAATATTACTGTTCTTTTATATTGTGTTCTGTGTACTATTGAACAAGTGGGTAAATAACTGCTTTTTGGAGATGAAAAATATTACAATGTAAGTTCATCCCGTGTATGCTTGCTGAGAGAATCCTTGGTACCACTCTAGCAGCAGATAGAACAACAGAGATATGTTCCTCATTCTGTTACCGTATAGCTTCTGTTATTGTTGATACTCAACTCTTTGTGACTCCATTTGGGATTTTCTAGGCAAAGATACTGAAGTGGTTTGCATTTCCTTCCCCAGCTCATTTTGCAGATGAGGAAACTGAGGCAAACAGTGACATGCCCAGAGTCACACAGCTAGTAAATGTCTGAGGCCAGATTTGAACTTAAAAGGAAGAGTCTTGCTGGCCCAGCATTATATCTGCTTTGCTACCTAGCTGCCATTATAGTATCCTCTGTCAGACACCTGTATTTTGGAAGCATTTTTTTCCACGTAGCTTGGGCATTATAAGTATTTGACATGATAATGCATCTTGAATGTTCTTCAGTTTTTATGAATCTGTTATATCAGGGTGATTATGGACCTAGACATTTCAATCTGGGGTAAATGATCTGGGTGACCTTATTGATTGGGATCCTTATGATAGTTGTAGGTTTCTCTTTGTAGTATGGGGATTTGTCATGTGTCAGTCCACAGTGGGGTTCTGATATTGTATTCTATCTACCAAGCCATGTCTTGTTAGAGATTAGGCAGGTGCTAAATTTTTGTAGCCTGCAGTTATATCCTTTTCTTTGAGTTTTTTTAACAGCGATCAATAAGTCTGGGATTTTAAAGGATAACCCTTCGGCAATTTGTGTGGGCAATGACCTGGTCTTAAATTCTGATCACAAACACCTCCATTTCCCACTGACAAAACTGCATGTCCAACATTTGTTCTATTCTTCTTTGTCTATGTGTTGTTGCCAGAATTCATGCAGATGTCACTCATGGAGAGAGCCTGTTGATTCCGCTTTTGGATGTTAGCCATTTTATAGATCCATCAGGTGGCAGAGTACTCATATTTGATAAATCCAATAGTTGTACCAATTATTAGTCTTTACTATTACTCGGGGAAGTGATGTTCACTTATTCCAAAAGTATCATGGTAGATTTTGAATCTGTTCATTATGTACTGTAAGAATGTCTATCAATTCAATTCCTTCTTTTTGGCAAGGAAGTATTAATTTTTCTTATAGCATCCTTAGGATGATGGACTCTGTGTTTGGTTAAGATTATGAGGGTTTTTGTTAGGATATTTTCCAAACCTGCTTTGATCATTTTTATAATTCTGTAAGTATATATTACAACAGGTATTACATAGGTATTGGTTGTTTTGAGCATCGTCTCATTCCACTTTGATTTCATTATTCAGGTAAGCTTCTTGATATCTGTAGCTAGTCTTATGTTTGATGTATCTTTTCTCAAGCAGACCAGTAATTTATTACTATTGGATTCATCCATTGTTTTAAGGTAACCTTCCATTCAAGCTCAAAGCTTTCAGTCTCTACCTTTGCTTGGCATATGTTAAAATTTTTTTGACTTACTGAATCCAAATGACACTTTTATATCATTAGCAAAAGATTCTGTGAAATGAGGAAAATGATTGATATGTTTTGGGCGGAGCCATATGGATTGACATCATTTATGTACATCCTCTGGTTAATATCATGTTTGGCTCCCTGTCCCTCTTTAATTTGGAAGCCATGTATAATTTTGTTTAGGAAAGATGATAATGCATTTAAGACCAAGCAAGAACCATAATGGACTTCAACTTTCTCCCTAAACAAGATCAAATTTTATAGCACTTATTCTTAACAATATTATGTTGGTGGCAAGTTTCAAAGGTAGAGGAGTATTCCATGTCATATCCAGGCATTCTAATATTCTCAGTTTGTCTGGATCAGTTACATATTTGTAGCATATGACTAAGGTATTAGTTGAGAACTCAATCGAAAGCTTTGCAATTATCAGTGATGACATTACAATTTTCATAGGGCTTTCAGCAACTTATTTAGTAGAGAGAACAGCAGGTTCATAGTCAGGAAGACCTGAATTCAAATCTAGTCTTGGATACTTGCCATGTGTGTGACCCTAGGCAAGTCACTTAATCTCTGTTTGCCTCAGTTTCCTCATTTGTAAAAGGGGATCATAAGAGTACCTATATTGTAGTATTGTTGGGATCAAATGAGATAGTATTTCTAAAGCTTTTAGCACAGTGTCTGGCACATAGTAAGCATTTAATAAATGCTTATCTCCTTCCTCCCTTCTTATTGAATCAATAAGTTATTCTTTGCTCCCTTATGCATTTTTGGCCTATCCTTTTTCTTTCTTGGCCAATATATTGTTTTCTTGTAATTATTTATAGATTTTTAAATTGATATGTTAATTCTTCATATAAATTGGCATATATTTGGTGAGGTAACTGGTATTCTCATCTTTTAGTTATAAATACATGAAACCTTCTGTTAAGAGAGGTGGATTCAGGGTTATGCCTGAGTGGAAGCTGGAAGTGCCTTGCCTAGTAATTCATGTACAACTGTGAATCCTCTGAGTCAATAATTATGGATCTTATCTTGACCTGCTTCTTTACAGAGAGGCCAGAATTTTAGTTGCCTTTTTCTTTGTAACTGTTCTCTTTACATTAATGGTGTGCACACATTCTCTTTCTCTTTTGATCCAACTTGAATTTTCACTGTTAGACTTCTTGTTACATAGTAGAAATCACAATGTCTCCAAAGTGAGGGCAAGTGGTATGGTGGGGGGAGCAAGACTTGACCCCCTAGGTATATGTGATCTACCAGTCAGAGGGTGGGAAAACAGGTCATATCCCACTCTTATTTCAAGAGCCAATCATAGAGCTTTTTCCCTATAAAAAAACACACTTACCAGTATTCCCAAAATCCCCGACTCAGCTCCCTCCTTTTTCTTCAAGATAACTCCTTCATTCCTTCTGAATTTGTCATTTCATCAGCAGATTTTTAAGCTGAACTGACTTGCGACCTCAAGTATTCATTTTATTAGTAACTTCATTTTCATTTGTGTGTTCTGTTCGTAAAAGTGTTTGTGAATCTGCTCCAGAAAGTGCTAAAGTGAATTCTCAAATTCAGCATGAGGGAATTAAAAAAAAAAAGTGGCCAAGCTTGTGGGTAGATGAGATGGTGGCCGCCTGTCCCTCCTCTGGTGCTGGCTCTGTGGAGGAGCAGCTCCGCAGGCCAAGCCAGCCAGCACAGGAGCTCTGAGCTTGGACTGCCTGGGACTCACCCCGGGACATGTGCTTTTTATAGGGGGATGGTTCAGCCATCAAGTAGAAAGGGAGGTTAGAGGTGGCAAGCGTTGCTCCTTTTTCTTTTTTCCCTTGGGCTTCTTCTGACATTGCCATCTCCATCCTGTTTGGTGTTGCCTCTCCTCTCTCCAACATTTTATGGGTTATTTCATGGTTATTGTGTTAGGAAATGTGTATATTATTAGAATTAATATTTTTTATAAAGAATTGCATGCAGAAGAAGTTATTTTCAGCCATTTCTAGTGAAAGATAACAGTATTTGATGGTCTCTGGAACCTAACCCCCTATTTTCCATATCATCAGTGTATCACCATTCATATTTTTGACTTTCACACCATTTCTAGGAATGTTACCCCCACAAAAGTTGAGGATTGACTGTAATCACTTACCACACGTGTGTGGGTGCCATCAGTAAGATTCCATTCCCACAGCCTGTCCCCTAGATCAGCTGGTGCAAACAGTATATAGCCCTTGAACCATGGGTTTTGTGGTAGGGACAGTGAGTAAGCACCCTGCTTTCTAAATCATTTTATTTTAAGAGGTGTGAGACAGCATCAAACGAGATGTGATGGTATAGGTAGACTGAGTTCTAGATCAACAGATAGCATTTTATCCTCGTCCCCCAAACCTACCCTTTTAGCCTTCCTGATGCCCTCTGAGGGCATCACATCCTTCCAGTTACTCAAGTGCTTACCACCTTGACGCCATCACTGACTCCTCATTTTCAGTCACTCCATTCACACGTTCAATCATTCACCAAATCTTATTTGTCTCACCTCTCCATCTTTTATATGTATCCCCTTCTCTGTCACACAGTCACCACCCTGCCAGAACTACTGTAATAGCCTCCTTATTGGATTTCTTGCCTCAAGGCTCTTCCACCTCCCTGCCAATCTCCACACTGCTGCCAAAGGGATTTCCCCAATTCATTGGTCTGACAATTGTCTCTCTTCTCTTACCCTCTTAGTCATTAAATATATTCAACTGGCTTTCCATTGAATCTAAGGATGGAATATAATTTTACTTTTTTCATCCTTTTTCACTTCTATTTTTGCTTGTTTTGTAATGATAATAATTATTAGTACAGTAACATGCATATTAATTTCAAAATGAGTAAATATATACATATTTGGGGTGTGTGCTTAACACTCTTTTACTGATAGAGTTTTTCAATCAAAAAAGTTTGGAAACCACAGATACAGATGACCTGAGATTCTCCCTATCCTTTTCTTTGGGGATTGTCTCTTTCTTCTAATTTGTTACTTCTCAGACCTCTATAATAATGCTTTTGATTGAGGTTGGATTGTTTATTTCATCTTTTGTACTGCTTGGACTACTTGTATCACTTTTTAAACTTTTGCTTTCTGTTACTGTTAATTATCTTATTATTCTCTTTTTCAGTGGAGCTCATATAGAAGTGCTTTTAGGAACAGTTGCTTTCCTGCAGTTGCTCTTCTTTCTTTACTCTTTGGTGAATGATTGTGTGGGTATAGAAAATAATAAAGGAATCGGCAAATAGGCTCATTTGTTGTCCCTCGGAAAGAATTTTTAACCAACTCCAGTCATAGAAAGAATGGCATCTCACTCCATCTTTCTGTATGATTTTGATTTCTTCTCCTAGGTTTCTTTCAGTGGAGCTTAAATTTTATGAGTATTTGGTATGGCAACAACCATTTGAAATCATAACCTTTTTTTAGATAATGTTAATGGCTATGTATATAAAGATAGTAGTTGCATCTATGATAATGCTCCAGTTTTCATGCCATGCCTTTCTTCAATTCTCAAGTATATTTTGTAGTTATATTTACTGTGCAGAGATTTATTGTTTGCTAGCTTATGAAGACTATCAAGGTTCTGTAGCTAGGGGGTGCAATGAATAGATTTCGGGGCCAGGAGACAGAAATACCTGAGTTCCAGTCCAGCCTCAGACACTAACTGTGTGATCCTGAGCAAGTCACTTATCCCTGTTTGCCTCAGTTTCCTCATCTGTCAAATGAGCTTGAGAAAGCAATAGCAAATGACTCCAGTATCTTTCTCTAAGAAAACCCCAAATGGGGTCACAGAGAGTTGGCCATGACTGAAATGACTGAACAACAACAAAGCTAATATAATTCTGGCCATTTGATTTTATCTCATTAGGTGCCAAGATTATTAACCTATACTACAACTACTACTACTAGCATTGCTACTATTTCAACCATTTTACCACCACCATCATTACTACTACTATCAATCAGTAATCAATAAATATTTACTAAGCACCTACTCTGTGCTAAGCACCAGGGATACAAAAAGAGTCAAAAGACAGTCCCTGCCCACAAGGAGGTTACAATCTAATGGGGAGACAATGTACAAACAAATATATACAAAGCAAACCATATACAGAATAAATAGGAAATAATTAACAGAGAGAAGGCACTAGAATGAAGGAGTTGGGAAAGACTTCCTGTAGAAGGTAGAATCCTAATTGAGACTTCAAAGAAGCCATGGAGGTCAATAGTTGGAGTAGAGGAGGGAGAGCATTCCAGGCATGGGGGATAGCCAGAGAGAATGCCTGGAGCTGCAAGATGGAGGGTCTTGTTTGTGGAACAACCAGTGTCCTTGGATCAAAGAGTAAATCTTGAGAAGTAAGATATAAAAAGATTGGAAAGGTGTGAGAGGGTGAGGTTTCATACGCCTTGAGTGCCAAACCGATCATTTTGTGTTTGCTCCTAGAGGCAACAGGGAGCCACTGGGTGTATTGAGTGGAAGAGGGTGACATGATCAGAGCTTCATTTTAGGAAAATCACCTCTTGGCCAAATGTAGGATGAACCGAAGTGTGGAGAGGCTTGAGGCAAGCAGACTCGCCAGCAGCTCGTGCACTGATCCAGGTCAGAGGTGATGAGGGTCTGCACTAGGGTGGGGGCAGGATCAGAGGAGAGAAGGGGACCTATTGGGGAGATGTTGCAAAGGTGAAATTGACAGGCCTTCCCAATAACTTGGATATGGGGCTCAGAGATGATGAGGAGTCCAAGATCACCCCTGGTCTGTAAGCCTGATGGACTGGGACAGTGATGTTGCTCTCTACAGTATAGGGAAGGTAGGAGTTATAGGAGAGGGAAGAATTTAGAGGGAAAGGTAATGAATTCTGTTTTCAGTATGTTGAGTTTGAGGTGTCTACTGGACATCCAGTTCAGGATATCTAAAAAGCACTTGGAGATGTGAGATTGAAGGAAAGGCAGATTACTCAGGGGTCATGAAACTACTACTACCATTACTACTACTACTACCACTACTACTACGGCTACTACTACTATTACCCCTACTACTACCACTACTATTACCACCACTACTGCCGCTACTACTGCCACTATTACTACCACTATTACTACTACCACTGCTACTACTACTACTACTGCTGCTACTACTACTACTACCACTACTACTACTACCACTACTACTACTACTACCTCTGCTACTACCCCTGCTACTACTACCACCACTGCTACTACTCCTACTACTGCTGCTGCTACTGCTACTACTACTACTACCACTGCTACTACTACTACTACTACTACTGCTACTACTACTACTACCACTACTACTACTGCTGCTACTGCTACTACTACTACTAGTATTACTACTACTACCACTACCGCTACTACTACTAGTACTGCTGCTACTACTACTACTACCACTACTACTACTACTGCTGTTGCTACTACTACTACTACCACCACCACCAATACCACTATTACCACTGCTGCTCCTACTATTAATATTAATACTTTTATCTTATTCTGATCTTTTTCATGGAATTCAGATAGAAAAGGTTCAAGGAGAAGTCATTGTCCTGCTCTTTATCTCTGTGTTTAGTGTTCTGGAGTATCTCATGGAAGTGCCTAAAAGCACTGCTTTTTATAAGTGAATCAGAGCATTGGTATGTCAGCTAATTTTCTGTGGACTCACTGCAGTCATCTTTGTGATGTGTCCGGTGGTAACCAGCCAGGTTCCTTTGCCTCTCGTGCTATTCCCACATGGTTTTCATTTTTTTCCACTTGGTCTCTGTCTTTCAAAAGCTTTTCCTTCCATGTAGTTTGGAGATTGAATGGTTGATGTTTGTATCAGACTCTTTGCGACCCCATTTGTGGTTTTCTTGGTAAAGATACTGGAGTGATTGGCCATTTTCTTCTTTCACTCATTTCACAGATGGTGAAACTGAGGCAGAGAATGTTAAGTGACTTACTCAAAGTCACATAGCTACTGTCTTAGGCCAGATTTGAACACAGAAAGATGATCTTCCTGACTCCAGGCCTGGCTGTCTATCCGCTGTGCTACTTAAGTAGTTGATGTGGTTGTATCTAATAAAATATTTTAAAATTTGTTATGTCTCAGTCTCTGGCCTGGGGGGTCATGGAGAGCAGTCTCATTTGTACTGATGACATGATCCCAGTGCAGCTTAGTCCTTGTTCTTCTTAAGATTAGGGTTTGCATTTGCAACATGGGGATTAGGTTAGTTAATGACAGTGACCTTTTCATGCGTTGTTAGCCATTCTTTCTTCTCTTTTCAGGTGTCTTGTAGATGTCAAATTTTTACAGTCTTTAGTGTTAATGTTGCACAGTTTCCATTGCTTCATCACAAAATCCACATTGGTCAATAAGTATGGTCTTCTTAAGGTTAACTTTCCTATAATCATAAACTTTTCCTTTTCTATAAACCAAAATCCACAATTCAGACCCTTATTCAGTTCTTTGTTGATGTTTTGTTGGTAGAATTCAAGTGAACGTCATGAGTGGTTCACCTTTTTGTTCTACAATTAGTAGCTTTTCATACTGATGATAATTAAAAACATTTAAGTACTTACTATGTGCAAAATATAGTGGTAGGTCATAGACATCTCAATAGAAAAACAAAAAAAGCAAGACAGTCTTTGCTCTTTAGGAGCTCACATTTTGATAGAAGACGCTCTTACCAAATAGAGGAAGTTTCCCCTGCAAGCCATATGGAAAGGCTGTGTTGGTCCTCAGGGTATTGCTACAGAGTAGATGGCAAGGTGTGTTCATATATGTCACTTCTGTTGATAGACACCATATTTGTTTCTGACATTAAACTAGAGTGCAGAAGACTTCGGGGAGATTACTTTTATTTCTGGGTCTTCAGTAGCAGGGGCAGGTGGAAGCTTCGGTACAGTTGCCAGGTAGCATCTCCACGAGAGTGGCTCTTCTGGATGATGGCTGCAGAGACTGGGCTGGAAGTAGGGTCAGTGGTCTGGGTGGAACTACTGTTTCTGGGACACTTTGATGCAGGATCCTCAGGTGTCTCTACCTAGGTCTGAAGGGAGCTCGTAATGGCAGCAGTTTGACCTGCCTAAGAACATGCTACCTCTTGTGGCTTCGTTGGGATTTCTTCCTGCTTTAGCCAGGCTGGCGGGCCTGTCCTGACAGTGGCAGTTGGTATCACTGATGGAAAGGATGATGGCCCCCTGCTCCACAAAGTCTCCTCTTCTTGATGAAGTGCTTTATCTTGTTTCCATATATTTTTATTTTTTTATACTAGCTTTTTGTATTTCAAAACCTCTTGGTGTGGGCAGCTTGGTGATTATGAATATTTGGTGTGTCTCCATCTGTTTAAATATTGCTTTAAGTTTATGTTATGTTATGTTATGTTATGTTATGTTATGTTATGTTATGTTATGTTATGTTATGTTATGTTATGTTATGTTGTAGATGATAATTATAGACCACAGTTTGGTAGGTGACAACATACTGCCACCAGATCAGTTTATAATTTCAGTTCTTAAGGCTGGTTGGAGATCTTCATTTGTTGTTTGTCCGTCTAAGAAACATATCTCACCTCTAATGTATCATTCTAATCTGGACTCTTGTTTGACCACCTCTTAGATCCACCAACCTCTATTTTACTGCGGCAACAGTTTGAGTGAAGACTAGTATTGCGTAGGTGTTAATTGCTTTAAATATGTTCTTCCCGTTAAGCTTTGACTTCAGGATGCCAGGCAGTCCTTGATAGCCTTATGTTCGATGTGTTTTTTCCTGGAGAAGACCAAGGTATTTGTGAGTATTGTTTTTGTCCATTGGTTCAAATTAACTTCCAGATTCAGGCTCAAAGATTTCAGTCTCTATTCTTGGTGCACTTCAAAAAATTTTTTCTTGTAGAGTACAAATAATATTTTGATATTACTGAAGAAAGTTTCCATTAGGTGAACTGTGTAATGTTCTCAGTAGATCCTTATAGCTTATGTCATTAAAATACGTCAAATACTTAATATGGTATTTTGGTATGACCAAGTTCTTTATCTTGAAAGCCATATTCAGTTCTATTCAGGAGAATTTAAAGTTAGGTAGAACCATAAGGAGCTTAAGTTGTCACTCTGGCGATGACACATTTAATATAAATTGTTATTCATGTTATGATTTTGGTAACCCTTTTCTCCCAATGTGAAATCTGAATTAGTTATCCTATCATAGATTTAATTATCATCTTTATGTGTATGATTTCTAGATCTCTATCTAACCCAACGCTTACCTCTCTCCTAAGCTCCCTTCTAGCAACACCATCTATGCTTTAAGTACGTTGAACTGGATGTCTCTTAGGCTTCTCACACTCAGTATATCCAAAACAGAACTCGTCATTTTTCCACCCAAACCTTCCTCTTTTTAGAACTTCTCTGTTACTGTGCATGGCACCTCCATCTTTTAAGTCACCCATGCTTGCAACTTTGGTGTCACTCTTGACTCCTCTTTCCACATTTGTAGCCTGTAACCAAGTATTGTAGCTTCTATCTTCATAAAACATCTCATCTATTTCCCTTGTCTTCAATCTTACAGTCACCAACCTGGGCAAGCACTTATCACCTCATGCCTTGACTATTACACTGGCCTTCTGTTTGGAATCCCCACCTCAGGTCTCCCCTTGCTCTGATCCATTCTCCATTCAGCCATCAAAGTGAAGTCAGATCCTGCCACTTCCTCATCCCCAACTCAGTATGCTTCAGTTGCTCCCTATTCCACATTTGTTACAAAATCCCATCTGGCTCCTGAAGGCCTTTACCACCCAGCCTTTTCCTACCTTTCTCATCTTCTTAAATTTCACTCTCTTGCCTGTGCTCTGGAATCCAATGACACTGGCTTATTTGTTGTTCCTTGTAGGATCTCCCTTCTCTTGCCTCTGAACCTTTTTACTGACTCATTCTCTTACCTGAAACACTCTCCCCCTTTATCTCAACCTCCTGGCTTCCTTCAGAAGTCAGCTCAAATCTCACCTTTTGCAGGAACTTTTCCTTTGACCTCCCCTCTTCTCATGCCTCTCCTCTGAGATTACCTTCCATCTACACACACACACACACACACACACACACACACACACACACACTCTGTCTCTCTCTCTCTCTGTCTGTCTCTGTCTCTCTCTGTACATAGTTGGCCTGCAGCGTGTCTTCCCTGTTTGAATGAGAGCTCCTTGAGGCAAAGACCATGTTTTTCATTTTCATTTTGTCCACAGTGCTCAGCACAGTACCTGGAGCAGAGTGGCACTTAACAAATGTTTTCTGACTGTCAAGCATTAAATAGACATCAGTTAACATGTGGCCATCCAGTACTGTAGTGTTCTCATGATGTTTGGGTTTATCGTAAAATATTTTCTGTGCGTAACTTGGTTGTGAATGCTTAAGTCAAATACTGAGATAATTAATAAAGACAGTACAAACATTATGGAGATTCCAGATTTTTTGTTTACTAATCAAATCAATTATGAGTCACTCTTTTACCTACTTGGGTCTTTTTTATATATTACATCATATACCACTGCGAAGTAGAATCAAGAAAACCTGATTTATCTATGTGATCCTGGGCAAGTCATTTTACTTCTGTCTGCCTCAGTTTCCTTATCTTAAAATGGGCCTGAAATAGCATTTATCTCCTATGGTTGTTGTGAAGATCAAATGAGATAATAGTTGTAAATTTCTTAGCCCACTGACTCATAGTAAGCACTATATAAATGTTATTCATCATTATTATTACTGTTAATTATTATTTTGACTTGTTACTTTCCAGTTTTGAAGAGAAGTCCGAGGTTCAGGTACCTCTTTTAACCTAACTGCTTATTCATTACATTAAAGGTGTGTAAGCTTTCTGTCACGTTTGATGCGTCCTACATTTTTGTAATTATGTTTTGTGACCAAATAGATGATCAAGCATTTTTCCCATTCTTCTTGTCTGGGTGGTCCTTCTTCTAATTTCTTTGCTTCTCAAGCTTCTATCATGGAACCTTTGGTTGTTGTTGAGATGTTTGTTTTGTTCTTTCTGCTGCCTTGAGTCTTCATGTTGCTTTAAACCTTGGACTTTCATTTTCTATTTTTGATTAAGCATTTTAGACATTTCTGACGTAGTTTGGTGTTTTGAAGTTTCTTCTGGATTTTTCGTTTTTGCTGTCTTGAATAAGTGACAGATGGAGTTCAAGCTTTTACTGAGCATAGCAGTTAGATGATGATGTAATCTTCATTGCTTTTCCACTGATGTTCAATAATTGTGACAAGCTGCTTTTGCCATAGTAGGATTCGGTAGCTTTCCTTAGGAATATTCCCACATAGCATCACCTTTCCTCCTAACTGTAGCAACAGCTACAACATATACTGTTGAATGCAGTTTCTGGAATGTTTTTATATTTTCTCTGAAGTACTGCTGGATGAATACATTTGTTCATAATGTTTGTAGCAAATTCTGGCCTTTTAAAAATATCTTTGTTTGGTATAAATGGTCTATTAGTTGGATTCATGCTGTGACACTCAAAAAGGATTCCATTCTAAGTAGGTCTGTCTCCCTTTCAAAATCATTCAAGACATCTGCATTATTTTTGACATCTGTTTCATTATTCAATAGCATTTGTGGAGTTTGTATTACATGTATTATTTCAGTACCTTCAGCTATAAATAACTAATTTCTGCTCTTATTTGTTCTAATTTGTGCTATGAAAGGTAGTCATTCTTATTATTCTCCTGCTTCACTTTGTTGTATAACTTAGAGCTAAGGATATCATTGAGAAAAAGAAAGATGGCGTCCTGGCTTATAACTGGAACAAACCTTTCCCAGTTTTGTTATGATGCAGCACTGATGCATAATAAAAGCATATGCAACTTCAGACGGTCTATTTCATGTTCACCCAGGGTTTGCCTGCTTGAGTAGTCAGTGCCCTATGTATTGAAGGATTATTGCCTCATGAGATATTAGTATTTTTGATTTGTTCTACCATACCAAGACATGATGTAATGCTACTTCTTCCTCTATTCTCCGTGCCAACCTTATCATTACGATAGTTCTGGATAGGGCCGGCATGCAACTGTGTGCCACCCCATCCAGCTCTTTGATTCTTAAAAGCGGCTAAATAACATTGGATGGGGTGCTAACCTGATCCCATAGGAGCACTAGCATCCAGTTGGTTGTCATTTTAGACTTCCTGCCAGACCTTATCAGTGACTGGAGTCATCAAGGGCACATCGGCTCCTGTTTCTTTGAAAGAATCCTGGAGGAATATGTGAATTTCCTGCCTCTGAATATTAGATACCCAGGTTTATTCAAAATCTGATATTTTTATAGTTATAAATCCTGCTTTGTATAGGATGCTCACGAGGAGCCCTTAAAACATATGGTGTCAGCCCAGTTTTAGAGGCCTAGTTTTGCTCATTCTGCTCTAAGAACCTTATTTTAGGCAGGTGGGTTTCTACTACATTATTCTTGGTTCCAACAATGGAGTTTTGGTCTCTTCTATGTGCTTATCAAGCACTGACCCATCTGGTATTGTTAGGTCAGTTTCCTGCAGAGACATGTGCTTCTTCCTGTAGTATGTTGTCCTGCCATCTGAGGAGTAAAATAAATGGGTCTTTGACATGTCATATGACTCGCACGAACTCGGCATATTTGAGCTTTAGCAATAATGGCTATTGGCAGTTTGTGCATTGAAAGTTACCATCTCTCATATCTTTCGTTGAAAATAAGAGTGTCAATTTATTGTCTTAATATAGTATAGTGATACATTTTGTTTTTATATCAGAGCATTTCCCACCATTTCCTCTAGATTCAACCCCTTTCATGAATAAGCAAAGCAGTTAAGGAAAAATATTAAATAAAATATTATATATTTCATTGTATATACTATTTTGCTCCCATGTTTTTTCTCTACTCCACTGTGAGAAAGGAGGTATGTTCCATTGCTTGTCTTAGAAGTGTAATTTATTAAGCATTCAGAATTAACATACTCATTAATCATGTTGGGAAAATTTTAGCCCACAGACAAATAAATAATTGTTGCTCATCCAAATAGGAACAAACTTTACCAAATTACTTTGTAATTAGAACATAGCATTAGCAACTTCTTCCAGTAAATCATATATCTTACAATGAAGCAGAAAAAACCCATACAGATGAGCTGGTGTGAGGTTTATGAGAGGGAGAAGATACACACCCACACCCACACCCACCCACCCATACACACACACACACACACACACACACACGATTGGGTGCAGAAGTGGAGGCTGCAGCCTATAGTCAAGGTGCTTTTGAAGGAAGAACAGCAATAAATACACATTCATTGGCTCTTACTAGGCTGCTCTGACATGGCTGGCTGTGATGCTAGAAAAAGTCAATGTATTTTGGAACTGCTAAGCTTTTAATGGCCTGGTGGTTGTGGGGAGGTGGGGAGGAAGGGGTGTGAAGTTTAAGGAGAGGAAGGTTTGGAGAAGAGCACCTTGTTAACCCTTTTCCAAACTAGAGAGTGAGGAAAAAAAGAAATAAAAACCCATAACTTAAATTTCCAAAACACAAATTACCAGCAAAAGAGAGAGAATGAGGGAGTAAAGCCTGTCCTACTCCAAAAAGTCTGCTTCTGTGTGTGTGTGTATGTGAATTTCAAATGTCAGGTACCTCTTGGTCATCTCCTGCTCTCCCATACTGGAGAGACAGATATAATTTAAACACTTTTCCACTAACTATAGACTCATCACACAAACACACATGTAATATAAATGTTTTTTGTTCTAAAGAGGCCTTAGCCTATCTCTTTATACTTCATTTTAGCCATGCAGCCATTTCTTTCTTTCCTAAATATTACTACTGCTACAAGCCAGAATTTATGTAATATATTAAAATTCTCAAAGCATTTTTACATTTGATACTCACAACTATTCTATGAGGTAAATACTATTATTATCCCCATTTTACTAATGAGGAAACTGAGACTGAGGGATTTAATGCCTGAGGTAGGATTCAAACTCTGGTCTTTCTGATGGGAAATCCAGTGCTTTCACCCCGTGCCACCCTTGGGGGCACTCACCTTTTTTTAAAGGATCAGCCTTGTTTTCTTCAGAAAGAGAGGGGGAATATCTATGGTGACCTTTTGTAGATTGTGTTCTGGTAATTATTGCTCCTGCAGAGCTGTTTTCTGGGCCTATATTCTTCTTATGGTGTTTTAGTCTTAGTTAAAATATAATTGCAATATTTTCAATTCCTGTGGCATATTTTCATTCTGTGTGTGGTCAATCCATAATAGTACTGTCTGTGGTCAGACAGGGCTTTTCACTATTACCAGGGCATCAGTATGTCTTTCATAAGCATCCTATCAAGCAGGCTGCCAGTGACTCTGAGGTAAGATTTCTTGACAGATTCTTACATTCAAATTTTCCACTGAAGTTGGATTTTCTGAGACCTTGTAAGCAAGTAGTAGCCAGAGGATGTTTTTTTCCCATGTAAATATTGAATTCTTTCGAGTTGTGCTAAGTGCTGTGGATCTAATAGATGCTTAATAAATATGTTGATTGATTGAATGAAGGGCTAAATGAGCTTTTACTATTTACATATATTGCGGCTAAAAATTGGCTAATGCCAGCATCAAAGAAAAATCAGCAATTTCTGAATTATCCTTCTGTTCATATGTCAATTGGAAGTTCAACTTTTTGAAAAGGAAATTAATTTAAATCAATACCTATGCCTTGATTAATGATATTACCATATGAAAATATTGGTTTGTATTTGTTTTCATTGTGTGAAATACATGCAAGATTTGTAATATTTGCATGTATTTGTCAATATTTGCAGGAAATTTAAACACTATTCAATTTCAATGGATGCTAGAGACCTATAATCAGCCATACACTCTTAATTGAAGAAAGAATTAGCACTGATATATTTTCCACTGAGTCTGGTTGAATTGAATTCTTGAGTTGAATAAATTTGCTAACTTTTTCCTCTGATGCAGATAAGTATTAGCTACTAATTGGATTCTGTAGGATACGCAGATTATACACATATCAGGGTTTTAGCCTCAAATATATTAGTACAAGGTAATGTCTTAATATAATAAAAGGATTTATATATGTGCTCCCTTTCTTGAACCAGATTTCAGCCTTCTCCCTCACCTCCTGTCACCACACACCCCCCGGAATATAGACTCAGACACTTTAATGAATTGTCGTGACTCCAAATTAAATCATCACCTACATTTGGCCAATTGGTTATTAGCTGGTGAACAGCTATAACTGGAGATAGGCTGTTTGTTGCTTGGGTGACAGATATATTCTCCATTGTTTACTTTGTGCTCAAAGCCCTTCCAGTATGGTAAGACTTGTCAGATATTGTGAGCCACTGGTTTTAGGCCTGTTGGGAGCCTGCTTTATATCTATAACAAGAGGAGGTCTCAGGGTAGGACTTTCACGGTAGGAGTATGCAGATAGTGAACTGAAATTCACATTTCTGTGCATGTATGTTCAAACAAAGCTCAAAATCAAGCAGTCAACATACTGTAGTCACAAAGTAATATGTATTTAGAACTTATGCTTTTGACTTTATAGTCATACATTCCTCTTCTTTTATAGACGAGAGCCCAAGTTTTATCCAGATTAGATATTGCCCATCGATTTTTAAAGGAAATTTATCCTGATGAATCTCAAGAGGTACAGAATTTGAAAAAAGAGATTAATAAAAATGGAAATGCCTCAAAAACTCAGTCTCTGCAGATCAGTGACTCTGAGGTAAGGGGAAAGAAAACAAGCTCAAACTTTGTGTTATGTAAACTATAATTCACATTCACCTAAATATCTGTGATTATTTTGGATTTTATTGCATTAAAATTTAGCATTTATTTTTTAAGGAGAAAATTTGCCCTCATTTGTGATATAAAACTAAATACAACAAAAAAAGACCAGGTATGCTTCACCCCCTCATTTGCCTTCCTCCTTTCTCCGGTAATCCCCTTCTCTCCTTGGTGAGTTCTTCCCAGAACCTTCATTTTGAGAAGAGGTTCAAACCAACCATACTTTATTTTCTAGATTTTGCCATCATGCCCTGAACTGATAACTCACTTCCTAGCTGGGAAGTTTGCATTTTATATATTGTTTTCCCCTAATAGAATGTAACTCCTTGAGAGCAGGAACTGCCTTTCATTTTGCCTGTATTTGTGTCCCCAATCCTTAGCACAGAGCACAGCACATAATAAGCACTTAATAAATACTTATTATGTAACTCCTTGCCCTTCTCCCCGCCCGCCCCCAAAGAAATGCCACTGAATAGTAGACTTTTTATTGGAGAGTTTCTATGCTCCATGTTAGTTTGGAGGAATGAGAAGTGGGGTTTGGATCTCATCTCTTCTGTTGGCAATGCCTCTATGTGTGTGGATTTATACAAATGCATGCATGCGTGCGTGCGCACACACGCATTGTCGCACTAAAAGAATGTATGTTCTGAGGAGGCTGATATTTAAAATTTTTATTGTTGTCCCCTCATCGCCTAGCACAGTGCCAGGCAGATAGTAGGTGCTTAATAAGTTCATGCTTAGTGGTTGAATGATTTATTCACAGGTATATAATACTTGGAAAATTTTGCAATGAAAATGTGATTTTTTTCTTTCAGGATAACAATTTAGGATTGTTAAAAATGTAATGCAGTTTCTCAAATGCAAAATGGTCCATTCTCTTGCTACTATTTATTTTTGGCCCTGTCTCATCATATATTCACAGTTTTTATTCAAAGTGTTTGCATTGATGAACCAAGTGAATGGCTGTCTCTTCTACAGAATTTTGCTATAGAAGGCTCAAAGACCTATAATAAACATACAAAAGTTTGGATTGTATTTCTCATACTTGTGTTCTTCCCGTAGTGTAAGCCCACATAGTACTGGATGACATTTTAGTATCTATCTCTCAATTTGGCCCAATCAAAAAAATGGGTTTCCCCAATTAATTGAAATAATCAGAAAGCATAATTATAATAGTTATATGAAATAATTAACTATTTAAAGTCACATAGTATCCCTATAATTATGGAGCTAGAAAATTGAGGATAACAAATTAAATGGTGGATGCACAGGCTCAGTAAGAATGTGTTCCTCTGTCCACAATGTACAGTGCTGAGATTTGACAGCTATATAATGTATTTGATTGCTGTAGAAAGCCATGTGGAATAATTCAGCCCCCAGTAAAGAATTATTGTTCTTATTTTTTACTTGAATTATCCAGTTTGACCAGCTACAGTGATTTCTTTCACTGAACAATTGTAAAATCTCTCCTTTGTTTTGCTCTTAATGTATGCAGAGGCAAAGTCTTTATATGTATTTAGTGAATCTGTTAAAACCTTTGTCACTGAACTTTAAGTTGTGTTTAGAACAACAGATCAGGTTGCTTCGTTTTATCTAGTATAGTCTTTCCTTTGTTCACAAACTCTGATTTGAATGTTCACAATGCTGAATTGCTGGAAAGTATAGAAAAAGGCAAGTTTTTAATAAAAATTTCAGCATAAGGGTCATAGTTTGCAGCTAATGAATATGGAATTTAATTTTAAGAGGTTATGATATAATACCCAAGATGTTAAAATCACAAAACTTTGCATAACATCTTTGATTAATACTTGAAATTGAATTAGGTCAATTCTACACCATCAAAAAATGCTGAATCTACAAATGAGACTGGGGGGTTCCTGCTTCAAGGTTCATTTGATGAGGAGGAGTCTGCTAGATCATTTCAAGAAATTTTAACTCAGTGGAGAAATGGCAATCATGTAAACAAAGAGAAACATATCCAAAAGAATGCTGAAACTTCCCCAGGTAGAGATGGATTTTCACAAATTTATGTGTTTTTTTTTAAAGAAAGTATGCTTATATGTATGTGTTTTTTTTTTAAGAAAGTGTGGTTATTTTGATTTCTAATTGGAACTCTATTTTGTGGATTGTTACTTATTCATTTTCACAAATTCCACCCTATCTCAAATATATTGGAAAGAGAAACAAATAAACATTTGATAACTACAGTGAGTACAGTGAGTAGAGTGCTAGACCTGGAGTGAGAAGAACATGGTTTCAAACACAGTCTCAGATATTTATTCGTTGTGTGACCCTGGGTAAGACATTTAACCTCTTCCTGCTGCCACTCTTTCATCTGTAAAATGGGGACAATAATAGGACCTACCTTCTGAGGTTGTTAGGAGGGTAAAATATTTGTAAAGTGAATTATAAAACTTCAAGTATTGTGTTATTATAGAGTGCTTTTGTTTTTCCAGCATCATGTGCACCATTTTTGTTTCCCTCTTTTTTTAAATTTTTATTTAATTTATTTAATATATTTAGTTTTCAGCATTGATTTTCACAAGAGTTTGTATTACGAATTTTGTCCTCATTTCTACCTTCCCGCCAACTCCAAGATGGCGTATATTCTGCTTGCACTGTTCCCAAGTCAGCCCTCCCATCTGTCACCACGATCCCCTCTTCTTTCTTCTTCTTCTCTTGTAGGGCAAGATAAATTTCTATGCCCCATTGCCTGTGTATCTTATTTCCTAGTTGCATGCAAAAACTTTTTTTTGGTTTTTGAACATCTGTTTTTAAAATTTTGAGCCCCAAATTCTCTCCCCTCTTCCCTCCTCACCCACCCTCCCTCCCTAAGAAGTCAAGCAATTCAACATAGGCCACATGCATATCATTATGTATAACCCTTCCACAGTACTCATGTTGTGAAAGATTAACTATGTTTTTCTCCTTCCTAACCTCTCTCCCTTTATTGAATTTTCTCCCTTAATCCTGTCCCTTTTCTAAAGTGTTTGTTTTTGATTACCTCCTCCCTCTGTCTGCCCTCCCTTCTATCATCCTTGCTTTTTTATCTTCTTCCTCCTTCTTTCCTGTGGAGTAAGATACCCAATTGAGTGTGTATGGTATTCCCTCCTCAGGTCAGATCTGATGAGAGCAAGATTTACACATTCCTCCTCACCTGCCCCTTCTTCCCTTCCTAGAGAACCACTTTTTCTTGCCACTTTTATGCGAGATAATTTACGCCATTCTACGTCTCCCTTTCTCTCCCTCTGTCAATATATTCCTCTCTTATACATACATAGACACATACATATGTATATATATATATATGTATATATATATATATATATACATACACATACACATAGATATATGCATATTCCTTTCAGCTACTATGAAACTGAGGTCTCATGAATCATACATATCATCTTTCCATGTAGGAATGTAAACAAAACAGTTCAACTTTAGTAAGTCCCTTATGATTTCTCTTTCT
>CM053626.1:20248285-20263452 GCA_028646595.1 Phalanger gymnotis | reverse complement strand
AAAATGTGATTGTGCCCCTCTTGACAATAAATGAGTTTTGATGGTAAAACCTAATTTTTTTATAGATATGTAAGGCATTTAGCTGAGGGCCTGGCACATATAAATGCTATATAAATGTTAGCTATTACTATTATTGTTATTATTATTATTAACTGTTAATTTTTTTAGGGGAGAAGAGGGGCAATTGGCGTTAAGTGACTTGCCCAAGGTAACACATGTAGTAAGTGTGTTAAATGTCTGAGGCTAGATTTGAACTTAGGTCCTCCTGACTCCAGGGCTCTACTCACTGTGCCACCTAGCTGCCCATTAACTGTTAACTCTGATTCCAAAAATTATAGTGAAAAAGTGCCTAGATTTGTGAAATCATCAGTGCATTAGATTAAAGTGAAAGTTTTTCTGTTAATAATATCTGAGCATAAGCTTGGAGAATATCCTAAAGACATGAATTCCGGCAGGCAATTGTCTTATGCAAGTGTCATTGTTGAATATTTCAGAATGTTAATGTTTTATAGCTGATGGATGGGCAGTACATCTATTTAATTTATTTTTCTACTTCAGAGTAATCAGTTTGTTCAAAAAGGCAAGCATAGGAATTGTTATATAGTTGCAAGTCAAGGAATAATTGAAGAAAATAATATATGCGTTTCAAACTTAAAGATTTTGTTTATTTCACTTTGCAAATCAAATTTGGATTTGGATTCTAAAAATTTCATATATTCAGTAGAATCTTTTGTGATTCTTTTAAAGTCTAAGCCTTTTGATCACAGTAACAAAGTGAGTACATTCTCTTTGAATTGAGCAGCATTTCATGAGTTGTGGTAATTAATAAATTAATTTTGAATGATAGATGAACAATTTTTTTTAGAGCAAACGGAAGCATCTGAGGCACAGACAAATCTTAAAATTTGGAGAGAACCACTTCGAATCGAATTTAAAGATGACAGCCTGACTTACATGGAAAGATTATGGCTTAAGAAGCATAGAAGGTATTTACTCAATTTATCCAATATTAATAAGCAACACAAAAGCTATTAACATTCTATACTTGCATAAAGTATTCTCTACAGCTAATTTATCTATTCTCTTCATAACTGAATAATAATTTGAAGGCAAGATTAAATCACCATGAAACTCCTGTTTTTCTGCTGAGAACTCTAATTCCATTTGTTAATATGATAGGTCATTATTTTTGGACCCAATGTTAGAGATAAAATTTTTATATAGAAAAGAAGACAAATCTGATGTAAAAGGTCAGAAAACCAGCGAGTTAGAAACAGGCTAAAGTTTCATTCACTTGAATGAAACTTTGAATGAAACTTGACCATTTCAACCAAGGGTTTTTTTTTAACCTCAATTTCATACTTAGTGTTTAAAATTTTAAACCCAAGAAATGTTACGACCATTTAAATCATATTGTATTACATTTTCCATTTAATTCTGCATTGGTATATGGTGCTGAGACACATGAACTCAAAAACAAAATATTTCTGAGAATAATGTCAACTCAAATTTTTAGTCATACTGATCCCTGTTCCTTTCTGTATTGTTACAGGTCTCTGTAGCTGTAGCCTTGGGTAGATCAGCCAGACCTATCAATTTGACCAAAAGTTAGACCTAGAATCATGCTTGAAATGTTTCTGGTTTTGAGCATGGAGATAGAACTAGACAAACTCCTTAGGCGCAGCCTTAACAACAACTCATCTTTTCCCAGCATATAAAGGGCGATGCTTTTGGACATTTTAATCACAGTTGTAGGACATCTTTGAGTTTAGATGGGCCATCTGTCTGCTCACGGATTGTCAACCAGCTTCTTGTTTGAACACTACCAGGGATGGGGAGTTTACAGCCTTGCACAGCATTTCATTGTATTGTGAATTCTTCATAAATTTCAAAGATCTTCCTCCTGCTATATGGAATCCCTGAAACTTTCACCCATTGATCATTATGCCATCTTCTGGTGCTATATAGAATAATTATAATAATAATTTCAAAAGCTACACTTCCATATATTATATTATTGGTCAAATGACTTTTCTCAAATACATTGTAAAAGTGCAGAAGTGATTCGTGGCATGAATTATCATTCATAATGGAAAGCAAAACAAAATAAAACTTTGGGCTAGGAATGCGAAGGACCTTTGTCTTCATTCTGGTTATGTCACTTGACAGCCTCGCAACCTCAAGATTATGCCATATCAGGAGTCACCCAAAGTCATCTCAGACTTTAGTTTGAACATTCTATGGTCTCAGATCTTTTTTTTTTTCCTTGTTTCCAAGTACTAACATTTAAATATAATTTCCCTATTAGGATTCAGCTGGCTCAGAGCAAATGTGTTAATACCTAGGTAAAGGCCAGTGTTTCAATCATTCTATAATGATTATTAGATTTTTTTTAATAGAGAAAAAGCTATCTTATGGTCCTAGACTCTACCCATGCTGTGGTTAGGTGCCTCAAACATGTGTGCTATTGATGAGAATGTTGAGAGCTCAGTAGACCTTGTTTTTACCATTAGAGAAATAGTTCAAGGAACGCTCGAAATCTAGTGACAAATGTCTCCCTCTCTTTTTAATATGTTTATCACGTGTACCTGGGCATACTTTTACATACATATGCTTTTGTTTTCATATCATTTCACTGTCTAGTATTAAAGACCAGTGATTTAGTAATAAGTTCCCAGTCTTTCTCTTCTGTAACAGACATTACATAACATCCCTGCTCAGAGACAAAGACTTCTGGTCCTATACTGATGTTGAGTGGGTTTCAGTCATGGTGCAGATCAGCATCTCAGAGTTAGAAAGGACCTCAGAGACCATACAGTCTAGCCTGTGTCTCCCTGAAAACCCCCTTTACAAATCCTCTATACAGAAGTGCTCATGTGGTTGCTGTTATTTTCTCCTTAAAGTGCACTGGTGGAGGGGAGTCTCCTCTCTCCTGAGGCCTTCTGTTCTTGTTATTATTATTCACTTGTTTATTCATGTCTGACTGTTCATGCCAGTTCTGTCTGTGTGGTTTCCTTGGGAAAGATACTGGAGTGTTTTGCCATTTCCTTCTCCACTGGGTTGAGGCAAACAGGGATAAGGGACTTGCCCAGGGTCACACAGCTAGTAGATGTCTGAGGTCAGATTTGAATAAAGGTCTTCCTGACTCCAGGCCCAGGTCTCTATCCACTGTGCCACCTAGCTGCCTCCTTCAATTCTGAGATAGTTTCTAACTCTCTGCAAGTTCCACCTCTCGTTCCTTGGTGCGCCGGGGGTGGGGTGGGGGAGAGTACAAGTTTAGTCCCTGGCCCATCAAAGATCTTTCATATTCTCAAAGACAGCTATCATGCATGGCCTTTTCAAATCTTCTTTTTCAAACTAAGCATCCCATGCTCATTCAGTGACTCTTTACCTTGTTTTCCCTCCTCTGAATGCATTCCCTATTAGTGACATTCTCCTTTAAAAACGAGCCAGAACTGAACCCAGTATTGTGGATCTGGAAGTGTTGTGGTCAGGGCAGAGCACAAGGAGTCTCTGACCCTCCTTGTGGAGCACATGAGGGCTCCAAAAGGTGCTGAAGATCGCACCACTGACTTCTGTTGAGCTTGTGGTTCTTGGGATCAGTTGTTGCCAATAATTTTAAAAGCAGCTGTATTTTGTAGTCTCTCTTTCCGGTAGAGTTAGGCTTCTTCCTATTATGGGAAAGGTAGGAATGGAGGAGAGATTATAGGAGATTGATTATCAGTCACAAATCATAGGGTATTGTCTGTTCTTGGCTCCTGATGGTCAGCTTGATTTGGCACAAGCTGTTTAGCATTTGTCTGCCTCCGTTTATAGATTTGCGAAAATGAAAGACTTAGACTACGTGATTTGTAGGCCTTCTGGCCTTGTGGCCTAAAATTACATGACTGTGAGAAAATCTGTCACATTCTTATAGAAACCTCAAACCAGATGCAGATGTTTCTGATTTTTCAGTGAATCTAAATGCTGTCTGCGAAATTCTCATTCGTCTAAACTTGTCAAGATGAAAATTTTAGTGGCATGGCACAATGAGTTCCGTGTCTGAAGAACAGGCCCAGTAGACCTCCTACTTACTTATAAATTCAGCCAATTTCTTGCAGGACATATCTGTAAAGAAATTATAGCTTTTTAATATTAAAATTGTTATTCAGTGCAGAAGCATCTTGTGAACTTCAACAATTTGTCAATAGTCTGATGTGGTCTTAGATGACCATATTCTTCTACCTAATTAGGCATAATTGCTCTTCTTTGTAATATATTGTGAAATAAATAACTCAAGATTGCTTATAGGAAAGTGTTTTTTTTATCACTTTTTAAGACTTCCATTGCTCTTTTGTTTCACAGGACCCCTCTTCATTGTGGAAAGAACATGTCAGTGGAGAAAGAGCTAAGTCCATCTATACCCATTAGTGAACTATCTACTCCTTTAGCAGCTTCTATTGAAGACATGACACTAAGTGAAAAAGATGATGGTATTGAAGGTGAACTGAAATTTGATAACATATTGATAATATATGATTTTAATTTCAATGCATTAAGCCTCTATCGGAGACATTTGATTTTTCTTGGATATAGATTACCCTCAGTTAGAATGGCCAGTCAGAGATTACCAGGTCCCTCAAACATGATTTTTTTCTTTTTTTTAAAAAAAAGGTCCTTAGTTTTTTATGGGATAAAAAAACCCCTCTTGTATTAATTAAAGTGCAGTTTTAAAAAGTAAGGATGAGAGACAGGAACTATACCTATGATTTTACTGTCCTAGGGAGCTCTTGAGTGAAGAAGCTTCCACCAATATGGGTTGGAATCTTCTCATTGTCTTATCTGAGGTGTCTAGAGCACTGATGTTATCTCAGATAGAAATGGGGACCACTAACCCATACATAAGAATCCCCATAGGCAGCATATTGATTATTTTAAAAGTATTATATATGTTTTATTGAATTTATTTTATTAAATATTTTCCAATTCTATTTGAATCCACTTGGGCCACATGTGCTCATGGCAGCGTGTTTGGTCCCTCTGGTCTAGTGCACTCAGAGGTTAAATGATTTTCTCAGGGTCACACAGCCCATCTGCAGCAGAGGCTGAACATCTAGCTGGGATTTCCTGATTTCAAGACCAACTCTCTCTCTCTGCTACATCAGATTTTCAAACTTAAAATTATTTCAGTTCTGTCATTGGCTTTTGCGAGAAGGAACAAATGATCTTGTATTAATTCAATATTTTGATTATATGCTAAAAATTATATTTCACTTGTGAGCTTTTGTGAGAACCAGAGTCTCTTACTTTCATGAAAAAATGGTTTTAATTGTATCATGAAAATTTATATTTCACTTGTGGAAACTGACAGACCTTTATACCCTCCTGGGAATGTAAAGGAGAATACCATCTTTGTGCTAATGATTATATTATTTTTAAGAAAATAAATCAGCAGGTAAGAAATGTTCTTTGATGAGTGATGCTTTTTTCTTGTTTTACTTCCTAGTGGAAGAGCTGAAAGAAAATTATCCAGATCCTTTCCTACCACAACAACCTGAATTAGAGAGCCCTGAGTCATCTGTGTGTATAGTGGAACTCGATGATGTGAGTGTCTCATGAAGAATGACATTACTTCTCCATAAATAGTAATACATAATACAGTATAGAAACTCATTTTCGAGAATTAAAAATTAGAAGTCATTAAGGAGGAAAGGTAGAACTGATGGAATTTAATATACTTATAGAACAAAAACCCAGTTGACGCATTTCCAGAGAACAGAAGGACAAATTTGCCAGCTGAACTGAGGCTCGACTTTTCAGGAGTGTTGAAGGCTCGTTTGCAGATACAGTTGATTAAGTATTAGTGCTATAGCAATATGTAGAAAAGCAAATTCTTATTATAAATTCATTTTATTCTACCTTAGAATCGGCAGTTATTTGTGATAGTATAATATGGACCCCTCACCCAGTGTTACGCAAGGGATGTGCTCTTGAAAAATTATGTATACATTGATTTTTAAAAGAAATAATTTTTAAAATTTTGGTAAGCTTTGCTGTGTTCAGTGACAGCATTCTTTCTGCCTTGAATATCTATTACTAGTAAGTGCTGGAAAACTTTCACTAGAGTGGAGAAAATACATTTTAAAGTATGTATTTAATGATTTTATCCACCTCCCTCTGTAGGTGTCTCCCTGTTCTCCCATAGTATACACCCAGTTTTGAAAGCCATTTGATGACATGTGGTCTGTATAGATTTTCTTATGGTTTTCTTTGCCTCATTTTATCATTTGATTTTTATTGAATAGGATATATGTATTGATATTTTATTATGGGAAAGAAGCCAGAATATTCAGTTAGTAAGGAACTTAAATTCATGTTTGGTTCATGTGGAATGATGATACATTTTACAGCTTCCAAGATACAGAATTCCCAGGGTCAGTATTGGGATGAAAATGAAATCTGTATATCCATCAAGTTAACTGCTTTATGATGAGCATGTTGTATTATATTGATATTTCACAACTTATTTTTGATAAGAAATATGAAGAGGAACCTGGAGAATCAGGGGATTTTGTGCCTTACAAAGTTGAATTGGCTGACACTGATAGTCAAGAAAGGTAAGAGGTCATCGATAAGACAGATTGATTTCGGCATTAGGATCTATCTATTCCCTTTGTTTTCACTCCACATGCACTTCCCAAATATACCATCCACCCCACAGAACAGTCAAGATGAGCTGCCTTTAGTGACTTTGTCAGCTCATCACTCAGCATCCCCTACCTGGTACTGCTCGCTTCTCTTTGGCGGAGGGGGATGGACATCATCATTTGTTCTCTGGGACCAAAATCACATCTGGCTTCTCATTTATGTCTCTAAGTGTCATTTTCATTTCCCAGATTTCTTCCAAGGTTTCTTAGCATCCCTCATATTCATTACTGCTTTGGCATGTTACTATTCCATTGCTTTCACATGCCATAATTTGGTCATCTATTTCCAATCAATGGGCACCCACTTTTGTATCTAAGTTTCTTTTATGTTGGTATGATTTAATTGCTTAAAGAAGAAAGTACTTTAAAATTGGGATTATCAGTCTCTCTGGTGGTAAATGCGTGCTGACTAAATAGTTCAACTGAATTTTGCAAAATATTTTATTTAAGCCGTGTTTAAATTTGCATGTGACTTATAGCTGATTTGTCATCATCATCACCAGTGATTTTCATATGTTATTTCACTTAACCCTCACAAAACCCTGAGGTGCAGGGGCTAGTATTGTGCTCATTTGATAGACTGAGAGGTTAAATCACCTGCACACAATTACATAGGGAGTGAGGGTGAGGTAGGATTCCAACTCAGGCATTCCCCAAAACAAATCCAGTGCCATCTTCCTTGGAGCACACATCAGAAGAAGGAGAGAATGCCTGCAGTGACCTCCTGGAAATTGTGTGCTGTCGAGGTTTGCTCTGGTTATTATGAACTCTGAATAGTTTTTCTGGACCGATACTCTTCTAATACCATTTTAATCATGTCGAAGGGGTGGTTTCAGACCTTTTTAGTTCCAGTGACATACCATCATGCCAGCAGGGGTAGGATTTTCGCTCACGTCTTCCTGACTCTATGCCAGTTCTATCCTCCAGCCACCTGGCCACGCCACCAACTGTGCCCCCATCAACACTGCTAAACTGAGCTGACTCTCAAAACTTGATTGAATTATTGCCTTTTTGTCTGGCTCTTCAAAGTGATCGTCTCAGTTGGGTTTGTTCTTTTTTTCCCCCTTAAGGTTGTGCTGATAATGACTTTGAAGGCACAGACTGGTTTGTTTTTGTTTTTCTACATGCAGTACCAACACCAGGGGTGTCAGACTTAGGTAGAAATGGGGGCCACCAAACTATGCCTAAGAATCTCTGTGGGACATACGTTGACCTAGAAAATTACATATTAATGTTATCTAAGTTCTGGTGTATTTTTACTTATTTAAAAAAAAAAAACATTTCCCAATTCCATTTTAATCTGGGTCAGGGCAAACTTGGGAGTGTTACAGGCCTCAGTGCAGCATCTTCAACACCCTTGTCTTATTTCATGCCTGGCACATGGTCAGTGCTTAATGCTCATTTGTTGCATACGTGGATGGATAGGGAATTAAATGGTAACATCAGCTTCACAGTTTCCTAACTGTCTGCTTGTTGATAAAAAACAAAATTAGGTGGTGTTAGATTAGACAGTAGGAGTGTACTTGTTTCTAAACAAAACTTAAAAAAAATTATGAGTGAGTTTCTATGCCAATTCACTTATATTCAAAATACTAATTAACATAAATATTTCAATTTCTGAAAATTATGTGGTTTTGAGATCTTAAAATGAAAAAATAATGTAGCTGTGCTTATTGGTAAAGATACACACATTCATGCATACTGATGGTATATGTTGTGTGTGTTTTGTTGGTAGACTCTAATTTATAAGTGATTGATCGTTAAGTTTTCTGAAAAGTTTTCTTTTTTTTTCTTGCTTTTCTTAATTGGGAGAATTGGAATGGGAAGGAGAGAATTTTTTTAAATTAAAAGTGTTCCAATTATAAGGGTAAAACACAACCAAACTCAACCAGAATATTAAGCAGAATGCCTTGCTTTCTAATTATTAAAGCAAATTGAGGTTCTTCTGTGTTTGCTTTGTTAAACTGAGTTCTTTGTTGTTATTTTTAAATTTCTTTGGTGTATTTTTTCCCACTTTTTTTTCTTGTCTCTGAACTGAAGTTGGGCAGTTCATCAATATCAGAAGAATGATTTTCACTTTGGAAAAGACTTATCCCTTTCACTGATGAAGGCCATGAGACAGCAGGGATATTTAACTAAGGATAAAGACCTGTTTTCTCAATGCAGCAGAATAAGCTCTTCAGCCTCCAAAGATGCTTTGAAAGGTGTGATTAAATGTTATAAATGTTAATATAATTTAAACTAATACTAGTTTACATTTGTAAAAACTGTAATATTATAATTTATTCTGAAATCACAATTATATTTCTATTATAATTCTAATCAATAAGTTGTAAAGAAATACAGTTTCTAGCTCTGGATTTGTTAAAATAAGAACTAAAGACAGAGAAAGGGAAATAAAAAGACAGGTAGAGACAGGTGGAAAGGTTCCTGGCTGTGGAGTCAGAGGACCTGTGTTCAAATCTGCCTCTAAGACTACTTGTGTGGCATGGGAAAAGTAACATAGCCTCTCTAAGCCTCAGTTTCCTCATTTGTAAAATGAGGAGGTTGGAATAGGTTGCCTCTGAGGTCTCATCTACATCTATATCTATATTTGCATAAAATTAAAAAAAATAATAAAATATAATAATAAAAAGAAAATGACAAATATGAAATCTTTTAGTAAATACTTATTTTAGCAAATTTCCATTAACTTCAACAATATTTACCTCTGTGAGACAAAGCCACCAAAGAGAGCTTCTCTAAAAGCCATTATTTTCTCTTCCCACATTATGATCTGAGCCATCCATTAGTGGAGCTTTTGGATCTGGCGTGGGGTACCTGGAGCCTTGGGGCCACATATGGTCCTTTAGATCCTCAAGTGTAGCCCTTTGACTGAATCCAAACTTCACAGAACAAATCCCCTTAATAAAATTAAGTTTAATAAAAGACTCAACAAGCCTTCCACTATCACATGCTGTGCCATCGCAGACTCCAATCTACCTCATGCATGCTGCAGACCTCAGGGCCTGGTGAAGGAAATGGCTTTCATCCTTGGATTAGGTCAAGGAATTGATGTGTCACTTTCTTTTTAAGTATGATCATATTTGGATGTCTGTACAGGTACTTAGCCCATGGTCATGTTAGATACTTAATTTCTATGACCCAGTAATTTGTAAGCAAACAGCCCTTGTACAGCATGAAATCAGAGAATTTTTGTATTACATTTACATATGTATGTAAATTTATAGCATACGTGTCCTATACAACTACTTTTAGCCAGGGAAACTGGAGTTCATTGCTTATAGCAACCTCAGGATTAAGCTATTGAATAAAAACAAAGTTGAAGCAGGTCTGTCCTGAGGATGACAGTTGATTGGTTCTACTTGTCCCCAGAGGATAGAATTAGACGTAGTGAGTGGAAGGTGCAAAGTGGGAAATTAAGGCTTCAGGTCAGGAAAAAGAGCTGTCCAAAACTGGGCTGCCCCTGGTGGGAGTGTCTCTGCCCCCATACTGAGTGTGTATCAAGGGATTTCTTTAGGAACAAGGGGCCATTTCTTCAGGCTTTGAGGGCTCTTCAACCCTTGAGTGTTGATGGTGCTTTGAAATCAGTATAAACTCCAAGAGCTTTAGGAATTTGATTATCCTCAGTAAAGTATCTCTCATGGAGAGATCTCTGTCTGTTGTTGATAACATAGACACTTAGGCATCCCTTTCCCTATTTGAATTTAAATTGCAGCTTAATTTGAAAAGACCGAGCAGTTCTTTAATATTTAAGTCTAAATGCTTTGCATCTTTGCCAGGTCATGTGGAACCTGTTAGCACAACAAGCAGCCCAAATTTCATCTGTGAAGCCATGGCCTCCGTTGTTTACAGGCCTCTTAGTGACTTCCTAGTTATGCCACTTTTAGTGGAATCGACAGTCAGCTGGCTGCTCCATTTAGACCAGAGAAATTGCATCATTGCGTTGCAAAAACAAATGAAACAAGAAAAAACCACACAAAAAATCAGAAAGAATTGTTTTTCCCCAAAAATTAGACTAAGAAGGCTGAAACCAAATGCAGTGGTAGTTCTTTGGGCTGTCAGCTTGGTACACCTGTACATAATTTAGGTTACCCAGAGACAGGTTTGCCCACTAAACCCTGTGTCCTTGCCCCTTTTGTTTGTGTGCCCGTTGGCTACTCTTCCTCAATGGATGTTTAAAGAAGAGTAAAACTCAAATTGCTTCAGTTTTGCTGCACACTATTGTGTTTTTCCTTTGTCCCCAAGGAGAACCGTGATATCAAGAAGGTGATACCATGACTTGAAAGTGAATTGGATTTAAGTAGGGGAGGGCTGTGCAAAGTCACCATTCTCACTTTCTCCTCTAGAGCCATCTGGGTCCAGTGGCAAGATAATAGATCAGGACAACTGGAGATGACTCCACTGCTCATTAATAGTGGCCTTATAAAGTTTTTTTGGGGGGGAATTCCCCAGCTGAATCAGCTATAAGAAAAATTCAGATTGACTTTTCCATATCTAGAATGTTAAAATGGATCTAATGAATCATTAGAAATGACATAGGTCACAGTCTTCATTCTCTAGTAGATAAAGAATTGTCTACAAAGAAGCATGGCCTCCCCAATGCTTTTCAGGTAGTTGGTGTCAGAACTTGGGCTACAGGCCAGGTCTCCTGATTTCCTAATCTCCCTCTTGGTGCATTTTATATATTATATTAACAATACCTATAAACTGATGTGTGTCTACACACACACATCTCACATGTGGAATACACATAATACTTTCACACCAAACCACTTTTAAATAGTTTGATAAAAGTCCATTATAGCATGTTTATTTATAGATCTATGCACTATTTAACTTTCACACAATATGGTTATATCATCTATTGTTTGTTTTTATTGTAGTTTCATTATCAAGAAGCTCTATTTCAGATTCTCCTCGAACAACAGAAAGAGTGTCGACTGTTTCTAATGAAAAAAATGTAACGAAAAAGAAAAGCTTTTTATTGGAAAATGGAAAACCTGATGAGAATATCCATGCTTCACATCAAAGGACACCTTACCACCATAGTGTGGGTTTAGGGGATTCCCATGGTGACAGACTGACATACAATTGCGAAGGTTCCCTGGAAGGGAACAGTCTTCATGAGAACAGTAACTCACAGGAAGGTAGATTTATGAAGTCTTCCAAGGTAAAGCAGTAAGTTGTTTAATGATTTAAAATTGTTCCCTCATCTAATTACACTCTATAATTTGGCCAGTGAATTTCGCATTGATAGAAAGAGGATTAATATTTATTATACAGAGACAGCATTTTGATCTAATAGCAGCTTAGTAACTCATCTGGGAGTGAGTGATAAAGAATTAAAAGTCAGATCCTGTTACAGTGAATAATCATCAGGGCAAAAAGGTCTCTATCAGAAAATGATAACTGATGCATTGTGATAGTATATCTTGCATTCTGAATGATGAAATTCACTACTCTGAATAATAATTCAGCACAAAAATCCCTTTATCTAGATGTTACTTAATAAGTTACTTGTTATAAGGATATAAGCATATGTTTCATGGACATGAATTTACATAATATATATAGCATCTGAATCTATGGCATGTGCTGGTTTAAGTAGGAACAAAAATGCATTGTCTAATCATGGCAAAAAATGTTTTTTCAGTGGACCAAAGGAATAAATGAAAAAATACAGTTTTTTTGAAGGGGAGATGAAAGTAGTGAGTGAATAAGTCATTCTGGTGGGGAAAAATGAGACAAAAATTGTTGATTACCATCTATTATCATGTTCATGTAACATCTGGTCTATAAATTGGCATAGTGAATTAGTTGATATCAAAAAGTAAAACATTTAAAAAGTATTTGTTATATGTTGTATTTGATTTTACTTTGAGTAACATCAATTCATTTTAAAATTATGTGTCCTTAATTTTTATATCGCTTTTACTTATCAATACATCCTCCCCGCTTTTCCCTCTAGAGAGGTATCTTTTATGCCAAAGTATAAAAAAGAATGAGAATAAATTGAACAAAATTAACCACTTCAATCACAACTAACATTATATTGGATATCTAACATTATATGGGACCCAGTACTCAGGAGGCAGTTAAGTGGCACAGTGGATAGAGCCATGGGCTTGAAGTCATGAGGACCTGAATTCACATCTGGCTTCAGATACTTACTGTGTGACCCTAACCTCTGTCTGCCTCAGTTTCTTGAACTGCAAAATGCAGATAACAACATTTACCTCACAGAGTTGTGAGGATCAAATGAAACAAAAATAAGTGTTCATAAAGTGCTTAGCACAGTGTCTAGCATATATTAGGTGCTATATAAATGCTTATCCTCTTCTCTTCCCCATCTTCTCCCATAAGTGCAAAGAAGGGACTGTTGCTTCTTTGGGACTAAGGTTGGTCGTTACGATTATGCACTGTTCACTTTCTTTGTAGTTGTTCTTTTGTTTTACTTTTCTTAGTTACTGTGTATATTATTTTCTTGGTTCTACTTTTTTTCATTTTGTATCAGTTTATATAAATCTTTCTATGCTTCTCTATATTCAACCAACTGGAAATAGAGAATCAAAAACTTAAGGAGGAAAATAATTCGTTGAAAACTAGAACTGGGCAAGAGGAAGCTAATGACATTCTAAGGCACCAAGAGATCATAAAACAAATCAAAAGAATGAAAAGAAAAGAGAGAAAGTGAAACATCTTATCTGAAAAACAACCCATCTGGAGAAGAGATTGAGGAGGAATAATATAAGAATAGTTGGACTACCTGAAAATTATGATTACAAAAGAATCCTGATATAATATTACAAGAAATTATCAAAGGAAATTGCCTCTGAAGAAAGTGAAGAAATAAAGAAAAATGAGAAAATTTTCATTGAAAAATTTTCATTGAAATGGCTCCATTATCTTCCTCTGAATATGAACCCATAATATCTTTTCTATCCTAATAGTAACTAACTATGGTTGGGTACTTTCTCCTTTGCTTAATCATTTTATTTATTTTTGTTTTATTTTGTTTTTAGCAGCTATCAGTGTAATCAAGTTGTAGTCTTAAGCTATGGGGGATGCTGCCCCAAGCCTCAGGTCCATCTTACTGTTATTTTCTGAGTTCTGTTGTGGGGCCAGTTTGGGGCTTTCCTCTCAACTCCTAAGCCACCTCTAGGGCCCGCAGGCACACTGGCCTTCCAATGATCTTGCTCCTTGTGGTCCCTGCAGTGGTTGCAAACTATAGCTATTCTCTCTGTCCCAGAACTGAAACCGGGGAGTGTCCTCTCCTGCTCTCACAGCCAACAGAATCCCTGCCCCTCGCTATTGCACTTACCAGGTGTGTATTACCTTCTTCTCCTCACAGCCACAGCCCAGGACACATCTGGTCAGCACAGCTGTGCTTAGCATACCTTGACAGTGGAAGGTACTTCAATTTTCTACTTAGTCGTCACACCACCACACTATCTTCAAAATGAAAGTTTCTAAGAGTGAGACTGCCTGTCAACCTGGATGACCCCAGGACTTGTTGTTTGTTGATTCTACAGAGCTTGTCTGGAGGTGTACGAATTTCACTCAAGCCAAATCTCCACCTTTGGTGGTCGGGTCTTTCCTAGGGTTTTCTCAAATGTCTTAAGAGGGCAACTGCTTTACCATTTATGTATTTCTGCTGCTCTGAGGTGATGTTCTGTCTTTTTTTTTTTTTTTTTGGTGGAGGAAATTTTGAGAGCTGAAACTTTTCTCACCTACTCTGCCATTTTCCAGAATTCTCTTTGCAAACCTTTCCTGAGAAATGGATTTCCTGAAAATTAAAATGGGTCAAACAGAAATCGATGAGTCTATTATATGAGAGGGAATATTAGAACAAAACAAAATATTAAAATTTTAAGTATTTATTTTTAAAGAAACACAACAAAGAAATGACCTGAAATATAGGCCCATGAATGATCATTGGAGTATCATCAGACTACTTCAAAACATCAAAAAAAACTTCATATAATATTTCAAAATATTATAAATGAAAATTTCTTGAAATCTATTAAAGCTAGAAGTCAAAGTGAAAATGGGAAGAATTCACCAACTATCCATTAAAAGAAACATCAAAATAAAAAGGTCCCAGCAAATGGCATAACCAGAATCCATAACTTCAAGTTCAAATAGAAATACTGTAGGCAGCTTAAAAAAAATCAAATACAAATGTATTATGAATATCACAGAAGACTTGGAAGCTACTACACTGAAGGAGACGCAATATTAGAATACAATATTAAAAAATTAAAGATAAATGCTTATAGGCCAAGATGGCGGCTGGGAAGCAGTGACTGGCGTGAGCTCCCCACCAAGTTCCTCCAAAAACCTATAAAACAATGGCTCTGAACCAATTTTAGAGCTGCAGAACCCACAAAGTGGCAGAGGGAAGCAGGGCTCCACCGCAAGACAGCCTGGATGGTCCCTGGGTAAGGTCGGTCCCACACGGACCTCCCAGCCCCCAGC
>CM053626.1:20199965-20247785 GCA_028646595.1 Phalanger gymnotis | reverse complement strand
GTAGAAAGAAAGAAAGAAAGAAAGAGAAAGAAGGAAAGAAAAAAAGATAAAGATAAAGGGACAGCTAGGTAGCACAATGAGTAGAGCACCGGCCTTGGAGTCAGGAAGACCTGAGTTCAAATCCAGCCTCAGACACTTGACACACATATTAGCTGTGTGACCTTGGGCAAGTCACTTAACCCCAATTGCCCTGCCTTCCTCCCTCCAAAAAGAAAGAGAGAGAGAGAGAGGGACATCTAGCCAGTAAACCCAAAGTTAAGTGGGCAGTTTCTGGCCATCAAAATTTACCTTCCCTTGGAAAGGAGAAGGAGAAAGGGAGAGAGATAGATAGATAGAGAGAGAGAGAGAGAGAGAGAGAGAGAGAGAGAGAGAGAGAGAGGGAGAGCATGAGCTGAGTTACCCAACTAGCTGGGTACACTTTCAGGCAGTCTGGTCTACTCACAGGTTGTGTTTGTCCTTCCTTTTTGAAGAGGATCATGACATTGGGGAAATGATCAGATAGCTTGCAGTTGACTTTGATTTGAGTGAGGGAGGGCTGTGCAAGGTCACCAGCTTCATTTTCTCCTCCAGAGCCATCTGGATCCAGTGACCTGATATTCATCAGGATGATTGGATATGACCCAGGATGCAGTGGAAGGCCCTGGCCCTTTTAGGCTCAGGCCTAAAGCTCCCCACTTAATCTGAATAGAGATAACTGAATATATGGGAGCCTATGAGTTCACTAAGCAGAATAGGTTAGAGGGAAAAGAGAAGAGGGCTAAGGATAAACAGAGCCTGGGAGGATTCCCACAGTTAGTGGGCATGACCTGGATGAAAGAAAATACTGCAAAGTAGACTGAGAAGGAGTGATCAGATAGGTGGGAGGAAAAGCAGGAGGGTACGGTGTCTCCACAGTTTAAATAGTTCCATTTTTTTGTCTGTTCTGAAGGTGGGGTAGAGGGAGGGTGGGGAACATGTTTGTTGCCTGAGTAAGTGGGTTACATCTTTAGTATAGGCATGTGCCCCTCTCTGGTTGGCGGCATTTTGTTGAAATAAGCACTTTGGTAAATTAAAACTCCCTTAAAATGCTATGAAGGTTTTAGTTATGCATTGATTAAGTTACTGGGTTTATTTTGTAGGAGTTAATTGCTAAGAATTAGAAACATAGCAATGGGGCTACTCTATTGGAGTATTGTAAATTATAAAAAAATGCAAATGTTTTAAATACACACACACACACACACACACACACACACACCTCTCTCAGACCAAAACAGAACAAAATAAAAAACCCTTGGGAGAATAGAGTATCAAGGGGAAGAGAGTGATCAGCAATGACAGAGTCTACCGAGTGATCCAGAGGGATGAGGATTGAGCAAAGGACATTAGCTTTGGCTCGTAATGGATCAGTGGTAACTGGAAAAGGGAGAAAACGAGAATGAGAAGAAAAAGTAGAGGCACAGGTTATAGACAGCTTTTTTAAGGAATCTAGCCATGAAAAGGAAGAGAATTAGAGTAAGCTAGATAGCAGGGATAGATGCATCAAGTAAGAATTTTATTCTTAGTGTTCATTGCTTTGTTTTAAGATGTTTTACTTTTGTTTTTAAAATATAAAGCAAGAAGTGGCTATCTCTAGGAAAAGTGCGAAAATATTACTAAATATGCATCTTTTCAGTACACTTGATCTTTTTTATTCTTGACAGTATGAACCCTTAGTGGGAAAGTTTTATATTTGTAGTATTGGAAACAAAATAAAACAAAAAACAGCAAAAATAGAATGAGAGAATAGTGATGAATCTTTTTTTTCTCTTAGGAATGCTTACTGTTCCTTAAATTTTATAAGTATTTATTACAATTCACTGGGTAGACATTTAGTAAATATCTGCTGGTTGCAATGACTACTTAAACCAAATCAGAATTTAGATTTTTATGATACTACACTTGCAACAATTTGGTTTGCAGTTCTTTAATATTATTTATTTTTACAGTTGAAAACTTTGACTGTAACTTCGTTTTGATCTTAATAGCTTAGTTTTAAGGGACACTTGTCTTTGTTCTTTGTGCTCTAACTCTTCCAATGATTTTTCTTTAGGCCTGAATGCTGATTACAATGTAACCTACAGACTGGTTCTCAGTGAAGCCACATTTAAAAATTGTTATTTTAAATATTTTAAGATTTCATAGGTATATGGCAAACTTTGTCTAACTTTAGGGTCAACTTGATTGAAAATTATTATTTCTGATGTGGTCAATGATTTAGTCAATTCAGAGTAATGCCTTCACATACTTTGATTTTACGAAAAGTTTTCCTTTTCTTTGAGGTATCCTTTTCAGGTTAAAAACACAATTTCCATTTAAAAGTTTTGCATTCATTTCATGAAAGCACTCAGAAAATAATACTCAAATTGAAATGTGGTCCGTATGGTGATACTCTCTGTAGCTGTGGGCCGGCATTTTCTAGGCTACCTCTTCAATGCTGGCTGCTGCTTCAATCCCATGCCAAGATAAAACTTGTGTATTTGTGAATCCCCACAGTGTGTGACCAGAATTAAGCCCCCTCTCCCCTTCAAGTTTGCACCATCTTCTATCCTCTCCAGTTCCTCCTTATTGTCCTTCAGGTCCTTTTCTCCCTTCCTCAATGAGTTCAGTACCTGATTCTCACGTTTCTTTTTTATCGTAGACCCTAACATTACATTTGGTGACTCCACTGATGATCCTTACAACACACTGGCTTTTTCAAGTTCACTCATTTCCTTAAGTCTCATGATCTCCCTCTCCATTGTTCCTCAGTCACTCATAGGTTAGTCATGCCTTAGGCCTTGCCATCACCTTTCGACCTCCAAAATCCTGAACTCTGCAATTCTTGTCTCTTATCATTAACTTCTGACCTTTTTCCTCTCCAGCCATCTCATTCCTCCTGAATCTGCTACTGTCACTCATCCCAAGCTCTATTTAGTTTTGCATTCACTTTCTTCCTAATCTTGTCTTTATGATGCCCATTTAAGCAAGACACATATACTTAATGATTGACTCCCATGTTCATTCATCTCATGTTTCTTTCTTGTTAATCTCTGGCCATGGGTTATTCTTCTCTGCTTCTCCTCTTCACATCCTCTCATATCATCTACATTTTGTGGTTCCTGTGCCTCAGTAAAAGAGCTCTTCTGGAGAATGTCAAAAAACTGTGCTGACTGGACTCACTATAAATCCATGCTCTGAATCTCATTTTGGGCCTCATTGCCACAAAGCATTCCTCTTATTAATTTCCCATAGACATCCTATCACTTCCCCTTGTGGCTGACCAGGCAGAATTTCTCATCTCTTTTCCCAGGCCTCTGATTCCATCTTTGTCAGCTAATTACCTTATATGTCAGCAGATTGCTTTACTGAAAAAAAAAATTAAGAGTGTCCTCATGAACTCCTTCATCTCCCATCCTTTCCACCTCAGGGCTTCTGTGCCTTCATCTGTGGTATCTGTATTTGCTTTAGCTTCAAAGGATGAAGGGGACTTCTTCCTTGTTAAGGCCAAGCTCATGATCCATAAAGAATTCATTCTCTGTCCTTCAATCTCTCTGCTCCTCTCTCTCCTTTGTCCCTACCTCCCATTGCAATTTACAATCATTTTCAAGTCTTCCTATCCTGAAAGCTATTCCTCCAGGCTGTTACTCTACGGCTGTCCTTCCTTTCACTGCTATTTCTAGAAAGAATAGCTTACAGTCTTCTATTTCCTTATTTCTTATACAATCCTTAGCTTTTTGCAATCTGACTTTTGAATTCATAATTTGCTGAAATCATTCAATACTTAGTCATTGGCCTCTTACTTGCCAAATCCAGTGGCCTCTTTTAAATGTTCTTCCACTTTGAACTTTATGGAACATTTAATTCTCTTGGCAACACCCTCTTTCTGGATCCTCAGCTATTCTTTGGATTTGGGGACATTGATGTTCTTGATTCTCCCTGTACTGGCTTGAGACATACTTAGTCTCCTTCACTGACTTGTATTCTTCAAACCCCTCAATTTAGCTGCCACCCAAGCTTCTGTCCTCAGCCTACTTTTTTCCTCTCTGCGTTCTCTTCCTTGGAATTTCATCTACTCTCTTGGCTTCAATAGTCATTCTTTGGGAATGACTCCCAAGTCTCTCTCTCGTCTCAATGTCTCCCCTGTGTTGCTGTCCTAGATGTACCCTGTCACATCATATTTATCATATGTAGGACACAACTCATCATTTCTCCTCCTCAGTCTGGCCCTATTTCCAATCCTTACCCCCTTTTTTCCCCTATTAATGGCATCACTATCCACTCAATTATCCAGGTTTCAAATTTGAGAGCATTTCGACATTCTCCCCTCTTTTACCCCTCACATCCAATTAGTTTTCATGTTTCATTAATTTTACCTTCAGACTGTCATTCAAACATGCCCCTTCTGCTCACAATATGAGTTTTAGGCCCTTGTTACCTTTCTTCTGGACTACTTTAATAATAGTAGTAACTTCTCTCTGTGCCTTCACTGTTGCCCTTTTCTAATTTCTCCTTCAAACAGCACTCAAGATAATATTCATAATAAACAGGTTCAACTACGCCAGTCCTCTGCTAAAAAAACAAATACATAACAGGATGATAATAATGTGGGCAAAATACAGAGTCTTTAGCCTTAACCGTATTGCCTTCCACAAATAGCATCCAACTCTTACAACTGCATTCTTTCCTTTATGTAGTCTGTGTCATAGTCAAACCTGAAAACTAGTTTTTCCTTAGATTCATCTTACACTCTAAATCGGTGCCTTTACCACACCATTCTCCAGGCCTGGAACATGCAACTCTCCTTGTTTCTGCCTCTTCAGATGGTTCTTTTTCTGCAAAATCCAACTCCATTACCAGTTTTCCATGAAGCATTTCTTCATACCTATAGTTGAACATGGTAGTCTTCCTTTAAAATTTCCCTTACTTTGTCCTTTGTTTTATATCGAATTCCATTCTGTGTTACATTCATTTGTTTGCATACTGTATTTCTCTGGGATTAGATTGCAAACTCCTTAAGGGGTTTTGTCTTGTTTTTTCATTTCATATGCCATAATGCCTTGCACATACCATCTGATTGATATAGATTTGTTGAATTGAATTATATTATTGGATTAGGTTGAGCACTTATTTGATAGGAGATAGGAAATCTGAATTGTAATTCCAGTTCTGCTACTAACTCCCTTGTAAAATGCCTTAGGTTTCTTGGGCCTTAATTTTCCTTGTCAATAAAATGAGAACATTGGACTTCCCTTTAATTCAAATTATCCTGCATTTATTAAGCATTGGCCATATGTCACATACTTGGGATACAAAGAAAGAGGAGATCATTCCTGTCCTCAAGAAACTTACATTCTAGTCAAACATTCTAGTTCAAAGTTTGCATAAGGTCTATAAACCCATAGCTGTTCGGTTCTATCAAATTATCACAGAATTCTAGATTTCGAAGGTGTCTTAGAGGTCACTGAACCCAAACATCGAACCCAATTTGAAGCGTGAACACCTTTTATAACATCTTTCAAAATCTACTGTGAGTAAAGTAATGTTTTAGAAGGTCTAGAGATACAGAAGAATCACGATTCCTGTCCTCACATTGCTTGCACTGTAGGAGAATTAAGACATGTACACAAATGACTATAGTAGAGAATAATAACACCTTGCCTCCCTGAAAACTTCAGCACTCCCAGATGCAGCAAATAGCCTCCAAAATGAACCTTCAGCACTATGAAGAGGAGTCCGGGTCCTGAAAACACAAGGGCTCACAGCTGAGGGTTATCCTTGACCCCTCCCTCTCTCTTACTCTCCATTCCCAAACAGTTGTTAAGTCCTGTCATTTCTACCTTTGCACATCTCTCCGATATGCCCCTTTCTCCCCTCTGACACTGCCATCACCCTACACTACTGCACAAGCTACTGATGGTTCTCCCGGCCTTGAGTCTCTGCTCACTGTAGTCTTTCTACCACACAGTGAAGAAACTGAACTTCGTCCAACACTGGCAGGTTGGACTGCCTCATGCCCCTTCTCAATCAGTTCCAGTGGCTCCTTGTTACATCCAGGATGAAATCTAAAATCCTCTGTTTGGCTTTCAAAGCCCTTCACGTTTATGCCTTTAAACTCATAAACTCTGGCTCTCACTGATTGACCAATAGTATGTCCCAGCCCATGCCTCCCTTGCTTATTGTTGGGGTTTTGATGACTCAGAATGACTGTAAATAGCAGTTGTTTCTGCACTGGCCAGAAACTCTGAGGGTTTTCCCTTCCCAGTCTGATTTCTTTTGAGAAAGCAACACTAGGCCATTTTTTACCTCAATTCTTACCTAGCCTTTAATCATTGAATGGATGTTGCCTCAGACAAACTGAGACATGGCAAAGACCTTAGCTTAAAAAGACCAGGGTCAGCCACTGCATCCAGGGCTATGCCCAGCCATCCTGACCTATATCTTGCCACTAGACTCTGTTGACCCTGGAGAAGTGAGGCAGATGAGTTTGCACAGCTCTGCCTCACTTAAATCCAATTCACTTGCAAGTCAAGCCATCACCTTCCTGATGTCATTGGTTTTCTTCTAGAATCAAGGACAAACAACAACTTTTACATACGTTCTATCCCATGTATTCAGTGATCCAGGGACATTAGCCTCCTTTCTGTGCCTTTCTCAGGTCACTTCAACTCCCAACTGAATGCTTTTACTGGCTGTCCTGCATGGTTGGAATGCTCTCCCTTGTCTGTCTTGGCTTCCCTTTATGTCTCACACACATTCTTACCTTCTGCAAGAAATCTTACCCAGTTTTCTTGATCCTAGCACCTTCTCTCTGAGACTAACCTCAGTTTACCTTGTGTGCTTGTGCATAACTGTTTGCACATTGTCTCCCCAATTAGACTCCGAGCTCCTCTAAACCAGGGTTTCTGTCACTGTTCTTGCTGGCATTTGCCTTTCTTTGTATCCCTAGGTCTTGGCACTTAATAAATGCTGGTTGACTATGACTGTGACCATGGCTAGAGAGCAACCCTTGAGGCATCCTTTGATATCTGCTTATTCTTACTTTGGCCTTTCTCCTCACAGGCCTTGATTTTTATGTATCTAAGCTTGAAGCAGATCAGAAATAGCACTTAGGATGGGAGATAAGGACTCTTATCAACAGGGACACTGTTTCTAGTTATAAAGAGTAACTGGCACCCTGAAGGTGAGGAAGAAGAAATTAAAAACAAGGTAGATACAGCAACTTCAAAAGCACATCTGTCTTTGTATGGCAGCACCAAGAACCCTTCCCACTTCAGTAGCTGCACTGTTGGTCCACCATTGTGCTGACTTTTGTCTGAAGGTGATGCCACTGACTCACTCTTGGCAGTTTTAAATTCTTCTTTCTGTTTATGTGGCTGGACTTGTGCTGAAACCTTCCCCCACCCCAGCCTCTTATGAATCACATTGGGGAAAATGATTGAGTCAGGAGCCTCTGCCCATCCACAAGTTTGTTCCCATGCAAAGCCAGCCCCCTGCTCTCTACTTCTCTAGTTGGTGACCTCAGAATGATCGGGCTGATGTTCAAACCAAATTAACGCTCCATAAACCTACAACATCGTACTTCTCAGTCATTAGTACATTGGGACCTGTCCATGCCCATAACTGTATTATAAATAAACCTCTTTTACATAATTGTCCTTTATAAAACAACATTTTGTATACCTAATAATAAATCCACTGCAACCTCCCGTGTATTGAATTTTATGTTATGAGACTCCAAAATACATTCACTTTCTAATAAACTGAATCAAAACGATGACTTGATATTATGGAGTATTTGGCAAATATAAACATAAATTTAATATAAACTAAATATAAAATTCCATGGCAGAATTTATCATCTCTGAGTGATAATTGTGTGGCCAATCTACTGGGGCCTTTTGCCTTCTTCCCTGACTGCTTTATTTCAGTTTTATTCTCTTCTCAGGGTGTTTGGTTCTTTTGAGTATATGCTGTTGTATCACATTTGTGAGCATCTGAAAAAGAATATTTGTAATAAATACTTGCCCATCGTCCAAGGAAATCTCTAACACTAAATCAGAAATGCTTTGTATATGTGCCACTGCAGAGGGACTCTCTCCACTGAGGAATACCCATCCTAGATGAAATCACAGGTTCAAATTGAGAAAAAAAGCTTTCAGACTTAGATCAGCTTCCAAGACTGAATAGTCTTTTTTTTTTCCTCCTGAGTCATTTAGGAAAGTACCTTTTAAGTTATTTGACATAAGAAAATGAATTTTGATCATTATACATTTTATATTCTTAATCTACATACTACAGAAACTAATGTTTTTTCATCATCTATTTAATTTTCTTAATCTATTTTGCAGAACACATAAGCTAATCATACTTTTTCATGAAAATCCCCTTATCATATCACAAAAATCTTACCTACCCAAGACATCATGGGATCATAGATTTAGAGTTGGGAGGGACCTTAGGGAAAGAAAAGAGTAGACATTTATGAAACACCTTCTGTATACCAGGCTGCATGAAGCACTTTACAAATACCATCTCACTTGATTCCTAGAAGACATCTATTCCCAAATCCCCTCATTTCAAAGATGAGCAACTGAAGCCATGAGAGGCTTTGATATGCTTGGAGTCACACAGCTGTGAATGGATGGATCCGGCATTATGCGGTACTAGAAATCTGCAGTCTGTCCTTATCTCTAGTGTCTGAGGCAGGATTTGAAGCCAGGTCTTCCTGACTCTGAGGCTAGCACTTTATCTACTACACCACGCTTTATCCCACTTGACCCCAGATTTCTAGACTCCGTGCCCAGTGTACTTTATGCCACCTCAGGTTCTTTAGTCGGCTCCTATGAAACCGTGAAAGTTACCAAATAAACTGTTGGCTTGGAGACCAGAATAGTTAAAATCCCTATCGATAGTAATAACACATTTTTTTATCCTAATGATGAGCTTTCACATAGAGAGCACTGTTTATTTAATCCATTCACAGTAAAGATTGAGATTATACTATTATTTAGCAAAATTGTTGTGCTTAGTGGTATAACCCACAAGAACCAGGGTGCAGCATATCTTGTAGTTTTATTTCCCATGATCTTGTTAGTTGTCATACATCTAGTTGGTATCAAGGACCTGAGTTTTCTTTCATTGTATTTTACATTAATATACAGGAATGCTTTCCTTAATCCCTATAACAGACCTTTCCAGTTGACTGACATACTTAACCTCAGATGCATATTAATTACAATTTTAGCCAAATTAGTATTGACAAGTGTCCCGCAGCAATCTTTTGTTCTTTTTTAAGTCTGTTATTATGGCTTAATTTTTAGTCTTTCTATTGGGTTAATAGTCTTCAAAGTTGAGCTATAATGAACACTGGTAAATATAGTCTTAACTTGCTGTGAAAGTAGTCATCCATTTTTATAATCCACAGCCAAAGCAGGCCTTTGGCATTAATATGTTCATCTCCTGCTGTTTTGGTATGTTGACTAATTTCTTCAATTTCACTATGTCTTGAGTGATACATACATTTTAAAAATTAATACGGAACTTTTCCTATTGTTATTATTTGCACTTTATCACTGTGACTCTATAAGCCTTCATGAAGTCTTCCTCTAATGCCTCCTTCTACTGTGGAGGTGACCCTAGTTTCTGAAATGCTTTGCCAGCATAGGCTGGCTCAGGAGTATTACCTTTGGGGGTACTTATTTCAGACACAGTGATTCATACTAAGGCACAGAGGAGTTACCATTTGACTTGTAACCTTGATTTTTTGACATGAGCAGCCGACTATGTTAAAGCCTGCGCCGATCTAGCTGAGAGACATTTGTGCACTTCTGGTTGACTGTTTGCTTTTCAAATCTTAACCACTAGATGGTAATATTTCCTTTTTTGATAGCATAAACCATTTGTTCTTCATATCCACTAATTAATGACTCCAGAAATGTTAAGATAATTCCATGCCTAATTTTATTTTTATTCCTTGTTTTTTTTTTCTTCACAAATTAACTCTTTGTCAAAACATAAGTAACAATATTAAGTAAATTTTCTCTGAAAATAAATATAATTCTGAGTTCATTCAAAGAAGAAAGACATATAACATGTCCAATTGAGAATTTCTCTTTGCTGTGTTTCCCTTTTAATTGTTTTTTAACTAGAATTTGGGCATATTTCAAGAACATTCTGAGTTTTCTACAAATTACCAAGAGAGTAATAACCTTTACCAAATTCTAAGAATCCAAGAATTACTTCAGTATTACAAGGATTAGCTTTTCTTTAGGTTCTGTAAGTGTTCTCTGTTAGTATAAATATTGATGTCAGCTCCAGAAAAAAAGACTAATCTCATATTTTTAAAAAATATATATTTTATTTTTCCCCCTGGAACATGTTAAAACAATTTTTTCAACTTTTTAAGAAAGTTTTGAGTTCCAAATTCTATCTCTATCTGAGACAGCAAGCAATAAGATGTAGGTTATACATGTGCCATGATGTAAACCATTTCCACGTTATTCCTTTTGTACAAGACTCAAATAAAATAAAAAAAAGAATGAAGGAAAATGAAAAAGAGCATGCTTCAGTCCATATTCAAACAGTGGCAGTTCATGCCCAAAGGACTATAAAACTGTGCATAACCTTTGATTCAGCAAATCAGTCTGTATGCCAAAGAGATCATAAAAAAGGAAAAGACATCCATGCACAAAACTATTTACATTGGTGCTTTTTGTGGTGGCAAAGAATTGGAGATTGAGGGGATGCCCATCAATTGGGAAATGGTTGAACAAGTTGTGGTGTGTGAATGTAATGAAACACCATTGTTTCATAAAATAGTGAACAGCAGACTTCAGAAAAAAAAAAGAAACTGGAAACACTTGCATGAACTTATGTTGAGTGAAGTGAGCAGAACCAGGAGAACATTGTACACAGTAACAGCAACATTGTGCTATGACGGCTTTGTTAGACTTAGCTCTTCTGAGCAATGCAGTGATCTAAGACAACTCCAAAAGACTCAGAATGGAAAATGCTATCCACATCCAGAGAAAGAGCTATAGAGTCTGAATGCAGATCGAAGCAGACCTTTTGCTCTCTCTCTCTTTTTTCTTTCTTTCTTGTGGTTTTCCCCTTTTGTTCTGATTCTTCTTTCACAACATGACTAATGTGGAAATATGTTTAATATGATTGTACATGTATAGCCCATATCAGATTGCACACTGTCTTGGGGAGGGAAGACAGGAGGAAGGGAGGGATTTGGAACTCAGCATCTTATAAAAGTGAATGTTGAAAACTAAAAATAGATAAAAAATTTAGTTCTTTCTTTGGAGGTGGATAACATGCTTCATCATTAGTCCTTTGAGAACTTCTTGGACCACTGTATTACTGAGAATAACTAAGTCATTCACAGTTCTTCATCAAACAATATTGCTGTTTCTGTGCACAATGTTCTCCTGGTTCTGTTCACTTCACTATGCCTCAGTTCATGTTCTAGGTTTTTCTGAAATCATCCCACTTGTCATTTCCTATAGTACAATATTATTTCATTACAATCATATACCACAGCTTGTTTAGCCATTCCCCAAATGATGGGCATGCCTTCAATTTACAATTCTTAGCCACCACAGAAAGAGCTGCTATAAATATTTTTATACATATAGGTCTTCCCCCTATTTTTCTCCTTCAAAAAAGACTAGTCTCACATTTACTCACAGGAAAATGATAGCTGACATTTATATTATACTTAAAGCTTTGCAAAATATTTTATATATACAATTACATCCTCATAAAGATTGTTTTAAAAACCAAGTTCTGAAACATTCATCAAAACTAGTTCCTGTTGGAAGTCATGTAAGTTATTAATTGTATATATAAAATTATTCCTTGTAAATTCTTTTTTGGGTACTGGCTACATGGAGCAACTTGGTGGCTCAGTGGATAAAGTACTGGGCCTGGAGTCAGGAGGACCTGAGTTCAAATCCAGCCTAAGACACTAACTAGCTATGTAACCCTGGGCAAGTTAATGAACTCTGTTTGCTTCAGTTTCCTCATCTGTAAAATGCACTGGAGAAGGAAATGGCAAAGCGCTACCAGTGTCTTTGCCAAGAAAATGACTGAATAACAGTAACAATGTCTACCAAAGACTGTGCTAAACAACAGCGACACAAACAGGAGATGTGAGACAGTCTCTTCCCTCAAGGAACTCACTCTCTAATTGGGAGAAACAACACATTAAGAAAAAGTTTTGGTGGAGGGCCAATGAAAAAGCCTAGAACTTGTAAGAGGTCAGCAGTGGGGTAGATGATGAAACCCAGAGAACTCCATGCCACATAAGTAGACTAGGTGACGATGATGGAAGATTGTGAGTGGAAAAGCAGGACAAATGACAAGGCTTGGTGGTGGCTCTTCTTTATCAGAAGAAGCAGAGTTGTGAGCTGGCAAGCAGCAGAGATGAATGGGGGTAGCTGCCACCAGCGCTGGTATGTCTCTCCGCTGCCTTACTATCACAGATGAGTTCTGGTCTTAAGAGTAATCACCCTGAGTCCAACAGCATAATGAGCCTTTCCAAATGCAAATAAGTGGTTGTTGCATGAGAAATATGGGGGACAGTTCCAGTTTGGCATAGCTGCCACAGCTTTCTTTCCACTGCTTGAGCCTTTAAGAACCCAAGTAATAGTCTAAACCAGTATATGGCACTGGAGGAGAATTGTGAGAATTTTGAAAAAAATAACTAATGTTAAAGTAACTTTGATTTCTGTGAACTCATACCAGCCAACACTGAGGGAAAAAATATAGGCTAGAAGTCTGCTTCGTGGTAGCAGAATCCACATGAAATATATATTGTAGTGAACCACAAAATTGGCAATTAAGAAATGATCCTCTAGTGAACTTTTTTGTCTAAATTGAATTGTTGATTGCTTATACGTATAGTATGTTTCTTTATTTGCATCCTCTGATGTTTATTCATAATGATAATAATAATAATGACATTCATATTCTTTGCATTGCATTTTAGGGCGTATTTCCAAGAGACCATCATCAGCAAATATACCAGTTTGTAAAATGATTCTTAATGGCTCCCGGAGTCATACGTCTCTGCGCCAAAGACCAAGAAGTGCAGTTTCTCGGCCAACATCCAGAGCTACTTCAGAAATTTCAGAAATTGAATATCTTGATGTAACTGACCACAATGAACCATTCCTTGAAGATGCTGCTGATCATCAAACCTTAGACAGTTTGGAAAGAGAATTAAATACTCTGAAGAATCTTTCAGGTAATTTGAATTATTTTTAAGATTATATTATGCATTCGTTATGATTTCAACCTTCCTTGCTCCAAGATGGGGGAAAATTCTTCCCTTTGGCCTTTCTCCATTTTGAGCCACCAGCCTATATTGTCCTCTCTGATGTGCTCTTCTAAGCCTTTTGAGGCAGTAAGAGATGCAAAATCTGCCCTTGATGTACTATCGGCACAACAGCTGATAACTGAGCTGCACCATCACTAAATCTGCATATGCTACATGGTAGGTGGTGAAATAATTACACTAAAATCTACTCTTTTGATGGGTGAATCAGAAAATATTCTTTCCCTTCCCATGAGCCCATAGAGGTTTGTTTTTCTGAAAAGAGAAAAGGGTAGAATCTGCAAAAATCTTGTGGGTAATTATTATTATTGTTATTATTTTTTAACCAAGATTTTATTGCATTCTGTTTGCTTATGTACTTACTCTTCTGACACTGAACAGGGTAGAGAAGCCTTTCATTAATTCCCAAAATGCTTAATTACCTGCCTATGTGGCTATTCTCTCTGTTACTTTCCTTAATGACTAGAGAGGTAGTATAGAGCTATGTTAGGGAGTTGTAGAGCTATCAGTACACCCCACAAGGAGGGTGTCCTTATCTACATAGCCAGAATGGACTAGGAGGTGAAAGTATTGCATAAAACTACTCTTTTCTGCTTGATGTAGGATTAAATATTATTTCACTTTTTATAAACCTTAAGACTTATGGGCCTTAACAAGGGGGAAGGAAAGGGAGTAGGTTGACTCGATAGATCAGTAATTTTGACCTAATCTCCTGGCAGAATTATAAGACTTAATGAAGGAATGGTTTGTCAATATTTAGAAAGGAAAGTGAAGCTTACCAAGAGCTCTGTGACTCTCTCAAGCCAGCCAGACTTTCTTTTCTTGATCCACATGTTTTCTTATTTGACAGGGAATACTCCTGTGTAGTTTCTCTAGATTTCAGGGTAGCATTGGACACAGTCTTAGGCTGTCCTTGTGACAAAGATGGAAGAGTGTGGACTCAAGGACACTTAGTTGCATTTTGAACTGCTTGAATGTTTGGACTGAAAGACCAATTATTAATGGGCCAATGTTAACTTGGAATAAGGTGTCTAATAGAATGCACCAAGGAGCTCTCCCTGCCCCAGTACTAGTCAACATTTTTATGAATTAAATAAACCACATCTTTATCAGATTCCCAGATGACTAACTTAGGAGGGATAACTAACATCCTAAATAATAAGATCCAAAGAGATCAACAGATCAGAATAAGCCATTTCTAATGAGATAAAATTTAATAAATATAAGTATAACATACTACTCTTGGGCTCAAGGAATTAACTTTAGAAGTACAATGAGGGAGGGATGCAGCTAGATGACAGTTCATCCTGAAGAAAATTGGATTTTGATTTCTGGCAAGACCAATATGAGTTAGTAGCAATAAGAACCTAGTGTAGTTGTAGACTACATTAAGAGACATATAGTATCAAACACAAGGGAATTGAGTAGTCTGAAGGGTCTCTCGACTCTTCCCTGGTTAGAGGACACTGGTGTTCAGTCCTAGTTTTCACATTTTAGGTGGAACATTGGGGATTTGGAGAACATTCCAAGAAAATTTACTGAAGGACATAAAGACCATGCCACGTGAAGCTCTAATCTAGGGCCTCTTCTCTTCTTTCTCTCTCTACTCCTCTTGGTGACGTCATCAAAGTTCCTTTATTCTTTCTATACTTATCACTTTGAGATTTGTATATCCATCCCTAGCCCTTCTCCTGAGTTCCAGCTGGGCATTATATACTTCCTATATTATTCATTTTGAACTGGAGGCCCCAAAGGCATCTCAAACTAAACATGTATAAATAGAATTCACTGGTTTTTTTTTACACTAAGTCTACCTCTTTTCTTAAACTTCTTCACTAAGGCTATCACAATCCTTTCAGACCCCCAGCTTTTCAACTTCAGTGTAATCCTTGACTTTTCCTTCTCCCTCTCAAGACATATCTGAATCAATTGCCGCATCTTGCCATTTCTACTGCCATAACAGCTCTTGAGTCCATCTCCTTGGTGCTGACACAGCCAACCTTCCAAGTTCAGCCTCTAAATGACTTTCACCTGGACTACTGCAGTGGTGTCCCATTGCATTTGGGCAGCGTCAGGTCTCTCCTTTACTCTAATCCATCTACCGCTAGACTGCCAAAGTAACCTTCCTAAAAGCATAAGTCACTCTCCTTTTCAATGAACTCCTTTGGTTTTCTCTTCTTTCTTTGTGCAACAGTGAGTTCCTCTGTTTGGCATTTGAGTCCTTCACCACCTGGCCACAAATTGCCTTTCCGGCCTTATTATGCATTCTTCCACATGCCCATGATGTTCCATCCAAACTGGCCTCTTTCCTACTCCTCATATGTGGTCCACCATTTCCTGTCAGCAGTGTCTTTATATTACTTTCCTTCTAGCCTGAAGTTCATTCCCTCTGCACCTCTGCCTGTTAGAATCACAACTTTCCTTAAAGACTCAGCTCAAGCACCATTTTGTAAATGAAGCTTTTCCCAATCCTCTCACCTTCCAGTACCTTTACCCTACAATTATCTTCTATTTTTACACATACCTGTATTTGTTTATGTTGTCTCGTCTGACTGGATTGTAAGCTCCTTCAGGGCAGGGACAGAACTATACTTTCTTTCATTAATCATGGAAAGGGATCAGACATGTTCCTTTTGGCATCAGAGGGCAGAATATCAGAAAAGCATATGTAGCTTCCATGTAAACAAAACATTCTTAACAATTGAGAGGAATGGAGGTAATGAGTTCCCTTAAGTTATTGATGAGCGCTAGTTTCTTGGTAGTGCTGGGGTGAGCATCCTGGGTAAGGATGGATTGGCCTAGAAGATCTCTGAGGTTCCCTCAAGCTTTAAGACTGTGGTGCTCATGTCATTAGCTTCTTTACCTTTTCCAAAAGCCTGCTCCAGCATGCATTTTCTGGAGTGTTGCACTATTTCTTTTGAGTATTTACTTAGATCATTCGGCTTTCCTAAAGTCCATGAATACAGTCTAGTAAACCATACTCATACTCTTTAATATACAGGATTTCTTTTCTGTAACAAAGCAATTAAACAAACCAGAGCCCAGGGAAAGCATCATCTTTTCCTTTGAAGTTAGAATGTCCTTTCTATACCCTGTAGAACATAGAATCAACCTGCATATACACAAGAAGTCCCCCAAGTTCCTTGCCGCTTGCAACCTTGCACTTCCTACTACCTGCTCTGGTTCAAGTTCACAGTCCTCTAATGTTAAATAAGTTTCTATATTAAAAGACTCTAAAAGCAAGTTTTGTGGTAATCAGCATCTCAGAGGCCAGGTGGTAACATTTATACAAGGAAATAACCATCTGGTATGTATAGGAAATATCTCTGTGCATATGTATGGGAAAATAACACATGCCAAGCTAGGTAAGGTCTTTTTGTAATCCATTCATTAGGAAATTATCAGAACATTCTTTTACCGTGTGCATACAGTCCTCAGTAATGGGGATAATGGCCTTGAAGAAATAGAGTACTAGCTCTGCTGTCTGTTTGAAGTTCTCCTTCAACAGCATTGTTTATGGTAATGTAGAGCTATCAATTTTCTGCTTGGGAAATTGGTCAGTTCTCCATTAAATCATTAGCAGCCTACATGTATATCTCTATTTTAAGGTGTACTTAATGCTTTCCTGACAGCAACCTTGTGAAATGTAGGTATTGTGAATTCAATTCAATTTAAGAAGCATATATTAATCACTTACTATATCCAGACCACTGTACTAGGCCCCGAAGCTACATAAAGTCTCTGCCCTCAGGGGACTTAATATTCAATACATTCATTTATTACCTGGATTCATGAAGTTCAGTAGTTTTCAAAGTTGTATTTCAAAGGCTTTTTGTGGACTGCTATTTTTCTAGAGTCTAAGTTCCATTTACTAATTGTGCTTGTAATTCACACATGAATTTAGTAATGTAGTCACATTATCATGCGTACACATATAATGATAGATATACTCAGGGAAGTCCCAGTTATGGACTGGTCAGAGCTCACGAATAAACAAAACAAAAACAAAGCCAACCCAACAAAAATGCTTGCTCGTTGTTTTGTGTCTAATCGATGTGTTATTTATCGGGGGCAATGTGAAAAGAAGTTCACCAGGGCTGATAGCCCTCTCTGTTGTCTGTGCTAGGTTTGAAGCTATGCTAGATCAGTCTAAAAAAGCAAAGAAAAAAACCTATTCATTGATCTTGGTTTGAAGGTCAAGACTTTGTTTAGATTATAGTAAATATTTTTTACTCATATACACGTATACATACATGTAGAGAACTATGTATAGGTGTACATGCATGTATGGTTGTACATATACATGCATGTGTGCATATGCACATCTGTGGCTATATAGATACACAGGCATGTATAAATATGTGTGTATATGTGTGTATATACATATACACACATATGTATCCTGAACGCCTGAAGAATCAAATGTGATTGGTACACCTTGAACAAGTCAGTTTAACCTCTCTGGCCCTCAGTTTTCTTATCCGTAGAGTGAAAGACTTGGACTCTCTAAGATCACCTCCAAGTTTATGATCCCTGAATGATTTCATTCCCTCCCCCACCTCCTTTTTGATGATAGCAGTTTTCAAAGTCCCATAGCAGATTGGGCCAGACGTTTTTCCATCATAATTCCTTCTTGGTTAAAAAACAAAACAAAACAAAAAAAACACTTACTACATACCTTTCACTTACCAATATAAACCCATTTCTCTTTCATGGAAAACATTTCTGTCAGCAACTTTTCTCATCTTATTTTCTGTTAGTGCTAGGCTAAATCTTCTTCTTCGCTATGTAGATCTCTTATGAAACACCCAGACTCAGGAGACGGGAAAAAGAGTACTGTAGCATCAGGATAATAAATGCCACCATGCCTGGCCTTTCCTTTAGTCCAAATGGGTATGGCTCCTTTAATAGTATCATTTCAGAAAGACCTGAGCTGGAGAAAAGTTGCAGCCTGTGGTAGGTTCTCCATTACTGTACAGTCATATGCACACATGCATGCACACACACACACACACACACACACACACACATACACACACACCAACACCACCACCACCACCACCACCATCAGCAAGAACAACAGCAGATACTTCCCACAGAAAGACAAGGAACTCCCCAGAAGAGTGCTGTGTAAACACACTGGCTTCCCTTCCCTCCTCAATTTCCTCACCCCCACCCCCCACCTCCACCCTGGGATATTTTGAGTTGAGCTGCATTAGCATTCTTTTCCACATAGAAGATTGGGAAAGAAGGACAATCCAAGAAGAATGACTTCTCAGTTTACCTAAAGACAACTTGTCTGTTCCCTTCTGTCATCACGGCCTGGAGAGACTCAGATCATTGAAGGAAAGCATAGTACATTGAATGTTACAAACACTATACTTTAAAGGATTCCCCTTTTTGTTAATTATATGGAAAGGATTTTTCCCCTTGAAACTGATTGTGTTTTTCAATTTAAGAGACCCTGTTTGAAGCCAAGGAGATATTGATAGAGCCTGTAAACCCTTATGGTGTATGAAAGCCCCCAAAAAGGTTCCCATATAGTTAAATGAGCTAAATAAATGGAGGAAAGTATTTTTTCTATAATAAAATTGAATAGAAAATTCTTGAATATTGACAAATGTAGCAATTTTGTTTAGGAAATAAAGCATCGAATCCATATCTTCATCAGGGATTGAGTCCTATTTTGTAGGTTAATATTAATTGTAAAGCAGTGGATAAAAATTTCAATGACCATTCTAATAAGGTACTCACAATAACTAAAATGACCAGGGTAGGTATCTCTTTTTACTCTAGAAGGCCATTGAGTGAAAGTTTTTAAAAGAGAAAAGTCAGAAGGTCCCTACCCCGAGGAGTTTGCATTCTACAAGGGGAGGTTCTTGGAGAAGGACAAAGTAGGTGACTTGTTACATCTCTTTTCATACAGCCTTGTCTTTTCTGACATGTACCAATTGGATTGTACCCAGGACTTGAGGGAGGAAACCCTTCAGGCCTGGGTCTTGGGTCACTGTGGTTGCTGTTTTTATCTGTGTGCGTGTGTGCGTGTGTGTGTACGTGTGTGTGTGTAACCCTGCCATTAGTAATTCCTCTATGCCTACTCATTCAGCTGCTATAAATGAGCCACCTAGTCTGCTTGACATCTGCTTCTGTGTCCTTTGCCATTAAAAGAAGAAAATTTAGTTTAAGTACATCTTTAAAAATAAAGAAATCTAAACTATTCTTATATTTTTTTAGAAATTAAAAACAGGAAACATGAAATGGTACAACAGCTAATACCATCTAACAGTTTTAGAGAATTTTGAACTTCACAAACTGCTTTACAAACATAATTTGACCTTTAAAGCAATCCTGCCATGAAGGCAGTAGATGGTATCATTATGCCCAATTTCAAAATGATGAAAAGTCCAAGTAAGTGACTCAAGGTTACATAGAAAATGGCACAGGACTTGAGCCCAGGTCCTTTGACTTCAAGCCATCTTTTCATTGCCTCATAATAATTCTGTATTATTGTTTGTTTGGTTTGTTGTTGTCCTCTGGAAGAGGATCAGAATGACATCACTATGTCAAAGTCAAAGTACAGTGTGTCCAACTGTGGCTGATCAGACCAATATGAGCTTGGAATGTGCTACCACAGATTAGGCATAAATAGTGCATATAATTTCCTATTATAGCCAGTTAAGGGACGTAGACAAGGTTTGTTTAAAAAAAAAGAGAAAATGGAAAAAGAAGAATAAGAAGAAAGGAAAGAGGAGCAGAGAGACCTACATTTGAAGATAGAGAAGAGAAACAGGAAAAGAAGAAGGGAGACAAGTAGGTGAGACATTTTTCAATGATTTCCAGGCAAGAAGTAATAGATGGGTATGAAATGGAGCTGATTGGCCAGCTTCCCCATAACGATCTACTCTTGTCCTACACTACCATATCCCAACTCTGTTTGGACTCAATACCTCAGTATATATTGTGCTATACAAGTAAGTGAAAATACTGCATAAGAAGATGGATTAGATAGAACAAATGGACCTGATTGTATACAGAAGACATCTAAGAGAGGTTGCTTGATTTTAAAAAAGGCTCAGTCTTGAAGATCTGTCCTCAAGCAGTGTACCAGCCCCTGAAGGGAAAATAAGAGAATGAAATAATCCCTACTTTTCGAGCATTTACACCCCATCGGGGAAGACAACACACATCTGTCAGTATACACGTGCTACCAGCAAGAAAGATACTAGTTAGGAAGGAAAAGTGGGAGCACGTGCATGTACAGAGATCAGAAATGGCTTCCCATGCAAGGGTGAAGGAAGAGAGGAAACTTGTGAGGCAGAAGTGAGGGATGAGTGGGCTGCCCAAAGGAGGGACCAATGGCCAACATGAAGACACAGAGACAGGATTTATTGTGTTCGAAGAATAGATAGAAGGCAATTATGGGGGGATTGCTGAATGTGGAAGGGAGTAAGAGACAATGAGTCTGGGAAGGCAGACCGTGGAGCTAGGTTATGAAGGACTTTAAACTTTAAAAAGAGGACTTCCTAGTTTATCCTAGAGGCAAGAGGGAACTACTAGAGACTTATTGCAATTTGAAGGTACTTTGAGCTGCCTTACCATCACCCTCGGAGGTCCAGGGAGTACAGGCATCATCTTTTTAAAAAAAGTTTTTATTAAAAAATGTTTTTTTTTTTTTGGCCCAAAGACATTAAGATACTCTCATGGGCTGGTACATCCAGAAAATGTCTGGTTGGAATTAGACTTCAACCTTATAGCCTGAAATCTAGTGTTCCTCCTAATACCCTTCATGAACCAGAGGTGTGGTTACTTTCTAAGTGATACACTTTGGTTTTCACCTATGCCTCAACTTAGTTCTTATTTTCTGTATAAGCTAAACTGTCATCGACTGGAGGAAACATGAAAATTATGCTGACATAAAAATGTTGGTTTCTCTGAATTAATTACCTTTTCCCAGTTAAATCAGCAGTTTCCTCTTGTAGGACAAAATAAAATTGGGAGGCAGCCTTGTGTCTTGGGGGCTAGCTGAGAGTTAAGAAGTCTTAGGAGGTTCACATTGCATTTGCCTTATGAACTGCGTGACCCTAGGCGAGTCACTAAAACTCTGACAACTTCAGTTTATCAGAAAAATAGAATACTACTTTTTAGGGTTGTTGTGAGGCTGAGATGAGATACGTAGAATGCTTTGCAAAGCTTAAAGCATTCTTTAGATGTCAGTTATTAGTATGATTACGTTGGCATGATCTAAGAACACTATGCCCTCTGAGTTGCACTGTCACCAGCATCATTTTTCAGGAGTGGGTTCTGTTCTGGGCACCACATTTTGGAAAAGACATTGACAAACTGGCAATCCAGAGTAGGGCATCCAGATGGGCAAGGCCAAGGGCTAGAGGCCATGTTATGGGTTCAGTTGAGAGAATTAGGGATTTTTCTTCTGAAAAAAAAAAACAGATGGAGGGTAGACAAAATACCTGTCTGAAAGTGTTGAAGGTTAAAGAAAATAAGGGTCAAATTTGCTGTCTTTGTCTGAGACAGAACTAAGACCAGTGGCTAGAAATGATAGAGAAGCATATTACAGTTCACAAAATCAATGTGATTCTAATGAGCATAATCTTGAAGTGGAAGAGACTCCCTCACAAGGGAGAGCTGCTCAGGAGGGATCATTTGCAGGGAAGTTTGATTCATGGCTAAGAGATGACACTGACCCAGGGCTTCAGGACTTACAAAGCACCTTATCTTCCACGTTTATACTGATCCCTCCAAAGTGGGCATGGGCTTAGGCCACATTAAGGGTGACAGTGTCCATGATTTGGGAGGCCATTTTCTCTTGTACTGTTCCCTAAGTCAGGCTGCCTTGGAGATAGTTTGTTGCGTTCTGGATGCCACATATTAAATAAAGGAAATAGTCACAAGGGCTTCTCTGGCCTGTCATCTTGGCAGCATCATAGCTGATCTTTGATCCTTAGCTATCTGTGGGCAGAAGGGTCCCCTCCTTCACTTGACTCTAGAAGACACAGGGGTAGCCTTCAGTGTTTTGTTGATGGTAGAGTATCTTTTTATTATGAATGTGGTTGGTCACTCTTATTCAAATATGTTCCTAAGTAATTCAAGGCAGATTTTCTATTATGAACATTATTGGATCCTCTGGAATGAAAACTGACTCTACTGTTGGCAGAATCTAAAATACAGGTTTTCTTTAGAAGGTGGCACTTCCCCCTGAGTTTGGGGGTGGTGAGGAGGGCAAGAGATGGGTAACAGCATTTAGTCCTTGAAAGAAGAAACTTGACTGGGAGCATGTGGCTGAGTGTGACTGGAAGTCTAGGTGGGATTGTAGATAGGTCTTTTAGGTCTTCACTCTGCACCCTTCTTGGCAGAGCAGTGGCCACCTCTTAGCCCTGCTCTGGTCTTGCTCATTCTGTTGACTGTCTCTTCTGGAAGATGGAGCGGTGGAATGTGTAAAGGCTACTCACCTTTTTCTGTAATCAGAGGTGGCGAGAGAGGTGCCTCCTGCTGGAGGCAGAGGGGTGGCTGGTGGTCTGCTTCTTTCTTTTGCTTTTATCCCTTTTCTTTTTTCCCTGCTAAGAGCTGACCTTGTGGCCTTGTGCCCACCAGGTTCCATTGAAGAATAAAGGTGGGTATAAATGGTTAATTCATCACTGTCTTCTTTTTAGGAATGAATGAGTTTCTCACACTTTTGAGGACTGTATCTTCATTATATTGGTGGCATTTTTGGTAGTTGTATATTTGCAGTGATCTAGGAATTTCCCCTGTTGGTGCATATACTTAAGTTCTATAAACATGTATTAGATTTGTATTTTTATACTTTCATTATTGAGTTAATAATTCTCCTTGGTAGTACATGTTTTGATAGTCCCCATAAAATCTCTCTTCTCTCTCTCTCTCTCTCTCTCTCTCTCTCTCTTTCTCTTTCATCTTGCCTGTCTGTCTCTGTCTTGAAATTGTACTTATATCTTTGTTTTGTGGGGTTCCAGTTTCCAGGAACTCCCAAGTCTGCTGCCTGATCTCTCCTAAGAGTGGCAGAGGGCATATCGCATGCCTCTCCTAAAGTCTCCACCTCTTCATGCAAATTCAGGAACAATATTAATGAACTAGAGTTCATCTAAAAGGGCAAATAGGATGATAAAGGCCTTGGTCAATTAAAAGATCTGAGAATATTTAGTTCTTAAAAGATGTAAGGGGATATGATGATTTTTAAAATATATTTGGTTTCCACATGGAAGGGAAGGAATATTCTCCCTCTCTCCCCTTTGGCCCTATTGGGAAGAACTTGGAACAGTGGATAAGAGGTGCAAAGATGCAGATTGAGGCTTCAAGACAGTAAGAAAAAACGTCCTAAAAACTAGAGCTATATCAAGGTAGAAGGGGGTAGCAGTAGTGGTGGTTCTCCTCTCACTAGAGGTCTTTTGGTTTGATATGTCGTAGACCAGTGATGTTACTCAACTAGAAATGGGGCCCACTAAAGGCTGCATATTGACTTAGAGAACCACACATTAACATTCTCTATATTCTGTTATGTTTTTGTTCATTTTGTTAAATATTTTCCAATAAATGCAGTTTAATCTGATCCTGGTCCTGGGCCCAGGCCATGTGTTTGACATCTTTGCCGTAGAGGGGATTTTTGCACAGTTGTAGTTAGGACTAAGCCATATCTCATGTCCCTTCCAGCTTTGAAAAGTCTATGATTTTGTTACCCCGTGAAATAGGTGCTACAGTTAGAGCCCTCAGGTATCAAAATAAGGCCCCTCCCCTTGAGAATTAAAATGGTGTCAGACTTTGAGCTGTTAAATTTTTCTGTTTACTCTCATGCATTTTTAAAGAAGGGAATTCCCTAGAGATCAACAGACTTGCCACAAGTAGGTATTTTCAGAGGTGGGCTCATTCCTCATTTTAGGTCCCACACTTTTCCAAGTTTCAGAATCCTGAGAAGAAGAGCCAAGTGACTTGCCCAAAGCATGCATGCACCTACATAGGTAACCTGCTGAGTCAGTAATATGCATCCCCCTCAAATCACCGCTGCATATAGAAAATAAGTTTGCCGACTCCTCTTTGAGTGGGAGGATTTTATACCAGATAAATACATTTGGGAAAATGTGCAGCACTTTCAGTGAGCTTATTCTCCTCCCTGCTACAAAAGCCCATCTTTTTATACCAGTCTTCTTCCAGTGTTGCTATGTGGGTCTGAAAATTGCAGACTGACTTTTCACTAAGCAAGTTGATGTAACATTTTCTCAGCTCTGTTTGATCTAGAACAACTAGTTTATAATTCCTAACTCCTCATTCCACGAGGGTTATAGGAGCCAGACCCGTGATTTCACATGTGGGAGGCTTTCTTGTTCAGAGATGCAAACTAATGAGGGGGCAAAAAGGAGGTGGTGAATTGGGACGACCTTGCTCTTGTCTGGATGACTACAATCTCCATCCACCTGGAGCTAGCCTGACCTTTTGGGTGGTGATAGCAGGCATCATTTCCTGTAGGACCTATGGGCACCTCTTCTTACGCCGATGCTGTGGGATCAGGAACCATCTTGAATCAAAAGTAAGCAGAGACAAAAGACAAATAAGAGATTCTGTCTCACACAGTGAATTTCACTGCTTACTGTTGACATCAGTGCTTAGTCATTAACTGTGTTAAGGCTGATAATAGAAGACATTGGAATTGTTTATGGCTGTAGCACAATCTGTAGTTATGTAACATTGAAAGTGTGTTTCATACTCAGAGTCCATAGGAGGTATTTAACTCCTTTTCCTTTTGTACTGCTAGGTTGAGGCATATTCATATGACATGTAACATTCCATTCATGATATGGTTCAAAGTCAATATCACTGGTGGAAATTAAGACTCACAAAAATAAGGTTATAATATGAGATTTCCGCCCCCCCCCCAAAATACGTGAGAGTTAACAGAAAAATGATTGGGTCTTTTTTTTTTTTTGGTCAGTAATGAACTCATTTATATTGGCCAGAATGGCTTCATGTCTCTGAGGTTGTAGGGACTGTATTATAGGGACTGTATTATACATTTATTATCTTTTTTATCAGCATGGGGAGATGTTTCCAAAATATTCCTTGTTTTATTTTGTAAACTTTCTCACTACTATAGCTCAAAGTCTGACACCATTTTAACAAAAAAATTCTCAAGGGGAGGGGCCTTATTTTAACACCTGAGGGCTCTGAGGGTTCTTCTTTGATTGTCTGATTATCATAAAAACATAGCTTTCTAATTAAAAAAAAATACTTTTTAGTAATTCAGAACAAAATGTTAACATATTGTGACAGTATCTTAAAAGTTGGAAGACATCTGGTATAGATTTTCAGTGAGGCTAGAGTCTTAAGTCTGAAAACTGTCGTCTTTTCAAAACTAGGTATGTATTTTCCTTCTGTTATTTTATTCTGAATCCAGAAGGGCTTTTCACAATGGCAGGATTCCAGATTTTCCTATCCCATTGTTTGATATTAATTGAATTTTAAAATATTGTCTGAAGCTCAAATGAATTTTACCCTACACACTTACCAGTTTCAAAATCTAGCTTGAATATTTTTCTTTATGGAGGCAGCTAGGTAGCTCACTGGATAGAGTGTTGGCTCTAAGTCAAAAAGACCTGGGTTCAGATCCAACTTCAGACATGCACTAGTTGTGTGACCCTTGGCAAATCACTTGAACCTTTGTTTGCCTAATCCACTGAAGAAGTGGCAAACCATTGCAGTATATCATGACTGAATGATGGAGTAACATTTCTCTCTATAGCATTCCAAATCTAAGACACATTCAGTATTATATTTAAAAAAAAAAACCAAAAATTTCCAAGTGGAACTTTTTTCAAGCACAGTTGAAATATCACACTACGATACACACATTTTTATGACACAAAATGCAGTGATTTTTTTTAACAATAAAATCTATTTCTGTCACTTTAGGGGATGTTAGCTTCAACATCCAAATCATTGCTCCATCAGGGCTTCTAACAATCACTTGATCACAGCAAAATAATCCAAGGTTACTCCTGTCTTCTGTTTTAGGAATTGTTTTAGCACAACTAAAAATACCCCACAGTTCTACTTGGAAAACAAACTGCTTTCTCAGTCCTGAAGACCGCTATAAATATGGGTCTGTGACATAGGCATGAGTAGAGAAATGCCTGAATTCTGTAATTCTTCCTTCTCTGATAGTCAAGTGACAGCAAAGAGCATCTAGAAACGAATTACAGATATTCAACCTTCTTTTTTCCTTAAGTATTTTAAACCTTACATGATAAGATAATCAGGAAATCTATTCTATGGGAAAGAGTCAAAGTTTGATTACATTTATAAACTTAAGCTCACATTAATTTCTTGAGGGCTATTCTTTCCTCCTCTTAGAACAGTCATCCCTCTGGGCATATTTTTCGTAGCAAAAAATATTTCAGAAGAATGGAGAAAGAGTGAAACCTGTCTTTTGTTCCATTCTTCTCTTTTTCTGCCCTTTTCACAACAAATTACCAAATTCAGAACAGAAAGGAGAGATTAACAGCTGTTCAAATTTAAGTGTACCTGGGAACGGCACAGGCCCAGAATACCTCTGATTGCATTGCGCATTGCCATTGCCCCAGGTGGGACAGTCTGAAGCACCAGAGCAATAGACAGTACTGATAACATCAATGGAAGCAGGCACCTCAGCCTGTCTTGGGTGAGGAGACCTGGTCAGAGAGTCCCTGCGAATATGACAGTCATCATGACTTAAGCTTGATAACTACATATTTAGATAGCTTAGAATATCTTTACTGAAAAACCTCGACTTTCTAAAAGAGACACTTAGAGACTGCAGGTATATTCAATGGCAAGTGTCACAAATTCACACTTCCTCCTCCACGTTAACCAAGCCAAGAGGAGAAAGGTCACTACTCGTCTATGGCAACAATTCAATTCAAGGAGGTTTATTTTTTTTTTATCACGTACAAATAGACACAAATCAAACCAGATATTTTCCCAAGTTCTTACATATTTACACATCTTAGAAAAAGACAAAGATTCATATCTATACGTGCCCCCCCCACCCTTAATTGCACTATCCTAGCAATTAAATCTCTGGAGAGTAAATCATAAGAGATACCGGTGATCCTTTCCTTATAGAACTTACTCAAACAGGTTAAGGCACATGGGAAAAGCAGTGAGAAGCTATTAGCTTACACCCACATTTCCAAGGGAGTTCAACTGCCATGGAGTCAAGAAAGCTCAGCTGAGCTGGAAATAAAGAAAGAAATTGGTAGAAGAACAGAAAATCCAGAAATACATAAGTGGGGGTGGGGGCTGGAAACAGACAAATAATAAGCCCATTTTCTTGAGGGGAAAAGCTTCTACCACCCTTAAACCTAAAACACACACACACACACAGACACACACACCCTGCATCTGGACACATCAACAGTCATTTACTAAGCACCTACTACGTGCCAGACATTGAGCTTAGTGTTAGGGATACAAAGAAAGGCAAAGTAATCCCTGATCTCAGGGGACTCACAGTATGATGGGGGAGACAACATGCCAACAACTGTGTACAAACAAAATATAGAGAGGATAAATTGTGGGTAGGTACAGAGGGAAGGCACTAGCATGGAGAGGGGGCAGGGAAGGCTTCTTGGAGAAGCTGGCGTCTCAGTTGAGACTTAAAGGAAGTCAAGGGAATCAAGAAGTGTATACTAGGAGGGAGAGACATGGAGGAGAGCCAGTGAAAATTGATGAAGTGCTTTCTGTGCAAAGAACTGCAAGGATGCCAGTTTGTCTGCCTTACAGATCATGGTGGAGGGAGTGTTTAAGGCTGGAAATGAAAGAGGGGCCAGCTTGATGGGCTTTAAAAGCTAAACAGAAGATTTTACATTTCATCTTGGAACTAATGGGGAACCAGTAGAACTTACTGATTGGTGAGTAGAGGGTGATGTGGTCAAACCTGCACTCGAGGAAGATTACTTTGTCAGCTGAGTGGAGGATGAATTGGTGTGAGGAGAGACTTGAGGCAGCAGACCTCACAACAGCTTATTGTAGTAGTCCAAGTGTGAAGTGATAAAGGCCTGTGCTAGGGTGGTGATCGTGTCAGCAGAGAGAAGCAGATACATACCACAGATGATATGAAAGTACTATCCACAAGGGATTGATAGGGATAGATTGGATATAGGGGGTGAAAGAGAATATGGAGGCTCAAGAATGACACATTGTGAGCCTAAGAGACTGGGAGGATGATAATACTATCATCAGGAGTACTAAAGAAGTTACAAAGAATCAAAGGTTTATGAATTCTGTTTTAGATGGACTGAACTTAAGATGTCTGAGGACTATCCAGTTTGAGGTTGATTCTATACTGGTATTCATAATAGAAATGAAGATTGGACAAATAGATTAGAAAATCTTATCTGCATTGAAATGATCATTGAATCCATAGGGACTAATGAGATCATCAGGTGTTATAGAATTGAAAGGTAAGAGGGCCCAAGAGAGAAATGAAATGAAATGCAAACTTAAGAGAAAAGAGGGTGGTTGACACTGTTAAAGGTTTGGAGAGGTCAAGGATGATGAGGATTCAGAAGAGACCATTAGTTTTGGCATTTAAAAGATCACGGTAAGTTTGGAGAGAAGTTTCAATTGAATGATGAACTTGGAAGCCAGATTGTAGAGAGTTTAGAAAACACTGAGGGGAAAGCACATGGAAATAACTATTGATGTGTTAATCCTCAAGGAGATTAACCATGAAAGGAGGAATATTAGCTAGTGAGGATGGGTGGATCAAGCAAGTGTTGTTGAAGATGGAGAGATGAATCTGTAAGGAGTGGGGAAATGACAGGGAGAGATCAGTAATTACTGAGAGCATGGAAATGATAGAGGGGACAGTTTGCTGGAGAAGACTGTATGGAATGGGATTACCTATTCACGTAGAGGAGTTTGACTTGGCAAGGAGGAGGGCCACCTCTTCATGTGAAACTGGGTTTAGGAAGACATAATGGCATAAGGCATTTGAGTGAAAGAAGATGAAGAGGAGGAAAGAAGAGGGAGCTCTTGCAAACAAACGGCCTACACTTTTTCAGTGAAGTATGAGACAAGATCCTCAGCTAACGGAGTGGTGGGAGAGTGGGCCATGGGAGGGATGGAAATATTGGGAAAAGCCTCTGTGGTGAGTCTGTATAGTGAATCGACCGGGTATCTATAAAAGAATTGTCAGCCACAGTGAAGGCCCAATTGAGATTATATAGCATTAATTTGTTATGGACCCAGTCAGCATGTTTTCATTATTTTCTCTAGCTTTATTTTGTAACATATGAATAGGAGGCAGATGTGCAACAGACCAAGTGTCCCATAGTACTCTGGGGGTAATAAACACAGAATCTTTCTTGTAGGATCCTAAGCTTCTGTTACCCTAGAACCAACAATAGTACTTGAGTCAGGTAGACTCAGAATGAAGCAGGGTAATGAGAATAAAGGCCTTTACTGACCTGAGAAAAAGGGAAATTCCAAGCCTCAGGCACCATTGTTGCTGAGCCCCCCCAATGGTAATTAAAAAGAGGAGAGCGGAAGAAGCCATTTCTCCTCACCCCTCCATGCTTAGGACTCACTAATAAGTTGCCATGGAAAGAAGACAACATTGCTTAAAATCTAGGGATTCAGTCAGTGAAAAGTTTGATGTTGTTTGACGTTAAAAGCTAGAAAGTAAAGAAACCTAGAGAGAGGAGAAAGTCTCTCAGGGCTAAGTGGGCCTCTGAACAGGAGCCATTTCCCATGGATGCTTATTGTACATAGAAAACATATCCTCATGATGGATTCACGCCCAGTCAGCCACTGGCCTTGGAGTCAGTTTATTATTTTCTAGAGGAGGGGACAGAGCTTCCTACTTTGCTAGTCTGTCATCATCCTTAGTGATTCAATTCAGGACTGATTGTCTGTCTTTTGGCTTTTGACAGTGGCTGGGGTAGAGAAAAGATACAAGACACAGTGGGTAGAAGTGGTTTTCCATTTATATTGAAAGAGAGGCTTATTCTGAAATGGCATCACTCACATCAATAAACAGATCGTATAGGGCCTCCACACCACCACTGCAGCCATTATGGATGTGTATGCACAGAAACCAAAATAGCCAATTATGCAGTGGGAATAAGAGATTCCAGATGGAAAAATTGCCCATCACATTTATGAGATGTTAAAAGATATCTAGAGGAAAGCTGCCAAGTTGTTAGCTAGATCTTCTGTGTTGATATATATGGAATATGGAAGGATAGGGATAGGAATTCCATAGGATAAGAAGGAATCAATGCGCTCCTTTCTGCGAAGGTGGAAGGAAGGTGCCCATCGATGAAATCATAGATTTGTCCAAACTCCATGTGGAAGTACAACAGACTCTTATTTCCTATATGTGGTTATACCCATTGGCCATTTACTTATCACGAAGTGGAGATTCTATTTACCACTCAATGATATTGTTAGGATCAAAGGAGATCATATGTGTAATGTGCCTTGCAAACCTTAAAGTGTGGTATGAACAACAGTTGTGATTATGAATATTCTTGACAAATTTTATTTTACTTTTTTTGGAAGGGGGAAGGCAGGGCAATTGGGGTTAAGTGACTTGCCCAAAGTCACACAGCTAGTAAGTGTATTAAGGGTCTAAGGTTGCATTTGAACTCAGGTCCTCCTGACTCCAGGGCCAGGACTGTACTCACTACGCCATCTAGCTGCCCTTGACAGATTTTATTTTTGACGTGTTTTTCACCGTAACCTCTTCTGGCTTGTGTAACTTCTTTATGTCACCACACAGCTGCTTACTCCGTCATTGATTTATTGCATATAGCTCAACAGGATCTGGAAGCAAAGGAGAATTGAAGTTTCAGAATTGTAATTGCCTTTCCAATCCCAAGGAAAATACTTGAACTATAGAACAAGGTACCTTAACTGGGAAGGGCAGTTTTTCTAAGGAAGCCCTCTGCTTTAGAATCACTGCTATTAGGGTTGGAAGGGACTTCAGAGTTCATTTAGTACAGTGTTAATTAGAGGATCTCAGCAGGTTGCTATAGTTCCCAATTATGAAGAGGTCAGCAAAGAAGAGTTGAATATGGGGTCAGTATACAGTATAACAGCATCCTGGCTTCATGGACAGGCTTTATCATCTTCTCTTAAACTTGGTGAATTTTTTGACTGTCAGACAGTCCTTTACAAATACAATTATAAAGGTATCCACAAGCTGACTTTTTGATCACTTGTCATTTTAGATGTCTGTTCTCCCCATTGCTCCTTGGTGCAGAGAATGGAGAGTTACTTGTATACATGAACTGATAACACCACACTCTTTACCATTCTGGGTAAATTGTCAGCACAGTGTGCTGGCCTTTTTTGTCGTGAGGTTGAACAGTGACAGTGTTTCATGTAAAATATTTCAGATGCTCCAGAAAGACTTCACAGCTTAAACACTGAAAAGTTATCAGGCATCAGCAGACATTCAGAGAAGATAAGTAAGATTAAGACAGATGTCCCAAAGACACCAGGACTAAAGGACTCCGGTAGACTTGACATTTCAAGGTAAGTAACAAATGGAGCATGGTTAAATTGCTGACATGCAGAATTCCTGTCCTAAGCAACATAATGAAATAGATGGTCCACAAGTGTGTACTTCCTTTGGCTGTTCTTTGTAAAATAGTTGTGGCCACTGGCTAATTACACTAGAGCAGATTTAAAAAAAAAGGCTAGCAATTCTTGAAGTTGTGCCATGTCATATTTGTAAAATTATATTACACTCTTTCAGGTTAGAAGAGGTGAATGTTTCTGTGCCATGCATGATATGCTAGCAGAAGGGGACAGTGTTGTGGGGAGAACCCTCTAGGAATCTTCCTATATAAAATAGAAGTAGCATATATGTAATGATGGTTGACTATTTGAATAAATTGCCCTAGTGGACCCCAGGCTCATCAGCACTGATTTCTTCATGATCCATGGAATAATACATATGTGATATTAGTAATTGTAATTATTCTCAACTGCAGTGAGCTTCTTCATTTGAAAATTGAGGTTACCTCATTCAGAGCTTCATATTTTGACTTGTTCAGTCATTTCAGTCATGTCTGACTCTTTGTGACCTTATTTGGGGTTTTCTTGGCAAAGGTACTAGAGAGGTTTGCCATTTCCTTCTCCAGCTCATTTTACAGATGAGGAAACTGAGGTAAATAGGGTTCATTGACTTGCCCAGGGTCACACAACTAGTAAGTTCAGAGGCCAGAATTGAACCCAGAATGATGAATCTTCTTCACTTCAGGCCCAATAGTCTATCCAGTGTGCCACCTAGCTGCCCATATTTTAACTCCTATGACAATTCATCAAATAAAATGAACATACAGATCGAGGATAGGCACCAGTTGATAGGGACTCTGTATTTTTCAGAATGCTACTGAATTAACTTTGTCGCCCAAGGTAGCTTACTATACAATCATATGATATGTGTACCATGGAAAACAGATGGCATAATAGATAGAGAGCATTTCTTAGAAGCCAGGGAGACCTGATGCAAAGCCCTGCCTCTACCTGTGTGACCAGAGGCAAGTCGCTCAACCTCCCCATGCCCAGGCATTTCTCCTAAGTCTGCACATTCCAGATGAGTTGATGATCCATGTGGATGGAAGCAGTTTCCTTGGTAAAACCAGAAGCTGTCCAATGCAGTCCTTCTGAGAGCCATTAGCCAACAATGGAAACTCCAGGTGATCCAAAACCAGCTTCATGCCCTCCATTACTTGTGTATTGTGCCAGTTTTAAAGGCCTTCTCAAGCCAGATTTTCTCTTCTCTGTGTTGATTGTTGATGTGTTTTGAATCCCCCAGCCTGGATGCTGAAGTTCATGGTCTGTTACCATCATCAGAAAGCAGCATAGATGATGAAGAAGAGAACTCTCTGGAAAAGCTCCAAGTCCTTGCCCTCCACTGACCAAGAGGAAGAGACTCGTCAGTTCTTTATTTTTAACTTGTGTGTTCACAGATTAAAGCAAATATGATACAAGATTTAGCCAATTGAACCTACATACTGGTCTTAGCTAATGAAAAAATAGATTATTGATGTCTCATTTCAAAGACTGCATACTAATAAAAGTTGCTGAAATTGTTACAAGTTTAAGATATTTCTTAAGTAGTAATAGTAGTAGTGGGCATAATAATAGCACATTGAGATAGCACTCTAAGGGCTTACAAAGAAATGTGTCAAAATGTACCTTGTTTCTCAGATCTCATTAACAAGATCTAGGTTAGGAAAAAAAAAACAAACCATGGTTGTGAGTTGCGTTCCCAAAGAAACCATTATATATCAAAACAGAATGGAGCATTTCAATAAAGAATTTATTGGTGAAAGACATTTTCAAGCATTGAGTGACATTGTTACTTCAGAAGAGACTAGTTTGACTCAAACACAGCAATTCATCAACCTCAGTTCAGCTGAATTTTTTGTTAATGAAGAGAAGTTATGTCTTTTTATTGACTAAAATGAAGGCCTTGGCTTTTATTTGTAAGAGTTCTTATAGTTCCAGAGAGGTCTTGTGGTTGTATGATTTGTGGCAGTATGAGACTTCTAGTCTTGTACTTAATCTTCTAGGGAAGGAGGCTGAGGTCGTGAATGTGAAGCGACTTTTTCCAGATCATACAATACTAGTAAGTAACAATTGAAATAAAGCCCAGGTTATCTGGCTCCAAATTGAATGTTTATTCTGTAGTAACATACTCACTGTTAGGCGAGCAAAGAAGATTCAAACATTGTTTTGAAGTTCACATAACACATAGCACTTTAAATTTTTTGTCCTAATTTTTTAAAGGGTAAAAAATCATACCTGCAGTGTATATGATAATGGGTTTGGTTTCAACTCCTAAAAAATACTTCAATATATTATTAAAAGAATGGCTAGTGAACAACTAGAAAAGGAAGCAATGACCATATAGCTCCAATATGGTTCCGTCAGAATCACGTTATGACAGACTTAACTTTTGTGCTTTTTTTCCCCTTTTTAATAGACTTACTGAACTGATGGGTTAGAGGAACGCTGAAGATTCATCTTAATTTTTAGCAGAACACTTAACTAAGTTTCTTTTTATATTGTGTTGGGAAGGATACAGCATGAACTAAAATGATAGTACAGTTCAGTGTATTTAGAGTTTTTTGAATGGCCAGACCCACAGAGTAGGCATTAATGTTTGATATCAGCTTGTAAAGAGAGGTCCATAGGTCCTACAGACCTATGCTTGGCCTAATGGTATTTAACTATTTTTTTCAATCTCGAGATGAGCACACACTCCTTTACACTTAATATAAGTGTGCAGTGCTATGCACTTTCAGAGTTTTCTCATTTCATTGTCACAGCATATGTTCATCAATTTTGGTATTTGAATACCCACTCTCTAACATAGTATTTGACACTTAAAACTTAATGAAATTTTATAATTTTTGAAAGTACTTAATGAAGCTATGTTCATGAATTGAATGATTTGAAAATTTGATGTCACTGATAACTATATGATATATAATAACACATATTTGATAGTCTACAACTGATCATTATATAATACAATGTTTCTAGATTCTTATAAACCTATACACACACATAAATATATATATATATATATATATATATACACATTAATTATTCAGTCTCAGAGAGGGAGGGACTAGGGACTTTGGCAAGGGTCTTCTCTAGAAAATGGGATTTGAACTAAGTTTTGAAGGAAGTCAGGGAAAATAAGAGGCAGAATTGAGCAGGGAGTCATTCTAAAGACCTGGAGACAGGAGAGGGAATACTATGTGTAAAGAGTAGGACTTGGTCCAGTAGAGCTGGATCATAGAGAGTGGGGAGCAAAATGTAAAAAAGACTGAATGTAAGAAAGGGACAGGTTATGGAGTTCTTTAAATTCCAAACAGGGGAATATATATTTGATCTTGGAGATGATGGGGAGCCATTGGAGTTTATTGAATAGAATATGTCTATACTTTCAAAAATCACATTGGCAGATAAATGGAAATGGATTGGCATGCAGAAAGAATTGAGGCAGGGAGGCCAGTTAGAAAACTATGATAATAGTACAGGCGAAATGGAATGGGAAACTGAACTACATTTGTGGTTCTATGTGTGGAGAGGAAGGAACATATACAAGAGATGTTGTGAAAGTAGAAACCTCATCATTTGAAAATGGATGGATTATGGGGTAAAGAGAAAATGAGGAGTTATGGATAACAACAACATTGAGGCTGGGTAACTGGGAAATTGTTGGTGCCCTCATTAGTAACAAGTTGAGAAAAAAGAGAAGGTTGGGGTGGGGGCAGGAAGCTTATGAGTTCTATTTTGGGCATGCCAAATTTCAGAGGCCTATAGGGTATCCAGTTCAAGATATCCAAAATGCAATTCTTGATGCATGACTTGCTCATTAGAGAGACAAAGGCTGCATATATATAGATATAGATATAGATACATCTGGGAATCATCTGCAAAGATGTGAAAACTGAACCCATGGGAACTTGTTCGCTAAATGAGGTAGAGTGAAAGAGAAGGTGGAGCCTTGGGGGACACCTATAGTTAATAGACGAAGTGTCAGAAAAAATAGATTGAAAAGAAGATGTCAGATGTCAGGCACAGGACTGAGGATAGGGTCATAGGGTCATAGAAACCTAGAGAGTAGAAAGCATTCAGGAGTAGGTGCTCAGTAGGCTCAAACGATGGGGGGAGATCAACAATGATGGGGATCTCACTGGAGAACCTTAGACTGCAATTCCAGAGGCTTACTACTGCACCAGCAGACGCCTGTGACTACCACTCTATTGCTTCTGAAGCAGTTACTAGGTGAAAATTTCATCTAAGTTTGGGGTGTCTGCTTGCTTGGAGCAGGGATGTGTATAGCATTACAATATGTAAAGGAATTTTCTACATTAAACTTGAGAAATTTTGGAAAAAAAATGGACTCTTTGGTTGTATCTTCTTGCCTCTATCCTGGGTTCTCTTTTCTCTTGACAATCTCTGTGCCTTGGTGCTATGTCTTGTCACCTTTTGGATTCAATTACCATTGCCATGTAGATGACTCCCAGATATATATTACAGCCTGAGTCATTCTGAGCTCTGAGCTCGTATCGCCAAAATCTATTGGACATTTTCGACTTGATGTACCATGGGCACCTCAAATTCAACATGTCCAACTCATTTTCTTTCCTCCAAAATCTCTCTCTTCCCTAAATCTCCCTGTGTCAGCACCACCCCAATTCTAATCACCCGTCATAATTACCTACAACTCTTCATTTTCCTTATTCCTCATAGCCAACCATTTCCCAAATTTCTAGATTCTACCTTTATAACATTTCTCACATCTGTCCTCCTGACTCATGTATCCATGAAGCTCCCTCACCCAAATATACCCTCATCTCTCACCTGAATCATTGCAACAGCCTTCTCATTCGCCTCCTTACCTCAAGTCCCTCTCTCCGGTTCAGCTTCCGCTCAGCTGCCAAAAATGATATTCCCAGAGCATAGGTCTGTCTAGTGATCATATCACACTCTTACTTTTAAAAAATTAAATTAAAACTCCATTAGCTCCCTGTTACTTCTGAGATGAATATACAAGCCCATCTGTTTCAATCCCTGTAAGCCTTTCTTTCCAGGTCTATTAAACATTCCTCAGCCTCTCCTTGCTGTTCATGACACATGGCATATCTCCCATCTCTATGCATTCCCAGGCTGCTCTGTCTGCATCAAGTGCACTTCCTTCTCACTTCTGACTCTTAGGATCCTTAGTACCCTTCATAGCTTCCATGTAATCCTTACATGAAACATCTCTGAAACCACTCCAACTGTTGCTGTCCCCCCAACTAGAAATAACCCTTGTCTTTGCACATATTTTGTTTTTACTAGGTGTAGGTGTTGTTTCTATCAATAGAGTGTGAGGTCCTTAAGGGCAGTAATTGCTTCATTTTTATATATCCCCTAGGCTAGGCACACTATTTGGGCACATAAGAAGCAATTAATAAATGTTTGTTGAATGATTAAAAGATTATTATAGAACACTTCATATTTTAATCTCTGTCTCTCTCTGTTTCTTTCTCTCTTTCTCTGTCTCTGTCTCTGTCTCTCTGTCTCTTTGTCTCTCTCTCTCTATCTGTCTCTGTCTCTCTTTCTCTGGCTGTCTCTGTCTCTCTCTGTCTCTCTGTCTCTCTCTGTCTCTCTCTCTGTCTCTCTCTCTCTCTCTCTCTCTCTCTCTCTCTCTCTCTCTCTCATATTTATTGCCAGTCACATTTGCTTGGAAGCAATCTTTATTTCCATAGAGTTCATCTGCTCCTGCAGCTCATCCCCTCCCCCATCTCAAGTTATAATTCTTTGTTTGTGACACATCCTGATTGTTTGCTGTGTAAATGATTATGATGTTGCAAACAGGATTATGACTGGAGCCGGGGAATAACCAGCAGGAGCAGATGAACTCTGAAGAAATAATGATTCTCTTCTTTTCATGCAAATGCCTTTTATAGTTAAGGAAAAGAGAAAATGGGAAGAGTAGTCCAAGAAATACCAGGTTGATAACTTGAACGCTCTTCTATGTTGACAAATGGAATTTTTCCTGTCCTTAAAATGTCCGCAATTTAACTCGAAAATGCTTTTTTTAAAGTACCTAATATGTGTAAAGTACTGGGGCTACCAGGACGAAAATAAACGAATATCACCCCTCCCCCTTTCTCCCAAAGAGCTTAAATTTTATCTGTTATGTAAAATAACCAAATCTTCAATGAGTCTGACAGGAACATCAGTGGGTCATCTTATTCTCTTCTGCCCTAATGAAGAACTGTTGTGACAATGTTTTTGTTTAGTTGTTTTTCAGTCATATCTGACATTTCTATGACCCAATTTGGGGTTTTCTTGTCAGAGATACTGGAGTGATTACCATTTTCTTCTCCACTTCATTTTTACAGATGAAGAAACTGAGGCAAACAGTTCTGTAACTTTCCCAGGGTCACACAGCTAGTAAGTGTCTGAGGCTAGGTTTGAACTTAGGAAGATGAGTCTTTCTGATTCCAGGCTAGGCACTCTATCCCCTGGAGCCACCTAGCTGTGACATTATCTGTATTTCAATCTGACCACATAAGCCAACGTTCAAGACGCAAATGATGGCGTAGAACAAAGTCGTTAAACTAAATTCTGTGACTTCTTTTTGATAACTGCATTTCAGCATAGTTAATTTCCTTTGTAATTTCATATGTTTTATGTATTTAAAAGCATTATTCTGAGAAGCATCCTACTGGCCACACCAGACTAGAATAGAGCTTTATGGCACAAATAAGTTTAAGAATTATTTTTTTTACAGAATTTCAAGATTTTTTATACTCGAATCAAAAATTGTCTCCGTTGAGAAGTATAATAATGGGTCCTCTAATTTTCACTATTTAAAGAAATCTTATTTGCCCAATATTTGTTTCTAGCATGCATATGTTAAGGCACATTTTTTAGTGTCATTTTCTGATTTTTGTTCTGGGCAATATATATATATATATTCATATAGTTCTAGGCTATGTATACATACACATATAACATGTATAATATATACATACACACATATATATATATACAAATATACATAGACACAGATAGATAGATAGATAGATAGATAGATAGACAGATAGATAGGTAGGTAGTTAAGAATTGCTTTTGGTTTGGTTTGGTTTGCTTTGGGACTATAGCCCTGAAGATCATCATGTCTAAACCTTTCCTTCTCGTTCCACTCTGTTTGGTCTAGAGTCAGGAAGACTTGAAATCAAATCCAGCCTCAAATACTTACTAGCTGTGTGACCCTGGGAAATTCACCAAACTTTGCCTCAGTTTCCTCATCTGTAAAATGAGCTGGAGAAGAAAATTGCAACTAAAAGGTGTCACAAAGAGTTGCACAGGACTGAGAGATGACTCAACAGCAGCAACAACAATGCCAAGTCAAATGCTGCTTAACTTGGCTTAATAATAGCTAGCATTCACATAGTACTTTAAGGTTTTCAGAGTACTTTACAAATACTATCTCACTGAATCTTTGAAAGCCCCCTGTGAGGTAGGTGCTGCTATTTTCATTTTACAGATGAGGAAACTGAGCATAAGAGAGAATTAACTTTTTGCCCAGGGTCATGTGTCTAGTAAATGCCTAAGGCAGGTTTTGAATTGAGATTTTCCTGATTCCAAGATCAACACTGTATCCTTTTGGCCATCTATCTGACCCCCTCCTCCCTGCTGCCCCCTCAAAAAAAAGTCTATACTTAAACCAAAATGAATACTTATTAGTCAGCGATAGTAGAATGGAAATTAGTTTACAAATGTAAGTGCAAATTGGGAGAAAGGCCAAGGGAAAGTTGTTTTGGCCTGATACTCACCTCTGTAGGTATTGGTTTGAGAAGAGGTTCTCATAAGAATCTCGTTAAGATTTGGTTGGACAGCTAGATGGTGAAGCGGGTAGAACACGGGGCTTGGAGTCAGGAATGCCTGAGTTCAAATGCTTCCTCAGACACTGGCAAAGTCTCTTAACCCAGTTTGCCTCAGTTTACTCATCTGCAAAAAGAGCTGGAGAAGGAAATGTCAAACCATTCAACTAGACATGACAGAAGGAGAAGAAGAAGAATTATTGATTGAGCAAAACTTACCAGATTTTTTTTTCCAGCATTGACCTCACCTGCGACACTTAAGCAATGACTAGATGATATTGATAATAATTTCTCTCTAGAGCTAATTTTACTCAGGTCTCATCTGTGTTTTTTGGTGCATGCACCCATTGCTAAGAGTAGTTTTTACCTCCTCAATAGTATATATATTCTTCCTCAAGAAGAATATGTTCTAGACTACATTGCGTGTTGGGTACTTGGGCCTTTCTCCTTAAACCTGATCAGAAAAGTGCAACCAAGGAACCTGTGAACTAGATCGTGTTGGGTTTTTTATGATGCAGCTTCACTTGGAATGTGAAATAAATGAATGAAAAAAGTACGTAGTTGTTTTTATATTGTTTGCCCTATTAAATGTGAGCTTCTTGAGAGCCGCCATAGTTTTTTGCCTTTCTTTGTATCCTTGGTACTTAAAACAGTTTCTGGCACAAAAAGAGGCTTGTTGGCTCGAGTAGGAACATTGATGTGCCAGGTATTATCTTGAGTGTCTGGGCTGGAAATATAAGCAAACAAGACTTCTGCCCTCAAGGAGTTTACATTTAAATAGAGGAAGACAACACTTCTAAGACAGCAAGATTTGGAAAAGGGCAGTATGGGGCAGTGGAGAGAGCTGGGCATGGCTTGGAGATGGCTGAAGATTGGTATGCTAGACCTGGGACTGGGCATGACAACTTACAGATCAGAGCTGAGGAGCCCAGGGCCATACCAACTCACTACATTAAGGCTAGAAAGATCAAAGAAAGGGGAGGGGGGCAGAAAACATCAAAATGACTACAGTCTATATGTAAATTGTAAATCTTGTTTCAGCCTGAAAGAATTCACTTTGGTTAAATAAACATCTGCTTAATCATTATTCAGGTTTTGTCACTTTGCAGTTGGACTCCTTGAAAGGCATTCTATGAATTATGAAATCCAATTTTTGTCCTTAAACTTCTGTCTTTGGGGCTAAAGACCAAACATTATTCTATACCTTGTTTTGTTTCTTACTCTTCTTCCCCAAAAAGTGCAAATGGGATTGCACACGTGCGCACACACACACACACACAGACACACAGATCTGCACGTGTATATGTATATACACACATATACATGCATACATACATATACATATACATACATATATAGTAATAGCATATAACTGCAATTTATTTCAAAAGAATAATATAAACATTATTAGAACGCTTTAAAATGTATAATGCATCAAGCTCCTAAGATGGATTTATTAAGAGAGTGCAAATGAAAAATGCCTTGCTTTAGAGGAGTATGGCTTGCAAATTAAATAGGTTCTAGAGTTCATGTTTGTGTCAATTCCACTGCCACAGCACTATGAGGAAATCCTAGGGTCCTTTCAAGAGTGACATACATTAGCAACCGAGAATGTGCTTTCTGCTTTTCTAGGATGCCGTTTGGTTGTGGGCTGCATGTGCAAGGGGGCATCAACCCCTACTTAGAACACTTGTGCAAAACAACGTAGCAGATGATTATTATGGCAGTTGAAGCCTGTGTCACCCACATCCCCCCTTTATTGATTCTTGGAATGTTCCCATTTTCTTCTTTATGGAAGAGAAACGAAATCAGAACCAGATGTTTGTGATTAAAATAAGAGATAATGATAATAGAATAGAATTTTGTACCAAGTTATGTCTCCTGCTACCAGATAAATGTCAAGGTGAAAACAAACCATTTATCCCCAAAATAAACATTATACTGGGGTTGAATAGTTTATTGTCAAAGTGTGAAGCAATTATACTAAGACAGCAGAAAGATTTAGATTTCTCATAACAAATCATTTAGAAAACATTGAGATATTAATGGAACAGATTTCATTGTACTGTTAGGGAAGAATTAAAAATAAAGCAAATCAGAAGATGAAATATTCGTTTCAATGTGCACATTTTAAAAATGCATTTCACAAATGATTATTTATTATTTACTGAAGTGTGACACGTACTTTAATAACCTAAACTAGATTTACTTAGTTGGAAAACGAGCAGGGTCAGTTTTCCATCCTCTTTGCTCATTCCTCACCCTCATCCCCACCCCCTTTTCCTATTATCTACTTAGGGAAGTAGAAGCTTAAACGTCCCCTGCTTTCATTTGGTTGAAGAGAAATTATGTTGATTGATTCTCCTCTGGCATTAGAGAAACACAATCTCAGAGCAAGAAAATGCTTCCTGCAGTTCTCCTCCCTCCCTACCCTTTAATTTTCTATTTATCCCACATTAAGAATCAGATTGAATAGAGGATTTGGAGAGAATAATTTGGGAAACATTTTCCTTCCTAGCTTTCAAGGTACAGACAGAAGGGGTACACAGGAGCAACATTTGGATAAGGAAGGGAATCCTTCATCTGCACCTTGGCCTTTCTCCCTGAATATGACCAAGGTATTTATCTAGAGTGCCTTTTTACGAATATTTAATAACTAAGCCTGAAAAGAACTAACTTACTCCCATTTAATTTAAACTTATGAAAACTCCATGGGTTTGTGGAAGCTGATACCCAACCACGTAGCATTGAGAACTGGACTTGATGTGTTTTCATATCTAGTCTACCGATACAAGTCATAGCACCAAGAGACAGGGTGGTGTACTGATAGGGCATTGGACTTGAAGTCAGCATCACCTGCATTCAGATCCTATTTCAGACACGGGTTATGTGATCCTCAGCAAGTCATTAAGCCTCTCGGCCTCAGTTTCTGCATCTGTATAATGAGAGGATTGGCTTCCATAACCTCTGAGATGTGTTCCAACTTTACATCTAAGACATTGTGTCTTTTCGTTCTGTGTCATCATCTCTCCACTTCTCAGGGTGACGAATGGGGCACTGGGCTTCTCTGTCTGATGTCTCTCATTCCTCCTCTCTGACTAGGCTATCCTCCTTTCCTGAGCATACATGACTTCAATAATGTATTATTATTGCAAAACATTATATAAATACTAGCATTGTTTTTATTGTAAAATATTTGGGTATAATTTAATTGATTCTGAAAGGTAGTCAAATGATGACACAGAAGTAACTGGTGCCTGGTTTGGATCATTACCTGGCTTCGGTAACTACTGCCTGTGTGACTTGGAGACAGTTTCTTCAACTTAGTGGGCATCAGTAAAATGAGGGATTTGAACTAGAAGATCTCAAGGGTCCCATTTAGCCCTAGACCATAATTCCGTGAGCTTTTGTCTAGATTGATAATCTGTCTTAGCCTTGCTGTTTCTATGCACCAATCTATGCATGTGTACATGTGCTCAAACTTTGTGTCTTCCACTAGTGGACAGGATTAGTGTTGGAAGACCAGAGTGTTGGAGCTGGAAGGTCCAACCTTGGTTCCATTCCACCCTTGGTTCATTGGCTAGCGTAGCTTTTAGCTTTGTGGGGTTCACAGAGATGAATATATATGCACATATATCGTATATAATAGGCACTTAAAATGCATATTCGTTGATACTTGCAAGCAAATCCAACGAACCTGTAATATGAGTTATTTATGAGTGTTAGACTGTTTTGATCTGGTCTGGGTCATTGATTTCAGATCTTTAGGGGATTTCCAGTGTGTCAACTTGTGTGTAACATAGAGCTGCCTGGGGCACAGTGATTAACTGACTTGTCCATGGTCACACAACTGCTGTGTATTAGAGGTAGGTCTTGAACCCAGGTTTGCCATGATTCTAGGGCATTCTGTGTGTTAATGTATGTACACAGGACCTTCTCAAAGCCTTAATACAGTTTTAAGATAGTTTAAAATTTCTCTAAGACTTTGGGGACATTCTGTGTGTGATATATATATATATATATATATATATATACACACATATATACATATATTGTACATATATGTACACATATAATATACATATACACACAAATCTATGTATCTGTATTTATCTATGTATCTATATATCTATATCTATGTATCTATGTATCTACATGTCTGTATCTATGTATATATGTATCTATCTTTGTATCTATCTGTCTGTTTATCTATCTATCTATCTATCTATCTATCTATCTATCTATCTATCTATCTATCTATCTATCTAATTTGACCAGTCCTGCTTCTGATTTGATTGTTGCAAGTCCCTGGATAAGCATCTGCTCTGCATCTCCAGTCCTGTTCCAGTTTTAGCAATGTTCAGGGCAGCCATTAAGGGACCGCTCACCTTGGGTCACATATCCAGTATTAAAAGTGAGAGTTGAACCAAAAGCCCTCTTCCTGACTCCAAAGCCAGCTGTCTCTGTCCACTATACCATACTTCCTCTCATGTATAAAATACAAGTATTGAATAAAATATTTGTGGTAACAGTTTCTAAACAACATTCTATAACCAATACATTATTGTAGAAAGACTTTGCCAAAACAAGACAAAATAAAAACCAGTCAGTAACACTTCTCAGCCTTATCTTGGACTTGTCCCCATCTGAGACATGTTTAGCAGCTTGGCAGTCACTGAAAGTCCCAACTGAGAGTCTGGACTGCCTGGTATCAGGGTCACGATTTCATCTAAAGATGGGGCTGACCAAGCTCCGTGGCTATTGTCTGGCTTTTTTGCTGAGACAACGTGAAGATCTCTTCTCACATGTTTATCTCCCAGTTAAGTATGCGGGAGTGGGGGCGGGGCAGGAAGGCAAGAAAAGAAGCTGCATTCACCACATTCTGAAGAATCAGGGGATAGAAACATAACCAAGATAAGCTAGACTAAAATAACTTTACGACCTTTGCAAGAGCATGGGATAGTAGAAGCCCTTAGCAAAGTAGACTTTGAACTCTTCTAAGTTTTGTGAAATATTTTTCAGTGTGCTTTATGGAAATTGGCAGTATTTTTTTCTAAATAAGCTCAGCATTGTTTTATTATATGTAGCTCGAAGAGCAATGTGGTGAAAGATTTACTAAATCAAAGACTCGTTCATTCTGTTTTATTCAGAAAGCTAAGGGCATTTTGTAATTAGTATACTGTTTCATCTCAAATAAAATAGTATGAATATGCATAGGATGCATGTGCATAGGATTATGTGCTTAATATTACGAATAAATGTATCACCCAGTATAATATATCTCATGACCTAAAATAGATCGAAACTATCAATATCTGTATTTTCTCAGTAGAACATTAACCAGAAATATTGAGTCATGCTCATGATTGTACCCCACCCCCCACTTTTGTTATCAACTATTAAACACTTTGGCAAGTTACTGGTTTTCTCCCAGCCTCATTTTCCTGATTTTTGAAATGGCGATAATAATAGCACAGGGTTATTGTGAGGATCAGATGAGATAACATGTGTAAAGCCCTTGGGAAACTTTCTAAGTGCTAGCTATTATTAATGTGTACTAGTGGTAAGTACACCACATTAAGTCCAAGGTTATGGGTTCAAATCACAGCTGTATTGCTTACTATGTCTATGACCTTTGCCAAGTCTTGGTCTCTGTTTTCTGATCTGTAAAAAATGAAAGAATGGGGAACTAGACACTTCCATGAGCAAAGCATTCTATACAGTGAAGGAGCTTATAAATCATAAGGAGTCCAATATGTGTTATCTATAATAGTGAAACACAGAAAAAAGGAGAATTTAAATAGAAAACTTGGAGATACTAATGTATCCCTGTTTGCCTTCTCTTCCCCACTCACATTCTCAGCTCCCTTTTCTATGTTGTCTTTGCCTATCTAATGTAAGCTTTGGGAGGTCTAGGGCTCTGGTTTGTTTTTATAGATTTCTTCAGAGCCTAGCACAGCATCTCATACGTAGTAATCACTTAATATCTATCTATCTATTTATCTATCTATCTCTTTCTCATCCATCATCTATCTTCTCTCTCTCTGTGTATCTACCTCCTATCTTTCTATCTTTTTCTATCATCTTTATATTTCTCTATCTTCTATTTTTCTGTGGTCTATCTATAATTTATCTGCCATCTCTCTATTTACCTCGCTTCTATCTTTCTACCCACCTTATCTATCTTCTATCTATCCATTCACCCATCTAATCTCTCTATCTCACTGTGTATCTACTTTCTATTTTTCTGTCTCTTTATTTTTCTATCCCTCTACCTTCTTTCTATCATCAATATGCTTCCTTTCTATAATCTACATGTAATCTCTCTATCTCTCTATTTATCAATGATCTTTCTATGTGCCTAGCTTCTCTCTACTTTTCTATCTACCTACCTATTACTTGCTTACCGTCTATCTATCTATCTATCTATCTATCTATCTATCTATCTATCTATCTATCTATCTGTCTATCTACCTATCTACCCACCTTCCTATCCTCTCTCTATCATTTATCTATAATTTATTTCTCTATCTGTCTCTCTGGGGGCTTTAGTTTACTATATTGGTCAAAGGTTGTATTCCACTGTCATAGCCTTACATAATCCATACAATGGCACAACTTTAGAACTAGAAGGGGCCTTTGAGGACAAATAGGACAATCCCTACATTTTACAGATGAGGAAACCCAAAGAGGTTCAGTGACACCCAATTTTATAAGGTCATGGATTTAAAGCAGGAATAGGCCTCAGAGGCCATCTAGTCCAACCCCACTTATTTTTACAAATGAGGAAGCTGAGGACCAAAGCAGTGAAATGACTTGTGGAGATCATCCAGCAGTAAGAGGCGGAGGTGAAGTCTGAAAATAGGTCCTCCAGCTCCAGAGATGATGCTCTCTCCTTAAGGTCACTACCAGGCTGTGATTAGGCATCGAAGTAGTGAGGAAGGTCCATTTCATCCCCCTACTAATTCTTTGATAAGTTCAAACTGCATTGCTTTAGGTTTGGGCTTCTCTCCTTGCCCTGAACACCTCTTGTTTGAGGGCTAGAAAGCAGTGAAATGGCAAAAATGCCAAGAGCTAGATGAAGAAAGAGAAGCCGATGACCTGGAAAATTTGCAAACTGGAAAATCAGTTACCGAGTAATGGAGTGCTGGCTCCATGTAACACAATTTAGATGCCATTTGATTCTTAGCAGCTGTGGAAACCAGTCAGGAGTTTTCTGTAAAGAGTTTTTCCTGTACAGGCCTCAGTGCTACCTCGAGTATAATGTAAAAGACAGTTTGCCCATACCTGATCACCTCCAGCAGGTAACAACGTCCCATCCATGCTTGGCGCTTTTGACATACTCATCTAAGGACTAAACCTGTTCTGCCTTTGAGAAGATTTTCAGGAAAATCATTTGTTTTGTTCTTCAGAGTGAACAGAGTTGATTGGGCAGTTCTATGTAATGTCTTCCACACTGAATAAACCCATGGATAGTTCCGTAGCCACTAATTCCAGTCCCATAACCAAGCATGTGGAGATGACATAGTGGGCACTGAACTTGGAATCAGGAATAACTGGGCAGTAATCTCACCTCACACTCTTAATATCTGGGCAAGTCACTAAACCTCGCTCAGCCTTAGTTTCATCATCAGCAAAATGGGGGCAATCACATCTGTAGCACTAACCCAAAGGCTTTTGCAAGGTTAGAATGTAATAACAGAGTCTAAGTACTTTTCCAGCCTTAACATGCTAGATCAATGTGAAATGTTCTTAGCAGCATTACTACCACCACCACTATCATTAGAGGAGATGCATCCCTTATCTTTGCTCCGGAAGTATCAAAGGCCAGACCACTATTATGCTATTGTTATTGTAAGGATAGAGAGGCAATCTGAAGTAGTCTATAGATAACCAGCCTCAGAGCCAGGAAGACCTGACTTCAGCTCTGATACACATTGGCCACATTACCCCAGGCAAAATCCTGGTCCCTAATCAGGGAGTCTAAGACTATGAGTCACAGAAAAATCAACCTGCATTTGTGGATAGAGTTTCCTTATGTAGAAGTTCCCTTTACCA
>CM053626.1:20188960-20199865 GCA_028646595.1 Phalanger gymnotis | reverse complement strand
AGGAGAAGGAGAAGGAGAAGGAAGAGGTGATTTTCCTTCTCCCCGCACATTCTGGGCATCTGTCACCTACAGGTCTAGCAGCACATCCTCCTTGTAAGATGAAGTGAAAGTAACAATCCTAGAGATCTAACTCAGGAGTGAATGTGAATTGAAAATCAAGAAAGATTTCACTTCGAGAGACAATTCCTCTACTCTCTTTTTTCCTACTCATTTCAGGGTAAATGATTGGAAAAGTAGGGAAAATCCAGGACAACCTGTCTATAGAGGACATGACAGTTAGAATCAGTACTCTTGGCTAATGTTGGGCCTCTAAACCTGACAGATGCCTTTATCTGTGGCTTCAATCTCTATTAGGATAGGAGGTGGTTTGGTTTTTAGAATGTCAGAAATTCCAGTCCTTTCTGAAGTCATGAGTCTGTCTTTTAGTTTCAATGAACTAGAGCAGGAATAGTATGGTGCCCCTTCAAATAATCATTCAAGTCAGCATAAGTTTATTTAACAACCTGAATAACTGGGAACACACCAAAAGGGAGAGAAGATAAATGTGAAAAAGAAGGCGTGTGTCTGAGCTATTCATGTTCCAAATTAAAATACACACACACACACACACACACATACAAACACACGCATGCATACAAATTGTAGATTTAGAGCTGGGAGGAAGGAAAAAGGAACAAGCATTTAGTAATGCTTAGTGTATACTGGGCACTGCACTAGGTGCTTTTTTAAAATCTCTTTTGACGTGCAAAATAGCCTGAGAGACACTCTTATTATCCCCATTTTATAGTTAAGGAAACTGAGGCAGAGCTTAAGGGACTTAACCAAAGTCACTCAGCTAGAATGTAACTGGGGTCTGATTTGATCCAGGTCTTCCTGACTCCAAGCCCAGTGTTCCATCTACTGCCTACCTAGATGACTCAGGGAAGAAAAGAAGGAAGGAAGGAAGGAAGGAAGGAAGGAAGGAAGGAAGGAAGGAAGGAAGGAAGGAAGGAAGGAAGGAAAGAAAGAAGGAAGGAAGGAAGGAATGGAAGAAGGAAGGAAGGAAGGAATGGAAGAAGGAAGGAAGGAAAGGAAAGAGAGAAGGAGGAAGGGAGGGAAGGAACAAAGAAAGAAGAAAGGAAAGAGGGAAGGAAGAAAGGAAAGAAAGAAGCAAGTATTTATCAAGCACTGTGCTAAGTTCTGGGGATTCAAATATAAGCAAAAAACTAGATAGTTTCTTCTCTCAAGGAGCCTCCCATCTAATGGGGGAAGACAACCAACAAAAGGGATACACAAAGCAGGGAGAAATGGGGAAGGGACCCAAGACACCATCTAATTCAACCCCTTCTATTTGAAGGTGACAAACTGAGACCCTGGGAGATTGGGTGACTTGAAGGTCACTCAGCTGCCTGGGGCTGAACTGAGATTCCAATCCAGGCTCTCTGGCTTCTAAGCTAGCATTCCTGTCACTATGCCAACCTTTCTTTCACTCATATAACTTTACTTTTAAAGATAGAATGTGCAAGTGAGAATTTTTTTTTTCCCTTTTGGGTTTTTATCATACTTCCGGGTAAAAATTGACTGCTGATGTTAACCCTTGCTGCCAGTACTTCCTAGGTTAAAATAAGAACAAAGGAAGGGTCAAGCTGCCCTGGTGGACACCTAAAGATTGGCTTCCAACTGTTTTCATAATTATTTTTAAAGTTTCCAGGTATTGTCAAGGGATATTTGAAGTACTCTGCCTTTCTCTAAATCTATGAATTTACAATTCTAACAGAAAATAACTTGTCTCTCATATTTTTTGAGCTCATTGATTATGGAGGTACACATGAATAGTTGCTACTCTTTGTATGTTTATGCACACACAGATTAATATGGTCTTTCTTAGGGAATCAATATATACATGTATATATTGTATGCATAGAGATATACAGATCAGGAAAAAAAAAACAGCTAAATCTCCATTAATGTGAACAATGGATCCCATGAAGTAATTTCATTACTTGAATTCACACTCCATACTTCTACTGGGTTGGAACCAATTTCCATATTTTATATAATTATAAATTGAAATAGTATGAATTTGAATACTCGTGACCATTTCAAATGAATCATTATTTACATGGATAGGAACCTAGCTTTGTATGCTATAAAATAAATTTATTGAAATAGGGACAAGTTGAACAAAAACTCCTTTATTAAGTGCATACTATGTGCTAAGCACCATGGGATACAAATAGAAAAATTGAGCCAATTCCTTATCTCAGGGAGCTCCCATTCTACTTGGAGGAGATAACATATAAAAGAAAGTTCAGCTCCAAGGCATATGGAAAGTTCTGGAAATCCTAAGCATGGAAAGTAAGAACCAGAAGACCTCAGGCTACCGAAGTGTGTCAGATGATAGTTCCAGGGGCTAAGGGGCAGATGATAAGACCTGAAGAATGTTAAAAGGTAGGGGCAGGTATAAATGGTAAGTGTGGATAACTGGAAAGTCATGTAAAATTTTTGAAAGTCACATCAATTTCTGTGTACAGAAAACATTATTAAATGTACAAGTGGGGTGAAACAATGTGACATCATACACAAAACTGGCCTCAAAACCACAAAGACCTGGCCTCAAATTCTACCTGGATCCTCATCAATCACTTAGTTTCTCTGTGTTCTAGGCAACTTTCTAAGATTTTTACCTGATATGCATTGGTAGAAGGAATTCCCTCCTGTTGGAGTTCCTTGTTTCTACTAATGAAATTGCAGTTCCAGATCCTATCCCCCTGTTCTCCTACTGCATACCTCCCCTGCCCCTTCCTAACTATGAAAGATGGTTTGCCCATTTGTGTGTGTGTCTGTCTGTATTTCTAAACCATGAAAGATAGTCAGTCAATTTATGTGGACACGTGGGCATGTGTATTCCCTAACTATGAAAAATGATTTGAATAAAAACAAAAGTTTATCTCTACAGTAAAATTCCAGTTATCCCTCTTAATAAGCTGGAGAAATGACAGGGGTAATTGATACATATGGATAATTCAAAACAATTAACAATGGCATTGAGAAACCACCATGGTCAAATTTGAACAACACTGAATGTAGCAGAAGGTAGGAGAGCCTGAGGCCCAACCCCAGAGCCAGTGGAGGCTCAGTCCTCTCTGCATCTCAGGTTGTTTACCTGTGACCAGTGGTTTCTTTCTCCTTGGAGATCATGCTCAAATGTGGTTCCTCTAATTATGGAAGAATCAGGCAGACAGATAAGCTGCCCAGAATTTGCATGGATATTGACTGCATCTGCACAACTCACAGGGCAGAGGATTGAAGGAATAGCATGGAGGAACCTGCCAATTTCTCATTCATTTGCTGTGTGACCTTCGACAGTAATAACAATCTGTCCTCTTTCATGTAGGCCTGATACCCGTCCTTCTTACCTCACAGAATTCTTATGAAGATCCCATGAACAAATGTGATTAAGACAATTTTTAAAACTGCATTATGATTTGGAGGCAGCATATTTGTGGTGGCAATAGTGAGAGGTTGAGAGTCAGAGGTCCAAGGTTCAATTCTGGACTGTGCCGCTTACTCCCTACTTGTCCAAGTCATTTGCTCAAGTTTCTTATTCTTGAGGCCTCAGTTTCCTCATCTGCAAAATGAAGGGGTTGGAGTAGATGGCATTTGAGATCCCTTCTCACTCTAAATATATGCTCTCATTATCACTATAGTCGTTTCCTTATCGTGGATGTCTAGGAAGACAATGGCCATGAAAAAAAATTGAGATTTTCAGCTGCATTTTGGGGAGAAATGACCAGGAAGTATAAGAGTTGGGGAAATCAAACCATATGTCTGAAGCCCTGAGAACCCAGAATGAACTTGATTTCATTTTGTTTCATTCGCATTTTCTTAACATAAATATTAATTATGCATAAAATAGATTTACATTATTTGGATAGGCAGCCCACTTTACGCAAGCATTGCAAGGCTACATAAACTTAAGTGAATAGACGTAAAACTACTTATGGAAAGTCTGAAAGTAATACAGAAATATGCCTGTAATCAGCATGCATTGGAAGGGGATGCCTGGTTAATTCGGATGCATATTGGGAAACTAATCTATCACTGATGTGGGGATAATGTACTACTAATTACCATTCATTTGAGCCTGTTAATATCTTGTTTCCCACCCGCAATGTTCCCTCCTGTTGTCACGTCTGCCAAGCAGATCGACCTGAGTCATTTGATAAGGTGAAAGTGCTGGAGGCATTCAAATCTCTAACCATTTCTGTTTCATCTATAGCTAAGATTTTTAACATTTCAAAGAGGAAAAATTGGAACAATTAGCCATTATGGGGAAATCATCCTGTTGTAGGGTCACATACAAGTTTATATTTAGAGCTGACTGAGATAAAAAGGAAAAATATGGTGACACGAGAATTGGAGCTTGTAGCTAGTTTGGAAGACATTTAACAACTGGGTTGGTACAACTGGGGTTTCTAGATCAGTGTTGGCGGGTATCCTAGAGAAGTCAGAGAATCTCAAGGACTTAAAGAATTTGAAGATAAACTGAATATTAAAAGATATTTTGTGAAAGAAGATTTCCTCCTCATCATTTAGGAGGTTGGTACAATAAACTATAGGGTTGGATAGCAGGGAAGGGATAATAGAAATCAATTCATCTAATTCTCTCATTTTACTGAAGAGGAAACTATTTCAGAGGGGAGCATTGCCTTCCCCAGTGTTCCCTCTACCTGGAATTCTCATCTGGCCCAGCTCCCTATGGAAATATCATTGTTATTATCATCATTATTATAACTATTATTGTTAGGTGTGATGTGTTATGGATGAGTATGGGACTTAGGAAAAGCTTTAAGGATGAGGTGCTATTTGTACTTGGCCTTGAGGAACAGATAAGATTCTAATAAGTGTCTGTTGTCTCCCCATTAGATCATGAGCTGAAGGGCATTGACTATCTTCTTTCTTTCTTTGTACCCACAATGCTTAGCGCAGTGTCTAGCACATAGTAGGTGCTTACTAAATGTTTATTGATTTACTGACTAGATTTAATGAACTAATGTAGAGGAGTCATTTCTGCTATAGGAGACAGGGGGATTAAAGACCAGGGGATAGAATATGTTAGGGGTGGATGGTGTGGCAGGAATAGTGAGTGAGTAATACCCCCTGGTGTTTATATAATCCATACACACACATACACACACACACACACGCACACACACACAGACATATATACGTATATCTCAACTCCACATTCCTCAGCCCTCTGCCCCACCCACCCCCAAACACACACCAGAATTATCTTGGATTTATTTTGTATATGTTTGTACACTTGGGTGTATCTGTTGTTTCCCAGATAGAATGTGAGCTTCCTGAGGGTAGGAACCATTTCATTTTTGTCTCTGTATCCCCAATGTTTAGCATAGCTCCTGACACATAGTAGGAGCTTAATGGATTTTTGTTGATGGACAGATAGATTGAATAAAGCAAAAACATTTAAGCCATACTTGCCAATACTGAGATTGAATTTCCCACAAATGGAACTTTCACAGATTGGTTTATCCTGACTTTGAGGGTCAATCCAAACTGTGACTGACTATAATTATCGTTATAAAGTGAGGACATGTTTTAAGATGTCCCAGAGAGGGTGGGGCTGCCCTGACTTGGGGGCTCATAATGGCATCAGTCATTTATTCTAACCATCAGCAGTGAAAGAGACACCTAATCTTCCAGCACACCCAAGGTGGCCTTGTTATGGTGATGACGGATTCAGTTCTGTCAGCTCTGGCAACATTATGAGCCACCGTGACCAGGGATATTTGATTGGAACTGAAACTCTGAAAGCATGAAATCCATGTTGGAGCCTGTCTTTTTAAAGCCTTCATTTCTGAATGTTCTCTGTGACTCATTTTGAATTTCAGTAATACGATACAGAAGAAGCTTTGGTTCCTTTTCCCACCTTGTTTCCCACTTCTAAGGACTTTGTGCCTTAAAACAGCAAAGCAGTGTCGATCTTGTGTTCACGACGATTGCGCCAGCTCTCTGGCTTATTTGAAAACAAAACAATGGAGGTTAAACTTTAACAATTCTGTCTAGCCAATGCTTATCGAACACTTGCTGAGGGCAGCAGCAGGCTGGAGTCAGGAAGATGCGAGTTCAAATGAAACCTCAGACACTTACTAACTGTGTGACCCTAGGCAAGTCACTTAACCCTGTTTGCCTCAGTTTACTCATCTCCCAGGATTATTGTGATGATCAAATGAGATAATAATTTTAAAGTGCTTAGCACAGTGCTGGGCACAGAGTGTTATTATTATTTTATGCCAGACAGTGTAATAGTCACTGCAGATAAAGAGACCTTAAGAAACTTACATTCTGTTGGGGAAAACAGCATTTCTGCTGATAGGAAAACAAAATCGATATGAAAAATACAAAATAAATATGAAATAATTTGAGAAATGTGAGTAACTATGAGAATCAGGAAAATTTGCTAGCATGTGGTCCTTTAGCTGATCCTTCCTTGGGAATAAGGATTCCAAGGATTCCAAGTGACATAATTGGGAAAGGTGAGTGCTCCGCACATGGGGAGCCATAGCTTGTACAAATGCAGGGAGTCAAGAGATGGGATTTCCTTTGCAGAGAATAGGAAACTGACAAGTTTGATGGAGCCACAGAGTACATGAGGGAGTATAACTTGAAATTAGTCTATAATGATAAATTAGGATTAGGTCGTGAAGGAATTTGAACGTCAAGAAGAGGATTTCACCTCTTAGCTCAAAGGCAACGGGGAGTAATTTAGCCTACTAGCTATTTCTCAAGGGGCTTGTGTGGTTATCTGCTTTCTTAGGCAGTCAACAAGCATTTATTGAACACTTACGGTATGCCAGGCATTGTGTTATAGTCCAGGGGATATAAAGATAGGTTAAAAAATCCATGTTCTTGAGAATCTCAAACTCTAATGATAACATTAAATAACTAAGTACATATAAGATACATCCAGGGTAAATGAACAGCGAACTCAGTCAGGAGACATTATGAGCCAGAAAGTTTAGGTGGTTTCAGATGAGTCTTGAAGGAAGCAGGGGAACTGAAAGGGAGAGGTGAAGAAGAAGATTCCAAGCATGAGAGAAATTCACTTTACATGAATTATATGTGCAGTTAGTTAAAATGAATATAGAAAAAAGACCTCTCAGAACTGGTGAGGAAGATATTTATCTATTATTATTTTCACTGTCATTATTTTTTTCAATGTTTTCATTTTACTCTTGATGTACTCCAGACCAAATGGTCTTAGGCCAAATGACCACATAGCACTATCCAATTCTGCTTAATGTGCAGTAGAAAATTCCACAGGTGGATAAAATGATTGCTTTTGAGGAGAGGAATTGAATAAATGTTTCAGAGTCTAAATGCATCTTTGCTAGGTTCAATGAAAGCCTCTTTGGAACAATTACAGAAGCAGAAAAGGCTGCAGGATGCCATGTTAATTTATTTGGGTTCCACTTGGTCTTGGTTTCTCTCCCAAGTCTCTATATTTTGAAAGCTTTTTATTCCATGTAGTTTGGTTGTTATGAGTTTTCAGTATAGTAGAATCTATTTAAAAGTTTTTAATACATCAGGATTATGTCTGGAAAGAGGAGAGGAGGAGAAAAAGAAGGAAAAGGAGGAGATGAAGATGAAGGAGGAAGAGGAGGAGGAGAAGGAAGAGAACGGGGAGGAGGAGGAGAAGGAGAAGGAGGAAGAGGAGGAGGAAGAAGAAGAGGAGGAGGAGGAGGAGGAGGAGGAGGAGGAGGAGGAGGAGGAGAAGAAGAAGAAGAAGAAGAAGAAGAAGAAGAAGAAGAAGAAGAAGAAGAAGAAGAAGAAGAAGAAGAAGAAGAAGAAGCAACCTTTTGTTGATTCATCTCATGAAGATAACCTTTAACTTCAATCAGTCCTATGGGTTGTAAGAGACCTTGGTGGTTATCTGGTCTAGCTGCCTCATTTTACAGAGGAAGAAACTGAGGCCTAGGAAGTTAAAATCACATGCCTAAGGTCACATAGCTAGTTAGGAACACAGCCTTCCGGTTCCAAATCTAATACTTTTCTCATTTCCCCTGTCAAGGGAACTTTAATGAATTGATCTGACTTCCAAATATGTAAGGAAATGCACAAGTTGCCTGTTCACTCTGTTGTCTAGTCACAGGTGCGTAGATGTATTGGGAGGTACACTAGTAGTAATCTATTCTATCTAATCCCTGCATTTTACAGATGAGGAAACTAAGGCCCAGAAAAGTAAAATGACTTTCCCAAGGTCATTCAAGTAGTAAGTAATAGGATTTGAACTTAGGTCTTCTGATACTTCATCCTTTCCACTGAACTACACCCCCTCTCATAAGGAATGACTTTCAAAGACACAAGATTTAGCAAGCTCAAACATGCCAAACATGCTATACATACATACGTACATGTAGGCATATGTACAGGATGTCCCCAAAGTCTCAGTGCATTATTAAGCTACTAACACTTTACTAGTTATGAGATAACTTTTAAATAGCTTTAATAGCTATTAAAGCATTGAGTGATACTACACTAAGACTTTTGGGCCACATACATACATAAACATCCATGGACACACATACACATGCATGCACATATTCATCTATAACATAAAATATGTATTATATGCATATTATATATGTATTTATACATATATAACAATGTATTATATCCATATTATATATGCATATGCACACATATATAATATGTAGGCTGCACGGTTTGATTATTTGTACACATGATTCTATGTAGGATCTCATATTTTTGGATTGTTTCTTTATAGGAGTTTGTCAAAATAGCTGTGTCTGTAATTTATGGACACAACTGCAAAGATTTATACTTTTAGTAGTTTGACTCAGTTTCTGCTATTTTTAGACATTTTTCCTATTCTGTGGTTTACAGAAAAACATGAGCATTCTCTTTGTATTCACTGCAATTTACCTTATGTGCACCTGAATCAATTAAATCAGTAACATAAACAATGTTTTATTTTATTCATCCCTTGAGACTGAAAATGCATATAACCTAGACTTCTCTTTCCCTCTCTGTCTCTCTGTCTCTGTCTCTGTCTCTCTCTGTCTCTCTCTCTCTCTCTCTCTCTCTCTCTCTCTTGCTCTCTCTCTCTCTCTTTCTCTTTCTGTCTCTCTCTCTGTATCTCTGTCTCTGTCTCTCTGTCTCTGTGTCTCTGTCTCTGTTTGTCTGTCTCTCTCCCTCCCCCCCCCACTCTGTCCCTGTCTCTTTCTCTCCAATCAACATCACTAATTGCAAACTATCCAATGTTTATGAATTACTTTGGCCAGAGGAATTTTTTCTTGATTAAAAAACCAAAATAAAACAAAACTTTAATGAGAATTAAGTTGCGACTTTCTTTTTGGATGGGAGAGGCAGAGAGGCCTGCATGCTAATGAAATAGGTTCCTGAAAGATAATAAGTTCTCAAAACAAGTATTAACAGACTTATAAGCAGGGCTGGAGAGGGGAAAATGATTGCTCTTTCCCTAATACTAGCTTGTGATTAGACTGCGAGCTTCCTCAGCTCAGGGACTGGTTTTGCCTTTCTTGGCATCCCTGGTGTTTAGCAGATGTACTTAGTAAGTTCCAGTTAACTTGTCTACCTGACAATTATTAAGGACTTTGCAAGTCTGTAGAGTACTTAACCCACAACAACCATTCAAAGCAGGTGGTACATATCTCCTCTCCATTTAATAGATGGGAAACTTGAAGCTCCAAGAGAGGGAAAATAGAGTGATTTGACCAAAGTCACGAATCTTGTGAAACTTCCCATCAAGAAGAGATTCAAAACCCCCACTCCCCGTTTTAGTCCCTTTCAAATTATTTTTATAACGGAACACTGCCTAAGTCAATGCCCCATCCCCATCCTCCACCGGTGACCTTTGTGCAGTGTAAGCAGAAGGAGAAGTGATTCCTGATTGTCTGACTATGCTGAAGCATGAAGGGCTGTACCTGGCGTGTGAAGAAGAGGCTTTTTGGGATGGATGGAAGACTCAGAAAGGCAGTCATGAGAGGTAAATACAAACTTTCAGATGGCTGCTAGGAACCCAGACATGTAGGGAGACCTGCTCTCCACCCTCCACCTTTCCATGTCCTTTGGTTTTTAGTGCTTGAAAACTGGCGATGGTGGAGAGTGGAATCCCCCTTGGTGAGGTCATTCTCTCGGTTTGTGCTGAGATCCTATCTCTCTCCCAGCCTAAGAACTCATTTACTCTTCTGTGCTGTTTTAGTCTGATGGATGGAGAAGGGTTAGAACACTGGGCCTAGAGTAGCCAGATCTGAGTTCAGATTCAGTCTCAGACACTTACTAGCTGTGTGATCTTGGACAAGCGGACAAGTCCTGGGCAAGCCACCTTCGTCAGTTTCTTAATTTGCAAAATGAGGAAAATAATAATACCTAGCTGGTAGGGTTGTTGTGAAGTTAAAATTTGATATTTGTAAAGTGCTTCGCAAACCTTAACGGACTATATAACTGCCACCACCACTACTACTACTACTACTACTACTACTACTACTACTACTACTACTACTACTACTACCACCACTACTATTGTCATCGTTATTATTATTATTGTTGTTGGTGTCCTTAGGTCTATTCTAATCTGTATAATTTCCATAACTTCTTTTTTTGTGCTTGTTTTGATAAAGTGATATACCAGCTATGTGTGACGATGGCCTTTGTTTAAATTGTGTTTGGTGGGAGGGAACTAAACTGGTGGGCGTAAGCTAAGTATTGCCCCTTCCCTGAGAGTGACCTGAGAAAATGGTATTAGTGCTGCCCATCCCCCTACCCAGTAGTGTCCTGCTAGTCTACCCATATTTGAGGTGTGGTGGATAGATATGGATGGTGTGTTGGTAAGCAAAATGGGCTCCTTAGCACTTA
>CM053626.1:20168399-20188460 GCA_028646595.1 Phalanger gymnotis | reverse complement strand
GAGTCGCATGTGTGACTCACCCCTGATGCTGACAAAGGGGTTAGCCTCCTCTTCCTTGGAGCTCATTCCCACAGCTGTGGTGGCACATGTAACTCTGGGCCAGCCCTTGTTCTGAGCTCCCGGGCTGAACCTAGATGTTGGTAACTATGAATTGTATTGAGTCTGTCTGTTGATGTTTGTAATTTGTTTGTATTTTGCTCTGAATTTCAGTGTGCTGGCTTTTCCCCTGAACTAAGTGAATGATATTTGTGTGCTGAATTAAAGTAAGCTTGCCAACCCCTTCACCTTGCTTTCCTTAGTTAAGCAGATCAAAAGAACATGTGCTTTCTGGGTGCTGGCAGCTTTCTGGGTGCTGTGGGTGGATCTTACACCCCCACAGAAGCTGCTAGCCAGATTGTGGAAACAGATGGATAGCCCAATGCCCCACTTGGAGACAAGAGAAGAAGCAGCAAGTGCCTAACCATGGCAGCTGCAATTCACGAAGACAGAAATTATAGTCTCCAGCTATCCTTCCATCCATCCATCTATCCATCCATCCATCCATCCATCCATCCATCCATCCATCCATATGCTTTATGCTTTACTTTGTATCTTTGTATGTAGTTTTATGCATATGCAATTTCCCTTTAATAGGAGGCCAGCTTCTGAGGGCAAGAATTGTTTTTATTTTGTCTTTCTTTTCTCAGCAACTCATACAATTCCTGGAACATTGTAACGAGTGCTTAACTTTTAACAAGCATTTGTATAACTTAATAACATTTGTATTAAATGTAATGACCACTTAATAGACGCTTTTTGAGTGAATTAATATAAAAGTAGAAGAAAGGAGAGAAGAGGAATTTACTTTGGTGTATCTTCAGTAAAAGAAAAACAGAATTAAAGTCCCAAGCACATAACCAGAGACCTGTCAACTCTCTCATTGAGTCACATTTCATCTTATGTATCTTCTCACACCTTCTCAAGCATTAGACTTTGCCATCTGTGGTGCCTCTGATGCCTTGACTTCATGAGACCTTGCCTTGAGGGTACTTGCCAACCTGAGGGGGTTAACTCCTATTCTGCAGCCTGCACCATCATGATTGATTACTGTGTCAGAAAGTCTGCTATATCGATCCAGCACCAATCATTCTCCACATCTTGACGTCCTTCTCTGCCTCCCCCATTCCACCACTGCCACTTTTTAGCTTTGGACCATGATCAGATCACTTATAGCTTAGCTACTAGAAAGGACATGTCCATCAATTCCCCTATAACTCTGCTGACCATTAATATGACTGCCCAAATCAAAACTCTGGCTACCACTCCTCTACCTGTGTTGTCTCTCCTGTTCGAATGTAAATTCCTGGAGGGAAGTACTCCTTCGCTTTTGGATTTGTATTCTCAGCAATTATAGCAGTGTTTGGCACATAGTAATTACTTAAGAAATGCTTTTATGTTCATTCAGTCATCGATGAGCTGGGTCCCCGATAGCCTAAACTACATTAGAAAACATACAAATTTTCAACGTGTGTAGTTTATGGCAGTCTCAAAAGAATCTCTCCTGGACGAATCCTAATTTTCAGGCCGTGAAATTTTAGGGCAAGGCATGTAATTTTGGGAGCCTAATGTTACCTGCTACCCCAGGGAGTCGTGAGTATTAAGATGGGGATCTCATTTTCTTCTGTACCTTGCAGTAATTCAACTGAAAATAATTAGAACTTTCTGGAAACCCCAGAATGGAAGCTTCTTTCCTGCCCAAGTATTCTTCCAGATCTGTGGGAGCTGGCCATATGGCAACACATTCTGGGGCCAGTAATGAACTAGAGGATCTAGACAGCCACATGGCTCTCACAATTTGTCCTTTAGGGCAATCATGGCGATTAATCGAAGCTACTTCGTTGAGGGTTCTTGGAAGTTGTGCAAGCCTCTGGGTTTCAGTGTGTAGAATATGAGACAGTCAAGACCCTAAACAGATGTTCATCTAAGTTATTATGGTGAAGATTGTAGAGAGGGAATGTCTACAGGAGTCAAGCTAGGAGCACCCAGTGACTGAAGAGAAAAGAAACTTACTTGTGTTTACTGGCAGGGCATCCAAGTCACTCAAATAATACTTAAAAAAGATGATACTACACTGAGGTTCCACTATACTGTTGTGGAAGGCAATCTGGTCCAATAGAAAGAGCCATAATCCAAGGGTCAAAGGACCTGGATTCTTGTCTGCTCACCGATCCACTCATAATGAGATCTTAGGCAAATTTCCCCATCTGTCCAATAGAAAAGCTATCTCACAAAATCACTATGAGGAGAAAAGTGATCACTCACATATGATTGTGTAAATACATTAGTCAGTAGTTAAAAAAACACACATTAAGTACCTACTATATGTTAGGCACTGTTACTAAGCCTTATCTCAAGGATCACTTATGGGCTTTTAATTTTTTTTTTCAGAGTATGTTTAATTGTATACAATTGGAACTAGGGTAAACAGTCCAATAGTCTAGTTCCAGGGTAGGGAACCTGAGGTCTCAAGGCCACAAATGGCCTTCTAGGTCCTTGGGTGTGGCCTTTTGACTGAGTCCAAGTTTTACAGAACAAATACTTTTATTAAGGGGATTTGTTCTGTGAAGTTTGGATTTAGTCAAAGGATCACACTTGAGGACATAGAGGGCCACAGGCTCCCCTGTCCCCAGTCTAGTACAACCGATGCCTTTGACAGAACATCTTAATGCTTAGCACTGGGTCTGCTAGTTGACTTATTGACACCTGAAAAACCTTGTGTAGCTTCAACTCAAAGACCTCCTGGAGGGGGCAAACCCAGTAGCTGCTGAGGCGCCCAATCCACTTTGGCACAGTTCTGACAGTCATCCACCTTAGATTTGCCCCTCTGCAGATTCCTCTCATTACTCCCAGCTCTGCCTCTGGAGCCAAACAGAGCAAGTCTAGTCCCTTTTCTCTGTGACAGATAGTGCTTCAAATTTTTCAAGACAACTATCATGCTTCTTCTAAGTCTTCTTTACTGCAAACGAAACGTGCTTGTTTCCTTCGACTTCGCCTCTTCTGGCGCAAATACAAGAGGCTTCACCTTGCTGGCTGCCCTCTTCTGTGTGATCTCCATATTATCAATGAATTTATTAAGCTGTACTTCCTAGAATTGAACACAGTACTCCAGAGGCAGGTTGAGTGGGAAAAAAAGCTCTGAATTTGGAGTCAGACGTGGGTTTGCCCCCGGGTCCGAAAGTCTGTGTACCTTAGGTAAGTCCATTTATCTCTCATTTCAATTGTGTATGAAATGATGAATCATTTAAATTAGGTAATGGCCCTTACAACTCTAACATTGTTTTATTCTCAATATATTCTGATCAGAAGAAAGAACATTGGACTTTATGACTTTTCATCTGAGTATAAGTTTGTCTGGGCCACAGTGGTTAGAGTGCCAGGCTTGGAGTCAGGAAGATTCATCTTCTTAAGTTCAAATATGGCCTCGGATACTTACTAGATATATGACTGGGCAAGTCACTTAATCCTGTTGATCTCAGTTTCTTCATCTGTAAAATGTACTGGAAAAGGAAATGACAAACCATTCCAGTATCTCTGCCAAGAAGACCCCAAATAGGATCAGAAAGAGTCGGAGATTGCTGAAACAATTGAACAATAACAAAACAAACTTGTTTCCAAATCTCTGAAGGCTTAAACATTGGACCATATCCTATGTGTAACTAAGATTCCTCTTGGGCGGTATTGTCACTTTTGAAAAATACATGAATTTATTAATAAATCATAACCCATATTGCTTAGAGTTCATATAGTCTTCTAAATGCCTAACACATGGCAAGAAAGCAATGAAGACCTTACCCAGTACTATTTAACAGCCTAGGTTTTAGTTTCCATCTGAGAAGTATTTTAATTTGTTTTCTTTTGGGTAGTAACCTGACAGAATCACAACTGTGACCATTTAAACAAAACTCTTTCTAGTCCATCTTGTGTGGATTCCCAAAACTGATATACTGTAGCAGAACGATTTACATCTCTAGATTGTAGTTTTCAATCAGCTTTCCTTTTAAAACTAGACAGAGTAGAAATTGATCATTGTAAGCCTCATGCTTTTTTTCTGAGCCACCAGTTAAGAGGATCTGAATCTATGATTGTTTTTTCATTATGAGAAGATGCCAAGAAATTTGGATGTTTTTCCTCTCCTTTCTTTATCCAGACTGTGTAAATGATTTGATCCCAATTCTGGTACATACGGTCCTTCTCCCTAGGCTGAATCATCACACTTCAGATCAGTTGTACTCGGTGTACCAACCAAACTGGCCTACTAGCTGCTTCTCCCTAGGCTGAATCATCACACTTCAGATCAGTTGTACTCAGAGTACCAACCAAACTGGCCTATTAGCTGCTTCCTAAACACAGCCTAATGTTACATTTCTTGCTTCAGTGTCTTGGCAAAGGCTGTCCTCCATGCCTGGAATTCTCTCTTTCATCATGTTTATCTCTTGGAATCCCTAGCTACCTTCAGGTTTCATCTCAAGGCCTTCCTTTTCCTGGAAGTCTTTTTTTTACCCAATCCATAATTTTTAAAAAAACATGTATTCGCTGATATACGTAAATGTTACTCCCCTATACATGGCACCAGTAGAATATAAGCTTCTTGAGGATAGGGAAGGGAATGTTTTCATTTCCATCTTTGCGTGACCAGAGCCAAGCACAGAGCCTAGCACATGGTAATTGTGTTTTTTTTCATAAATGTTTTTTTCTAATTACATGTAAAAACAATTTTTAACATTGTTTTTTAAAAATGTTGAGTCCCAAATTCTCTACCTCCTTCACTCCCTCCCTTCTCCTCTCATTGAGAAAGCAAACAATTTGATATAAGTTGTACATGCGTGGTCATGGAAAATATTTCCATATTAGTCATTCTGTGAAAGAAAAGAAAGATTAAAAATTAAAAAAAGAAAAAAAAATAACAAAAGTTTAAAAAATGTTTCCATCTGAATTCAGATTCCATCAGTTCTTTCTCTGGGGATGGACAGTATTTTTCATCATAAGTTCTTCAGAATTATATTGGATCACTGCATTTCAGAGAGTAGCTAAGTTATCCACAGTTTATCATCATAAAGTGTTACTATTACTTTGTGCAGTATTCTCCTGGTTCTGCTCACCTCACTTTGCCTCAGTTCATGTTTTTTTTTTTTTCTGAAAGCGTCCTGCTTGTCCTTTTTTATGGCAAAGTATTCTTCCATCACAACCATATAAAACAACTTGTCTAGCCATTCTCCAATTGATGGCCATTCCATCAATTTCCAATTCTTCGCTGCCACAAAAAGAGGCGCTACAAATATTTTTATGAATATAGGTCCTTTTTCTTTTCTTGTTTAAATCTTTTGGGGATAAAGACCTAGTAGTGGTATTGCTGGGTCAAAGGGTATGTATTGTCTTATATCCCTTGTGACATAGTTCCAAATTGCTCTCCAAAATGGTTGGATCAGTTTACAACTCCACCAACAATGCTTTAGTATTTAAATTTTTCCATATGCCCTCCAATGTTATCATTATCCTTTTCTGTAATTTTAGCCAATTTGATGGTATGAGGTGTTACCTCAGAGTTCTTTTAATTTGTATATCTCTAATCAACAGTGATTTAGAGCACTTTTTTCAAAGTACTAGAGATAGCTTTGATTTCTTCATCTGAAAACTGCCTGTTCATATCCTTTGGCCATTTATCATTTGTGGAATGACTTGCATTTTTATAAATTTGACTGAATTCTCTATATATTTGAGAAATGAGACCTTTATCCAAGAAACATGGTGTAAATTTTTTACAGTTATGATTACTGTGCATTTCCCTCCATTTTATTATCCCTTATTTATCCTTCTCTCTCTCCTTTCACTTTGTCCCTCCTCAAAAATATTTTCTTTCTGACCATTGCTTCCCATAATCTGCCTTCCCTTCTATCAACCCTTCTCTTCTCTCTTATCTCTTTCCTTCCTACTTCCTTGTAGGATAAGATAGGTTTCTATACCCAACTAAATGTGTGTGTCATTCCATCTTTGAGCCAATTCTTATGACAGTAAGGTTCAAGCTTTGTCTGCTCTGCATTTCCCCTCCACTGTAAAAGCTCTTTTGTACTTTTTTTATGTGAGATAATTTATCTTGTTCTACTTTTCCTTTCCTCCTCCTTACAGTGCATTCTTTTTTTTGACTCCTTCATTTTATAGTTTTAGATATAGCTCCCTGACCAATGTTGAGGTTTGGGGGTGCTAAACAAGGGTCTTATCTGAATGAATTTGACACAAGTCTTCTTTCAGCCAAAGACAAGCAAGGTTTATTAAAGATAAGGTATCTGAAAGTTTCTAATTGCTAATGCAAGCTGGCCAGATTGAATCTGAGCACTTTTATGGAAACAAGATGGATTTTATATGTAGAAACACTATGGGAGGGAACTAGGCATGTAGTCTGGGGAGACTGGAGGAGGTCTAGGGAGGATCTTGATGAGAGTGCCCAGTAGGCTGTGGTGACTGGAGGTGAAACACCTGGACAAAGAGAATGAGGTTTAGATAGAATTAAGGGTAGGAAGTAGCAGGACATAATCCAGAAGACAGATGATGAAGGGCTGGGCTAGGTTAAGGGTAATGGAGAATTGGGCAGAGCAATGATGAAAGGCCAGTTGAGAGGATTATAGCCTCAGGTGAATGTCAGATGATGTGGAGAAATTCAAGGGGGTTTCTGGAGCCTGTACCCTGTCAATATTGCCTAGAAACTACGTGGTCATCTAGTCCAACTCTATCATTCTATAGATGAGAAAATGGAAATCCACTGAGGTTGTGATTTCTGTCCTGCACGTCACACAGGTAACTAAATAATAGAGCTAGGATTTGAACCCAAGGCCTCTGTCTCCCAAACAAATACTATTTCTACTCTATTGTATACGATACATGTTCACACTTAATTCACTTATTACTATATCAAGAAAACATTTCCCCTCTATGAATTCTTTTCAGCAACCATATTCAATATCACAGTTCACTAGTGTCAGCTTACAATGGGGTTTGGAATGAATTTTGGGACCAATGCATATGACTTTGGTATCAAGGCCCAGCCCATCTGCCAGTTATATTGTTGCCATTCATTTATCACTGCTAATGAATTCCTTCTGTAAAACACTGTGCTCAGTGGGGGAATCAATGCAAGAAGTGTAACATCATGAGTCATTTTTAGTATTCTAGGCACTCAGATAAATCAAATTCAGGACATTTTTATGTCTAACTTCAAAATTCTCTCATATTGCTTGCTACCCTGGATGGCAATATACTTAAGTATATGTTTACTACTAATAGTGTGTTTTAGACTTGGTCTTCATTGGGCTCATTTAGATTTATTCTTGAAGTGTTAATTGGAGCTGCCAAATTTTCCATGACTTACTGTTATGGTCCCAAGTATCATTTGCTTTCATTCCAATTAGCTGCCGTAGAAGGTAATTGTGCAGTGACAAAGGAAGGACTCAGCTCCATCACTCAGAGACCCAAAAGTCATGCCCTGTGGGTGCCGACTTCCCTGAAAGCCTTCAGTGTCAGCCACTAATTGTCAGCTCTTTGTTTGCCAAGGTTGGACTTTTTTTTAGAGTTATTTCACTCCTTGCTTCAGCGCACATCCCCTTCTCCTTTCTTGAATAAAACTGGCTGTTCTTCTCATTAAACCACCATGATCCAAATGACAGCAAAGCATTGGGAGGAACAGATTGCATATAGTACAATTTTAACACAAAGCCATCAATATGCTATTTTACCACCCATCATCAGTGGTGAATTTCTCACAACTCCCACCACCCTGCCAGAAATGTCTTTTGTTGTTATATTTGTCATCACACTTGACAAACAAAAACGCCTCTTTTGAAGAAGGCTGGGGCCATGTAACCATAGAACTGGGTGATAGAGAAGACAAAACAGCTCCGTTGTTGAGTTTCTGCTTCATTCTCTCATCTTTCCCTCCCTCCAAAACAGTCAATCCTAAGAGTATCCCATGTTCTCTGACTAGCACTATTGAACACCAGTAGACATTGTCATTCCACCCCCCACCCCATTAGAATAGACTCTTAAAAAATGATGAAAAACTGGTGAGATTTTAATGATGGAAGAAAATGGCAGATAGCCTGGTTTCTTAAGGTTAAGTTTTCTTCCCATCAAAATATTGAAAATTAGACATTATTTATTTCACTATATGGAGACCTATATGGGGTGCGCCTCAATAATACTGTTGGTCCTGGTCCTGGACCCCATCTGGAATGTTGTGTTCGGTTTTGGACACCACAGATTAGGAGGTATACAGATAATTGAATGAAGTATTTAGCAAGTGATTACTATGTGCAAAGCATGGTGCTAATAAATGGGGATACAAATTCTCCCTGGTCTCAAGGAGCTCACATTCTAATAGGGAAGACAACACATAAGGAAGCTTTCAGCTTCAAGTCAGATAGAAGACTCCTATGATCCTTAGGCAAAGAAGATAGTAATCTCTCTTCTTTATGTCATTTTTACTTGTCACCTTCTGAAAGGCATCTGTGTGTGTGTGTGTGTGTGTGTGTGTGTGTTTGTATTACTTTAAGATTTGAAAAGCATTTTACTACACAATCTTGTTTTATTTTCACAACGACCTTGTGAGGCAGGTCCTATTATTACCAACCTGATTTTATAGATAAAGAAATTGATAATTAGAAATTTCAAATGAATTATCCATGGCCACACAGCTAGGAAGTATCTGAGGGAAGATTTGAACTCATACTATGAACTCTAAACTGAGAGTTCAATCTAGTAAAAAATATCTTGAAAATCATTGTTGGGCATTTCCCTCACCTGATTAAGGAGCACAACTAGAGGTAAAATGCATTCAGTTTAATTGTAGGCTTGATACTCAATCCAGGATTCATTTAGTTATTTATATTTAAGCAGTCTAGAAAAAATTATAAGCTTTTAAAATGAAAATAAACAAAATAATGACCTGGTTTTCTGTATCTCTTTGGGCCTGAGAAGAGGAAATGGGATTAGAATCTACCAGGAGTGATTTAATGAGGTCATGTATTTGAAAGCACTTTGAAAAATATAAAATGCTGATAATTTCAAGATGCATTAATATTTATAGTTCCAATTTTTACCTTTTATATATCTTGAAACATATAGCCCTCTTCAAGTTACAGAACATTTTAGGATAGGTATAGGGACTTGAACTATGATTTCTTTGGCACAGGGATATCTCCTGAAAAGAATCTCCTCTGCCTATGCAGAATCGCTTCTTCTTTGAAACATAGTCTTAGAGAGTAGTTTAAGATGCTGAGAGTGTAGGTGATTTGCCCAGGGTTCCAGAGATAGTATGAATCAGACAGTTCTCTTGAGCTCAGGTCTTCCTGGCTTCAAGGTCTGATGTCTATCCACTATATAATGCTATATACACATACAGAATATTTTATGTAGAATTATATGCAATGGGGAATTTCCTGACTGTGAAAATGGGAAGGATTTTTGCTGTCACTCAGAGAGCCTTGAGAAACCTCTTACACTTGAAGGAGATTCTTTTCCATTTAGTTTGAAGGTAGAACTGTCAAAGAGTTTCCAAAGAGTATTCCTTTTTTCAGGGGCAATGATACTATGATTTGCGATTTCAACAACATGTGTCCTCCCTTCATTGTTTCATTACTTTAAAAATCAACATTTCTCAGGGGAAGATATCTTAATCCTGTCACACTGATGAATTGTGTGAATCAAATTGTGAAAAATCAGAGTTTATGATGAATATTATCATGGTTGTGAAACTTACATCATTGCAAACTAAGTTATTTTCCCTTGTGTGTGCTTGGCAGACAGTGTAGACACAATTTATTTTAAATGCTAATCCAAGAATTAGTTCTTGCTATTATTTATTTGTGAATAGATTTGCATTATTCACATGAAGCAAAGAAATATTTTGAAAATCATTGTTTTAAGATATTTCATGATTAAACTAATCTTCTATTCCCAGAACTTGGATGATATCCTAGCAAGGCAACATTTCTCATGTTTTCCTGGGTCCAAATTGCGTTTGCTTAGTAATTTAAAAACAAACAAACAAACAAACACACATTCATGGAAAACTGTTGTTTGAATCATGGGCTTTAGGAGACATGTAGTAGACTGGTTTCCACTTTGGAGTAGAAAAGATATTTATGTGAAATATTCTGATGTATTCAAGTGAGTGTAGTTTGGAATTGCAGGGTTGATAAAGTAAGTGAGGTTGGGTATATCTGAGTAAATAAAATTATTCAACATTGCATCTTAGGTTATAGTAGCAGATTGATGGGATTTCAATTTTGTATTTAAGGCAACTCAAATTTATAGCTCTAAGTACTGGACTGGTGTGGAGGGAGGGGTCAGGGATGTTTAATGTGCTCTTTCAAAAGAGAAAACTTTCCATGGAAGTGCCATGATTTATTTGTCTATTACAAACTAGTCACATAGCTCTGTCATTTACTAGGAAGCTAGGTGGCACAGCAGATAGAGTGCCAGGCCTGGAGTTAGGGAGACTTAAGTTCAAATACACTTGTGTGATCCTTGGCAAGGATTAACATCTGTCTGCTTCAGTTGGCTCATTTGTAAAATGAGGCTAATAATAACACAACACCAGGTTTCTTGTAAGTATTAATTGAAATAGTAATTGTAAAGTACTTAGCATGGCGTTTGGCACATACTAAGCCCTATATCAACCCAAGTTCACACAATTATTGTCTGAAGTAGCATTTGAATTTGTCTTCCTAAGTCCCAATATTACTCTCTATCCATAGTGCCACCTAGTTGCCTTTCTTTGGGGAATGTGGTTTAGGTGATTTTGTAAATATTTTTCATTACCAAGACAATATTAGCATAAAAAGCCCCCCACTCCTGAGTTTGAATAGATGAATAAAAAGGCAGTTATTCATTCACTCAATAAATATTTATTAAGTAACCACTATGTGGCAGGTACAGTGTTTAACACTGGGCAAATAAATACAAATAAGGAAGACCGTCTCTTTTGTTAAGAAATTTGCTTTCTAATGGTAAGGTAGTACACGTAGAGGAATGGTGGCAAGGGAAATTGTGGTGGTCGGGTGTTTAGTTCAGGGAAATCATAGGGAACATGAGTATCAACATGTCAACATGTCCTTCCAAGGATGGTAGTGGTGATGTGAACATTATTCCCGAAGCTAGAAGTGAAAAAATGTGTGCGTGTGTGTGTGTGTGGTCATCGTAGTGATCATGGCTCTTATGGTATAAAGATTAAAATGGTGAGTGCTCACCAATCAACACCTTAGGCACCCATAGCGGATCAATGCAGTGACAGGCCAGAAATGAAGTCTAGAGCAAAGTTGAGAAAAAGAGTGTCTAAGTTGGTCTAGAAATGATGAAGGCTCGGTAATCAGGAGCCCAGTGACCCAGAGCAGGTCAACGGGATGCCAGAGCAGAAGTAGTTTTTTGAGCAGGAGCAAGGTATGAAGATGATGGGAGAGGTCAATCAATCTACCCCCTTCACTTCAACCTATTCATTTCTAGGTAGAGCACATTGCCCATCAGCTGTGCTGACCAAGATATATTCAAAATCTATGGGTTATCCATTCTTCATCTACTTTTTTTTGTCCTTGAGAGTATGTCATTGAAGATTGATTCCCTGTAGAATACTGAGACGTTTTATAACTCATAATTGAAACTAGTTATTCAAATAACAGACATTTCCAATTTAGACAGGAAGACTATATGCTACTGACTTGAAACATATGGAAAACAAGGAGAATTTCTACAGGTGAGAGAAGGGCAAATATTTTTCTTCCCCAAGAAGAGAAGAAATTAGCATCTAAAAGATACAGGTCAATTCAATTGGCATCAATTCCTGGGTAAATGCTGGAATCTATTATTAAAGACAATATTATTATTGTAGACAGGTGAACATCTAGGAAAAGATTAGAGTACCCCTCTCCCCAAATCACCATAGCTTCAACGAGGAGCTATTTCAGACTATTTGCTTCTTGGACAGTTACTAAACTTGTAGATTAGGAGACTAATGAAGATATAGTTTACCAATATTTTAAGGATTCATTTGGTAAAGCACATTAGGCTATTCTTGAGCAAAAGATGAAATTATATGAGTTAAAAAGTGGTATAATAAGGTATATTTGAAACTAATTGAATGGCTGGCTGCATAAAAAATAGCTATTAATGATTCAATGGTTCAACTTGGCAGGAAATCTCCAGTGTAGTGCCTTGAATGGGTGTGCTTGGCCCTGTGTTGGTTAGCATTTTTATCAGTGTTTTGGATGAAGGCACAGGTGTCATATTTTTGAAATTTGCAGGTGAATTAAATTATGAAGAATAGCTAGCAGGACAAAATCAGGATCCCCAAAATATTGACAGATAGGAACAGTTGTTATTTTTGTCATTTTTCAGTCATGTCTGACTCTGTGTAAGTCCTTTTGTAGTTTTTCTGGCCAAGATGCTAGAGTGGTTGGCCATTTCCTTCTCCAGCTCATTTTAAAGATGAAAAAATTGAGGCAAACAGGGTTAAGTGACTTTCCAAGTGCCACACAGCTACTAAGTGTTTGAGTCTGGATTTGAACTCAGGTCTTCCTAACACCAGGCCTGGTCCTCTATCCACTGTGTCACTTAGGTGCCTGATAACAAACACTAGCCTGAATCTGTGATAATGCAATTCAGTATGCAAGAATGTTATTTATTCAGAATATAATCTTCAGGATTTGAGGGTGTCATGGTTAGAAAATAGCTTGTCCAAAGGTGTTTCAGTGTTTCAGTGCTCAACATGTGTCAGTGATGAGACATCATAGTGGAAAAAAAATAAGCCCAATTCTGGGCTTCAATGAGAGAGCCATTATTTCCAGGAATATTGAGGTGATGGAATTACTTCACTCTTCCCTAGGTAGACTACATCTTACTAGACCATTATAGTCCGTTCTGGATGACAGAGTTTAGGGAAGCAAATGAAAAACTAGAACAGGGCTGGAAAATCTGGGGGCTTGAGGCCACGTGTGGCCCTTTAGGTCCTCATGTGCAGCCCTTTGACTAAATCCAGACTTCCCAGAACAAATCAGGATTTCATATGAAAATCTATTGAAGGAACTCTCTCTCATTCTCTCTCTCTCTCTCTCTCTCTCTCTCTCTCTCTCTCTCTCTCTCTCTCTCTCTCTCTCTCTCTCTCTCTGTCACTGTGTCCTAAAAGCTTTAGCTTAAAACTACAGTCAGACTTTTGGTATACCTTGCATTTAGCCTGGAGAAGAGAATATTCAGGGAAACCTGACAACTGTCTACGAGTATTTGAATAGTTGTCACATGGGAAAAATATATTCTGGGTAGCCACAGAGAGCAGAACCAGGTGCAATGGTAGAAGTTGTCAGGAGGCAGAACGAGGCTTGATATTAGGAAAAAATGAGAGCAGTTATTGCTAACCCAAAGTGAAATGGGCTGCCTTGGGTGCATCCCAATGGGTTATCCATCATTAGCAGTCTTTTGAGTGAAGGCTGACTGAAGACTTGTCACATACATTGTAGAGAAGATTCTTAGTCACGTAAGTATTAGACTAGATAATCAATAAGATCCTTCCAGATTGGAAATTTTGTGAGCCTATGATTTGGAATCAGAAGATCTGATTTCAATTCTTGGTTTTGATTGTTGTATGACCTTGAACAAGTTACGTAACCTCTCTAGACATTAATTTCATGTTTATATTGGCATTTGTTGAATGCTTGCCTTCACAAATTTTCTATTCATCGAGAGGACGTGTGTGTGTGTGTGTGTGTGTGTGTGTATGTGTATTATTTCATCACTCTAACAATATGGGAAGTCATGGCCTGGATATGCTTGCCTGCTATTCTTTCAGGTTCAGAGCCCATGTGTGTGATCCTTTCTTTTTTTTTTCTCCAAATAACTGACATTGCCAAGAAGCTCCTCTTCTTTCTCTAAGAAATTAAATTCTGAGATCCTCTTCTTTCTATGAAAGACATGAAACTTCCCCAGATTTCCCCCACTTCTTTTTTATATTAAAAAGAAGGTTCCAAGGCAACCCCAGTATTGGTGGCTTCAGTTTACTCATTTTTTAAATGAATGGGGGGGATATATGACATCTAAAGCCTCTTCTAGAACCAAAAATCTACAATCCTATGATTCTACAGGCTGATCTCCCTTCTGTGAGAAATGGAAAAGGGACTCAAAAGAATGATTGTCCACTATCCAGGTTATAAGGCAGAATGAAAAAAAATCATGGAAAATGTCAAAGTAAAAACAAAGAAGAAAAAAATATAAAGATAAATAAGTAAACAGTAACATTTTGGGGTCTTTGGAGGATGGAAAAATGAGATACAGAAATGAAAAGGAAGGATCTCTTAAAGCTGGGACCTCATAATAGATATGAGATTCATTTTGTAGTGGGGGAAGCTGGACCTTCTAAAGATGAAACAAGTATTTGACCTTCCCAGAAAGATGATCCAGCTTCAATAGATGATATTAAGAGAAAGTTCCTTTAATCAGAGTCAGAGGAAGAAGAGAAGAGACATTTTTGTTTGGTGACTTCTTGCTGAAGAACATGATGACAGATATTTGTTGAGTTGACATTAACAATAGACACGTCTGCTATCTTCTCATGGCAAATATCCAAGATGTGACAGACAACCTCCTAAGACTTGTCAAATCTGATGAGTACTACCCACCTCTGGTGATTCATGCAGGGACAAATGATCCTGCCAAAAGAAATACAGAAAGCATTGCCAAGGATTATGAAGTCCTGGGAAAGGAACTGAGGACCTTAGGAGACAGGTGGTGTTTTCATTTCTGTGACTGATCAAGAGCAAGGACTTTGGAAGAGAGAGGTGCAACTAGAAAGTGAAAACTGATGAAGAAAATATGGTCTGAGAACAGCTTATAATCCCCCCCCGCCCCCGCGCCTCGCCACGGATTAAAACACAGGAATGATGGCCTCTTGGACATTGATGGTGTGGATGTGGAAAGGACTGCTAAAAAGACCTATAATGGGGGCAAATTTATTTATTTGGAAGTGGTAGGCAAGGTAATTGGGGTTGAGTGACTTGCCCAAAGTCACACAGCTAGTAAGTGTGTCAAGTGTTTGAAGCCGGATTTCAACTCAGGTCCTCCTGACTCCAGGGCTGGTGCTCTATTCATTGTGCCACCTACCTGCTCTAAGGGGGGGTATTTAAACCTAGGATTCATGGACTTAATTTTTAAACATATATTTTCATAATGATACATCAGGATAATTGATTTCCTTTGTAATTCTATATATTTTCTTTCATGCTTTTCATGTTTATGAGAAAGGGTTGCATAGGTTTGACCAGTCTGCCGAAGAGACCCATGACATTAAAAACAAAAACAAAAAATTATGAATCCCCGGCCTAGAGTTTTGTAAATCTAATGAAGTGAGCTTTAAAAACTGAAAAAAGGGAGAAGACAAACATTCCTTATGCATATCTAATAAGGTACTAATCATAGACAGTAACCATGGTGTAAGAAGATAAAAAGTGTTGGAGGTTGCAGTAATCCACAGAAGACACAATCCAAGAAAAGATGCAGCAATAATAAAAAGCCATGGTTCCGTGCATTTTTACTAAGTTGTAATATGTTTAATTAGCAAAGAAAACTCAGAATTCTAAAGCATGGATTTAAATGTGGCAAAAAAAAATATCTCTGAGATTTGATGGGTTGGACCTGAGCCTCATGACTTGGAAAGATATCTTGTTCAAAATAACCAGGACAGGTAAAGGGAGGAGGAAGAAGAGTTGCATAATACATGAAGAACATAGCCTCATGGGAAAAATCCAGGAAACAGTAAGGGAAGCATGGCAGAGAACATTTGGGCAAAGATCAACAAAGAAAGAAATCAAAATTATATTCTTTTCAGAGGGGACTATAGACCACCTTAACATAAAGGGTCACTAGATACGGTTTTGGGGAATCAGATCATAAGCATGGTGTCGGACTGAGAGACAATAGTGTAGATGGCAGAATCCAATTATTCCATTACCCTCTGCAGTTCTCTACGTGTGTCAAAGGCAGAGAAGCTAATAGTTTCTTGGTTTGCCTTAATGATATCCCCACATTTCAATATATGGAACAAAAAACAATGGGAGGATCTTCTATGCTGAACTTTATTTTTGCCAATAAGAAACAGCTAGTTCCTGAAGTAGAAGTAATGAGAATTTGTTATGGGTAGTAGGAATAGCCAACTATTCCATCTTTGATTCTGTGACTGTTAGCTAGAGGAAATCCTGGAAAATGCTTTCTTTCTAGACTTTGGGGGAACAAGGTAAAAGAAAGGATAGTTAGGATACTATATCCCCAAATACTTTAGGATGAGGTTTAGTGGGGAAAGTGTCAAATGCAATGCCTGAGTGCCAAAGTCAATTGCATGAAAAAGAGATGGAAGGTATGCCATTAGACAGCAGTTCACACTGATAACCAAGTGTGTAAGTTCAAGGTGCTACAGAAAAGAAGGCATACATAGTTAAGGGCATTAGGAAATGTAGAATTTGGCACCTGAACTTCAGCTTAAAGGAAGAGATGGATTCTATGAAGTGAGTGGTGAGTTCATTCCAGGAATGCTGAAGGCCAGTGTTATCCTTCCTTCCTTCCTTCCTTCCTTCCTTCCTTCCTTCCTTCCTTCCTTCCTTCCTTCCTTCCTTCCTTCCTTCCTTCCTCCTCCAACTCTCCTTCTCTTTCCTTATTTCCAGTGTGTGGAGAGAGAAAAAAGGATGCTTGATAATTATACACACACACACACACACACACATATGTATATGTGTGTGTCGATATGTAAACATGTTTATATACATACACATATATGTATACACACATATATAAACAATATACATATGCATATATATGTATGCGTGTGTGTATATATGTATATATGCATATGTATGTATGTGTGTATTACATTTTGTTCTAGGGGCAATAGGAAGTCAGTGCATTGGTTAAGTAGGGGATACCCATGGGCGGGATTTGGGTTTAATAAATGTTACTTTAATAACTGCACAAAATAGACTACAGCGTGAAAGACTTCAGGCAGAGAGACCAACTAATAGGCTATTACAATGATTTAGATGAGAAGTGATGAGAGTTTGAATTAAGGTGATAGATAGGAAAGAAGATATCTGATGTAAGAGATTCTATGAAAGGCCAATAAAACCAACAGCTGTGGACTGGTCTTGTGGCAAGAGAAAAGCTGGCTAAATATATGTCTTGTGGGATCCATTAATAGCCTCATGATGTCAACAGAAAGCAAGGAAGGTCCCCAGCAAATTATATGCCCCCTTTCTCCCTTTGTCAAACTTATGAGAAGATACAGGTGCTAGTCATTAGAGATCAGCAGATTGGGATCTGGATGTTTGGAAGGAGTGTCCACTTTGACTAAATCAGTATCTCTTGGAGTATTAGGATAGCAAGTTGTGTCTTGTGCACAAAGAAGGATAACAGATAATGCAATGGAAAAGGTGCTGGGCACAAATAAACTACATTAGAAACACTGAACTGTTTCTGTGGGGGATAAAGCATATCGTCATCAGAAGCATCATCAGCATAAGGGATATCATCAGGGAGATTTGTGATAGAAAAGATAGGGCAGGTTGTGCAGGGAGACGGAATAAGGGGTGATTGATAGCTGGCCTATGGGTTACCTTGGTATCCATATGGGGTCATGGTCATAGGATCCTAGATCTAGGCCTGGAAGAAACATTAAAGGCCACATAGTCCAGCCTCATCATTTTATAGACGAAGACATTGAGGCCCTTGAATGATGATGTCCAGGGTTACCAGACGTTGAGCATCACTGAACACCAACCCTGACCATTAGCTCAGTAGACTTTTTAATATGCCTCTTGGCTGCTAGAGCAAGAGATCTATGGGAAGGTCCTCAGCAAACTGGAAGAACTCTTCAGGGAGCTTGTGGGGTGACACGGATGAGAGTCTTACTGGAGAAGCAAGGATGGGTGGGTTATTATCTGCACCCATGAAGGCAGTGTCTATGAGGAAGAGTTGACAGGGCCATTACATTGTTTAAAAGAACTGAATTCCTACAGGTGCTAAAAGGAAGAAACAAAATGACCAATCATTGACCTAGTGTAGTGCAATACATGGTTTATGCAGAAGCCATATCCTTCTTCACATGATATTTGTTATCTATTTGCTAGTGGTTACACACTTGGTTTGCTTAGGGTTTAAGCCACTTTGGGAAGTAGTTAAGAGATCTCTGATGGATCTCTTATTTCAGCTTTCTAGGCAGTAAACTTGTGAATGGACTTGCTGATCATCGTCTTCTGACTCAATAGCTTCTGTCAACTGTCCCATAACAAATATGGATTTCTATACACACAAATGTCTATATACATATATACGTGTTTATATTTATATAATCTGCTTATCTCTCCATCGATACGTCTATGCATATCTATTCATCTGTTTGTTTTTCTGTTTATCATCTAGCCATTTATCTCTCTTTATATCTATATATCATCTATCTTTTATTTATCTAATTTATCCATCTATCCATCCATCTTTATTCATCTTAAGTGTCCAGTTTTAGACACTTGCACAGATCAAAGAGTTCATAGAGAATATGAGACAGTTTTTTTTAAATACTCGTGCTTATGCAAAGTATAGTAGAACTTAAGAATTTCTTTAAATGTAAAACAATGCTTTGACAGACACTAACATTTTGTGCAATAGGACATTATTTGTTTTAGAAAAAGGTTCTTAACAAACTACAAAGACATCTTTTAAATAATTATCCAGGGTCTCATTATTAAGGCTTCTTTTGGGGGGGAAAATTAGGGAAATATCAATTTGGCATGTTTCTATGCAATCAATATTGAAAATTAAGTCAACAAATTCTACCTGAATGAATGAGGATGACTTCGAGCCACAAATGAGCTTGTGTTTCTTTTTCCTGGTTTCTGAGTAAATGTAAACTGTGCAAAACATTTTTACTTTGCATCAATGCTGAAGGCTTTCATTTTGATGGATAATTTGGGGAAGTGCGTTGTTCATTTGATCAGAAACTCCAAGAAAGGTCACAGCTGCACATTATTTTCTGTAATCCTTGCAAAGTGAATTTTTGACAATTTAACAGACAGTTTAAAGTTGCAAGACTTCAAAGGACAACCTTGTAGAAAGTATTCATTTCAGGCTTGCATTGCAAATTAAAATTCTTCTAACTGTCTTAGATAAGCATCACCAACTTAAATTTCATATGCTGTATGAGATGGGTCTGTTTTGAAAGTCAAAATCACTTTACCCAGTGTACATTTTGAATATTAAGTTTTTGCCACCTGGAAAATGTTCAGCATTATAATTTTAATGAAGCTGACAAGTAGCACAATGATTTTCTTTAGCCAAATCCACTTATTTATTAAACAACTGTAGTATGCTGGTCACTGTATAGACACATAGCCATATGTATTTGTCTTATGATAAAAAGAAAAGGGAAACGTGGGTAAGAAACACAAGGCAAAAACAGATATATATATATATATACATATATATATTAAAAGTTTTTTAAACATTTATTGACTAGAATGATGGCAAACTTAAGTCACTTAAAGAATAATCAAGAGTTGGCACTACCAAGTTCATCCATGCCCCCTCACCAGGGATACTAAAGGTAATAATTAGCTTCAAATGGGAAAAGGGGAACATGTAGAGCTATCTCACTTTGGGACATAATCCAACTCTCTACGACACAGGAAAATAGGCTGCATCCAAAAGGTCCAGTTAGTTCTGTTAACAGTAACCTCTCTACGTGACCCTGTCCAAATGTGGGGAAGAGGAGAATGATTAGAAAGAGCTCATTCTGCCATTTCTGGAATTGTCTTAATGAATTGCTTTTTAGACTGACTCATTTCTTATCCCATGGCTCATCTCTCCATGGTTCTTCAGGTCTGACCTTTGTCTTGTATATTTTAGCAATTGAATTCCAGTATTTGAGATGTTTCAGGCACCTTCATGGATTACTTCACTTAAAATGATAACATTTTAATGGCTCACACAGGTTTCATTAACATTACATTTCTTTTT
>CM053626.1:20136813-20167899 GCA_028646595.1 Phalanger gymnotis | reverse complement strand
GGAAAGCCTTCCTTACAATAAAAGATATCCAAAAGTGAGATGGGTCATTTTAGGATGTAGTGAATTTCTCTTGCAAGAATATTTTAAATTAAAAATATCGATAGAAGGACTGTGTCAGGCAAAGTATGAATCATACCACATGACTTCAACATTTCCTTCCAAGTCTGGTATTCTGTGATTCTGTGAAGTCTTCAAATAATTAAACATAGTTATCATCTTTTTCCAATTCACAGTTACCCAAGTTCTTTATTCTTTAGGTAAAATGCTTTCCAGACCACTCACCATCCTGGTTATGTTCATCTGTATACATATCAATTTCATCCATAAAATGCTTCATGTCATAGACAAATTTGATAAGCCTGCTGTCCGGGATTTTTATCCAATTCAACCAATAAACTGCTGAATAGGACAACACCAAATGCAACATTTTAACTAAGATTTTGGGGTTCCATCCCAGGAAGGGAGTGACAGGCAAGAGCATGGGTTGAATTTAGTATGATGAAATTCAGTAGAAAAAATTCACTTTTCAGATACAAGATAGAGGAAGGAGAATGAGATAGAAATTGTCCTGAAAAAGATCTGGGTTTTTTTTCAGCAGACCACAAGTTCAGAATGAATTAGCATTGTGATGTAACAACCAAAAAATTAATACACTCTTGGGCTAAAATAAAAGAGGCATACATTCCAATATGGAGGTGATAGTTCCATGTACCCTGCTCTTGCCAGACCACATATGGAGTGCTGTGGTCAGCTTGGGGCATTATAGTTTAAGATGACATTGATAAGTGGGAGGGTGTCCAGACAAGTTCAATGAGTATAGTGAAGCATCTCTAGTTCATATATATGAAGATCATTTGGAGAATATAGAGATGTATAGCTTGGAGAAAACTCAAGGAGGATATGATGGCTGTATTCTAGTGTTTGAAGGTCTGTCATGTATTGGAGGGATTGCATTTATTCAGTTTGTTACCAGAGATTAGAACCAGGAACAATGGAAGTTGCAAGGAAGCTAATTGAGGTAGATAACAAGAAAACCACAATGAGGACAAATTCCTCCAATAATTAGGGCTGTCCCAAGGTGGGAAGCAGTGTATTTCCCTTCCTTGAAGGTATTAGGACAGTAGTTGGATGTCTCCTTGTCCAGTATGTTATATAGTGAGGCCTCCTCTCATGTGGATGCTGGACCAATCAGCAGCAGGGCTTCCTTCCAACTTTCAGGATGCTATGATTTTTATGAGAGGATTTCCAATGTGTTGGGGGAATGAGGATTTGACTCAAAGCTAGCGATTAAAGCCAGAAGTAGATTAAATTTTCACTGGTAAGAATTAAAGATTGGTGGAAAAAAGTAACAGTTGTGAAGGTATGAAGCACACATCCTTCCTCTCCTCCATGCATTCTATGATCCAGTAACTCTGGTCTCTCTGCTCTTCTTCAACAAGAAATTCTATTTTCCAATCCTGGACATTTTCCCTAGTCGTCCCCCATTCCTGGAATATTCTCCTTCCTTGTCGCAGCTTCCTGATTTCCTTGAATTCATTCAGGGTCCAATAAAATCCCACTTTCTGCAAGAAGCCTTTTCTGGTCCTTCTTAATCCTAGCACCTTCCTCTGAGAATATTTCTAATTTATCATGTATATATCTTGTTTATACATAGTTAGTCGCATGAACTCCTTGAGAGGAGCAACCATTTCTACCTTTCTTTGTATCCCCAGTATTTAATATAATGCCTGTCACAAAATAGGCACCTCAAAATACTTATGACTTGACAACTAGTGGGCATTTGTCACTAGTCTGCACACCATCTCCCTCCATTTTAAAATAGTGAAAAATTAGCAAATCTCAATTGACTTATAAGAGGAATATCTCTCTGACTCATGGGTCTACTATTACTTTAATGGTAGTCAATTAATTAGCATTTATTAAATACCTCCAGTGTTCTAAGTTCTGTTCTAAGTGCAAAGAAAGGCAATGCAGAATTATGGATTTAGAGCTAATTCAAATCTCATATTTTACAGAAAAGGAAATTGAAGGCAAGAAAGTTTGAGTGACTTACCAAAGGATGCACAAGTAATAAGACCCAGAGCAAGGATTTAAACTGAACCCCTCTGTCTCTAAATTCCTCCCACTTTTCATAGAACTGTGGACTTTGTAGATTATCCTGCCTACACACGAAGTTACTTTTAAAAGCTATTATTTGTGTGCCAAAATGCTTGTATCTATTGATAGTTAATAAAATAGAATTCATTTAAGTGAAGGAAAAGTACTCAAGAGCCATATGCATCTTTTGTGCTGCTAGCCTTGGCAATCCAACCCATCCAGTGACAGTCAACTCACAGTATCATTGTTTGATCCAAGACTCATGGGTATTTTGGTGCCACTTTTGAGAGAATTTCAATGATCCTGTGTGGAGTCATTAGAGGCTAGCAGGTCAAATGGCATCCTGAGAAACCACTGAACATCCTTGCCTTCTGTTGCAAACTCTCTGGGTGCTCCACTGGAGACCAAATGAGAAACAAGGGTTAGGAACTTTATCTATTGTCCAGACATCTGTAGCCACAGCAGGCTGTCAAAAGAACTGCTGTCCTGGAAGCCAAAGTCACCCAGGGGGCTCATCAGCTCCAAAACAAGACCAGAGTCGGAGACAGCTCCAAAGTGCTAACAATGTTAACTGATTGTGTTGCCTGCCAAGGAGAGTGATAACACTGCCAGGATCAAATAACACTTCCCTCTGCTTGGCTTAGGGAAGTCATAATTTTTTCACGACACTTGGAGGAGAATAGGGGTGGAATTTGAGCTGTGCTTCTGGGGAACTTAAGACCAATCCATCTGGTGAGAGAAAGTTGAGTTTGGGAAGTTTGGCTGGACTGTGGGCCAAGGAAACAGAGTTAAAAGCAAACTGGCGGGCACTGGGGACTTGGTACAACTTTCGGAAAGGTTTCAGTCCCTCATTACTTTTGCTTCTTCTCCATTCTGGCAGCCAAAGGAATTAATGAGCAACGCTCAGAAGTTATTTAAGGAAGAGTATCCTCTCTCTTTTGACTCATGTTCTGCCACTGTTCACTTTAAAAGTTCATAAAGGTCTTGCATAGCTAGCTTTATTTCATGGTTTTAAGGGGTTTTTTTTGGTCATATTTTAATGGGATACTGGTAGAGAACAAGAGGGAATCAAAATGAGTGTGACTCATTTTGGTGTCCAGATTATTGCCCTGTTTTCTTCTTGTCATTTCATTCAAAAATGTCATCCATTATGTTTTGTCTCTTAACCTTTAATTCAGTCATGCCCAAGAAAAGCATGAAATCGTTCTCTTGATTTGCTGAATATAATACTATTTTATTCGAATTCAAAACATCTGCATGCCTTGTCTCACTTTTTTCATGCAACTCCCCCCAACCCTGAACTCTTATTTTTGTCCCCTAATGATTAAGAACCAAAATGAAACTTGCTAACTTTCCCTATCTGCCAAACCAAGTGTTCTCCAGCCTTAATTATTTCTGTTGTGGCACCACCAAATTTCGAGGTGTTTGAGATTAGGTCTTTGGAGTCATTCTCCATTCTTCTCTCTTCCTTGCACCCAATATCCATTTAGTTACCAGGCCTTCTTTAGTATCTCTCAGATCTGCCTCTTTTCTACTCACATGACCATCTCTCTCTCAGGCCAACATCACCAACCAGGTTTCTGAACTGACCTCTCTACAACCAGCCACTCCAGCTGAGTGGAGGTTCAGCTACCAAGAAAATCTTCCTGAAGTACAAATCTGAGTAGGGTATTCACCTTCAGTGTTCTTACCTTGAGGATGAAGTATAGACCAAATACAGTAATGAAGGCCTTCACAATGTGGCTCTTACATATCTTTCAAGACAAATCACAATCCCTCTGCTTTGTGTATTCTAGGTCCCATTCAAACTCGACTACTTGATATTCCTAAAGTGCAGCATTTTATTTCCAGCCTCCATGCCTGGGAAGTACTCCTTCCTCCCCTCTACTCTTAGCAAGTATTCTTGCTTCCTTCAAGGCTCAATTCATGTTCCACTTTCTATGGGAAGTCTTCCCTGACATTCTTCATGGCTATTATTCTTTCCTTACTCAAATTATCTTGCAATTATGTGTCTACATTAATGTTTTATCCTTCAGTAAAATATAAATATCTAGGGTTAGGGATTGCTTTTTATTTTGTCTTTGACATCTTGCACATAGTAAATGATTAACTTTAAAAATGTTGAATTGAATTTAAGTCAATGTGAGAACTAGGAAGGATCATAGAAACCATGGAATCCAACCCTTGCCCCCATTCCATAGATGAGAAAAAGGATGTTTAGAAGCTGAGGTGTCCTGTCTAAGTCTGTATAAACAGCAAGTAGCAGCTCTTTCACGGATGCTTTCCAAGTATCTACATGGCTTGTAGTTGTTTTCCTGACTTTTACGCCTTATTGATCAAGGATCACAGATCTAGAGTTAGAAATTACCTCATTCCATTCAGTCCAAACCCTCTAATTTTACAGATGGGGAAACTGAAGACCAGAGAAGGAAAAAAGCTTGTTGGTATAGTGTCTAGATCTGGAATCAGGAAGAACTGAGTTCAAATCCTGCCTCAGTCATCTGTGTGACTTTGGTCAAGGCATTTAACCTCCCTCAGGTTCTCTATGCTCCCTCTGTAAAATAGGGATGATAACAACACCTATTTCTTAAGGTTGTGGTTGGGAATCAAATGAGGTAACATATATAAGATGATTGCCAAGCTTTAAAAACTACAGAAATGTTAGCTATCGTGAAGTAACTTGCTTTACTTCAACTCAATTGTAAACCACAGAGACAAGATTTGAACCCAGGTATTCTGGCTCCAGATCCAGTGTTCTTTTAATTATATCACACTGCCTCTGAAGGGTCATATCTTTGCTTCCTAAATTCTGATCCAGAAATGCCACTGATGCCTCTTTTTGCTTTAGAAAGCATAGCCGACTTCTAAAAGTCCTGTGACATTGGAGAGGGCATTTCCCTGTTGCTCTACTCTCACAAAGAAAGAATTAAGTTATGTAGGACATGGGGAATGGCAGCGTTCCACTCTCAGTAATTACTGAAGGAGAGGAAACCAGCAGCAATTGTAGCTAGTTATAAACCATAATGAAGCTTCTTTGGCTGGGTAGGTCATTGAAGGAGGTTGTGGAATCTCCTTGTCTAGAGGCTTTTAGGATAAATTCCTATGTGGCAGGCAACTGCTTCATGGCTTGTATAGATGTGCTGCTGCTTAAAATCAGAGAAAAGAAATTCCCTTAGCTACTCACCCAGTATAATGATATATTGTGAGCAAGTGGCAGAGAAGGATGATTTCAGTCTTTGTTTCTTCAGTACATTTGCCTGGAGAGGAGTGGATGGAGTAAGAGAAAAAAAAAGCAAAACTAATTTTGTCTGGTTACATCTTTGGGTTTGATTAAGAGACTCCATCATATGTTATCTCCAGATTCTTTTTAAAGAAATGCATTTGGGAAGAACTAAGATCATTGGACCTGACTCCTATTTCTATTCATGCCAAGTAAATGGAGAAAACTATAACCACTCCCTTTAGGATGCAAATTCCTTAGACTTGCAGTCTGTCTCCAGTCTACTTTTCTACCATTATTTCACTTCTCATAATACCAGCTCAACCCCACTAGCTCACAGCTATTTGTTTCCCAGATCAGACACCATACCCTGGAGAACTTAACCTTTTTGGCTTGAAAGCTTAGCATTGCTCCACACCACCTTCTGATTGACCAATGCCTCCTGTGGTTGCTAAAATAAATCTACCTCCATCAAAGATTTACTTCCTTGCCAGGTTATCACCTGGCCTTCTCTCTTTTGTTCTTGAATTCCATACTTTATCATTTAATATTTTTTAGTTTTCAACATTGATTTCCACAAGATTTTGAGTTACAGATATTCTCCTCATTTCTACCCTCCTCCCACTCCAAGATGGCATATGTTCTGATTGCCCCATTCCACAGTCAGCCCTCCTTTCTGTCACCCCTCTTCCTCCCCCCATCCCTTTTCTCCTTACTTTCTTGTAGGGCAAGATAGATTTCTATGCCCCATTGCTTGTATATCTTATTTCCCAGTTGCATGCAAAACAACTTTTTTTCGAGCATCTGCTTTTACAACTTTGAGTTCCAAATTCTCTCCCCTCTTCCCTCCTCACCCATCCTCCTTGAGAAGGCAAGTAATTCAACATAGGCCACACATATATCATTATGCAAAACACTCCCATAAATAGTCATGTTGTGAAAGACTAACTATATTTCCCTCCATCCTATCCTGTCCCTCTTTATTCAATTTTCTCCCTTGACTTTGTCCCTTTTCAAAAGTGTTTGCTTTTGATTACTTCTTTCTCCATCTGCCCTCCCTTGTATTGTCCTCCCTTTTTATCCCCTTCTCCCTACTTTCATACCCAATTGAGTGTGTATGTTATGCCCTCCTCAAGTCAAATCCAATGAGAGCAAGATTCACTCATTCTCCCTCACCTGCCCCCTCTTCCCTTCCAATGAACTACTTTTTCTTGCCACTTTTATGTGAGATAATTTATCCCACTCTATTTCTCTCTTTCTCCCTTTCTCAATATATTCCTCTCTCATCCCTTAATTTGATTTTATTTTTTTAGATATCATCCCTTCATACTGAAATCATCCTGTGCCCTCTGTGTATATACATATGTATATTCCATTCAACTAACCTAATACTGAGAAAAGTGTCGTGAATTACACATATCATCTTTCCATGTAGGAATATAACCAAAACAGTTCCACTTTAGTAAGTCTGTTATGATTTCTCTTTCTTGTTTCTTTTTCATGCTTCTCTTGATTCTTGTTTTTGAAAGTCAAATTTTCTATTCTATTCTATACTCTAGTGTTTTCACTGAGAAAGCTTGAAAGTCCTCTATTTTATTGAAAATCCATATTTTGCCTTGGAGCATTATACTCAGTTTTGCTGCGTAGGGGATTCTTGGTTTTAATCCTAGCTCCTTTGATCTCAGGAATATCATATTCCAAAACCTTTGATCCCTTAATGTAGAAGCTGCTAGATCTTGTGTTATCCTGATTGTGTTTCCACAACACTCAAATTGTTTCCCTCTTGCTGCTTGCAATATTTTCTCCTTGGCCTGGGAACTCTAGAATTTGGCAGCAATATTCCTAAGACTTTTCTTTTTGGGATCTTTTTCAAGAGGTGATCGGTGGATTCTTTCAATTTCTATTTTACCCTCTGGCTCTAGAATATCAGGGAAATTTTCCTTGATAATTTCTTAAAAAATGATATCTAGGCTCTTTTTTTTGTTCATGGCTTTTAGGCAGTCCAATAATTTTAAAATTATCTCTCCTGGATATATTTTCCAGGTCACTGGTTTTTCCAATGAGATATTTCACATTGTCTCCATTTTTTTCATTCTTTTGGTTCTGTTTTATAATATCTAATATCTAATCACTAGCTCCCGCTTGCTCCAATCTCGTTTTTAAGGTAGTATTTTCTTCAGTGGTCTTTTGGACCTCCTTTTTCCATTTGGCTAATTCTGCCTTTCAAGGCATTCTTCTCTGCATTGGCTTTTTGCCACTGGAGTTAGTCTATTTTTTAAAGTGTTATTTTCTTCAGTATTTTTTTGGGTCTGCTTTAGCAAGTCATTGACTTGTTTTTCATGATGTTCTTGCATCACTCTCATTTCTCTTCCCAATTTTTCCTCTGCATCTCTTACTTGATTTTCCAAATCCTTTTTGAGCTTTTCCATGGCCTGAGACCAATTTATATTTTTCTTGGAGGTTTTTGATGTAGGTTCTTTGACTTTGTTGACTTCTTCAGGCTGCATGTTTTGATTTTCTTTATCACCAAAAAAGATTCCAAAGTCTGAGTCTGAATCTGAGTCTGCTTTCACTGCCTGTTCATGTTCCCAGCTAACTACTTGACCCTTGAGCTTTTTGTAAAGGTATGACTGTTTGTAGATTAGAGAGTACTTTGTCCCAAGCTTTAGAGGCTGCACTGCTGTTTTCAGAGCTACTTCTACACAGCAAGCTCTGCCACACCAGCGCTCCTCCTCCCCCAAGAACCACCAACCCGGACTGCAACCTAGGTCCAAGCAGGCCCTGCACTCCTGCTCTGATTCACCACTTAATTCCTCCCACTGGGTGGGCCTGGGGCTAGAAGCAACCATAGCAGGAACTCTGGAAGCAGCCCCAGATCTGCACCACATCCATGGCCCTGGGGCTGGGCCCAACTGTGCACTCCTTTCACTCTGATATAGCAGTTTTTCCCACTAACCTGCTCTGTTTTCTTTGTTGTTTGTAGATTGAGAAGTCTGGCAACTGCCACAGCTCAATGATTCAGGTCCTTACTGCCTGTTCTGCCTGGCTCCTGGTCTGCCTGGTTCTGGAGCAGCCCACGCTGGGCTGTGATCGACTCTGCCCCGAGCTCTGTGCAATAGACCCTTCCCAGAGACCATCCAGGCTTTCCTGGGCTGGAGCCCAGGTTCCCTCTGCTATTTTGTGGGTTCTGCAGCTCCAGAATTTGTTTGGAGCTATTTTTCACAGGTGTTTGGAGGGACCTGGGGGAGAGTTTAAGCAAGGCCCTGCTTTCTAGTTGTCATCTTGGCTCTGCCCCCTTCTGTCTTAATAGACAAGTTCCCACCCCTCATTTAGTTCTGTAACCATAACCAGTCACTGTTGCTGTTGCTCTTGGTGAGGCTATGTCGGTCTATTCATTCCCTCAGCACTCCCCTTACTAGCGCCTTCCAACTTTTTAAACCAAGACAGCTTTCTCCAGGCTTCCAGCCTCGCTTATAGATATTTTCTGTCTTTCTCCATAAAAAAAGAGTTCCTTGAGAGTTAGGACTGACTTTGCTTTTTGTGTTTGTATCCTTCTAGTTTGCTGTTGTTCAGTCATGATCATGTCTGCTTCTTTGTGACCTCATTTGGGTTTGCTTTTTTTGGTAAACAATGTGTCATGGTTTGCCCTTTCCTCCTCCAGTTCATTTTACAGGTGAGAAAATTGAGGCAAAGAGGATTAAGTGACTTCCCCACAGCTACACAGCTGGTATGAATCTGAAGCCGGATTTGACCCCAGATTTTTCTGACTCTAGATCCGATACTTTATCCATTGAATCACCTAGCTGTCCACATTATAGTTTAATCTTTATAGTTTAGCATAAGGATTGACAGGTAATATTTCCTTTCCTCATGTTTATATAGAGCCTTTATGGTTTGCAAAGTGCTTTGCATACTACATTTCATCTGCAAGTTAGGTGCATCTTATAATACACATTTTACAAATGAGGAAACTGAGGCTTAAAAAGTGACTTGCCCAGTGTTGCCTAGCTGGTAAGTGTATGAAGCAGGATTTGAACCCAAGTCCTCCTTACTCTAAGGCCAGTGAGCTCACTTCTTCTAACTTTGAAGTTCAGTGTTCTATCCATTACTTCGCTTGCCTTCATGACCTCTTTGTTCCAATCAAACTAGGAACTATTAGGTTCCATTCTATCCCATTACATTGTGAGCTTCTGAAGGGCAGGGACTGTCTTCTGCCCATTTCTGGATCCTCGGTGCTTAGAACAGTTCCTGGTACAAAGTAGGGGCTTCTACGAGTGTTGATTGACTGTCTGACTGACTATTCTTTGCCAGCCATCCCTTGCTTCAGTACGTTTGTTCAGGTGGTGCCCACTTTTGGAATACATGCCCTTCATCCTCTCTGTTTGTTAAATTGCCTACCTTCATTCAAGGTCCAGCTCAGCTGTTGCCTTTCTCAACAAACCTCTTTTGACAATCAGAGCTCTCCTAAGAATGTTGCTACTTTAATAGTAATCTCATTGACAGGAGACATTTTATGTTTGTAACTCTTCAAATTTCATCCACTGCAAGAGATTTCTATCATGTGGTGCTATCTATTTGTCAACTGGACCAAACAGGCCTCTAACCTGTGTATGGTCAGAGCCAAATGGAACAGGCTAGAGACAGGAGAGTCAGGAATCAGACAGAAGTTTAGTTTCAAAGTGAAGGAAACGGCTTGCAAGGAAGGGCATGTGTCCCGGAGCCCAGCTCCTAGTGGGGGTACTTGAGGCAGTCAGACTGAACCTCGATTTATTTACTTGTGGCTAAAGAAACACTCAAACCGTGTAGTGTAGCAACAGTAGCGAGGCATGATTGCAACAGTGAGACAAGGTTTTCTAGTGACAAAAAGTCTGTTCATGGCAGGGCTTCATGTCTGAGTCTGTTAGTGTTTGCCTGAGCTCAGGGATTAGCAGTTCATCCAGAGAGGAACGCAAAGGATTGTTGTTATGCCAAGCTCAGGGGATAGCTTGCTCACTGGGCCTTAGCTCTGGAAAACGGGGTATGTCCTAACAGCATCTTGAAAAGTTCAATTAAAAGGTTTCTTCTATGGCAGTAACTTCCCCCATGGAAAGATTGCAGGGGTGAGAGATTAGTAATGTTCAAGTCTCTTAGACTTCTGGAATTTGATTCAACTTGGCATCTAAGTTCAAATCTCATCTCTGCCACCTTCTATGTTTGTGAATTTGGGTAAATCATCTCATCTCCCCAGGGCTCTGTTTCCTTATCTGCGAAATGAGACTTCCACTAAATAACCTTTGACATCCCTTTCCCCTCTAGAATACTGAAATTAGAGGTCTTTTATAAAGTTAAAGTAATATAAATTCCATGTTCCCATAGAATACGGAATCTAGTAGATTAGGAGTCTTCTCTGGGGCAAGAAATGATGGATCTTCATCTCAAATTCAGATCAAGGCATTGTGGTATTGCAGAAAAGGAAGAAAAAAGGGAGACAGACATTTATTAAGGGCATATACTATGTGAAAGGCAATTTACAAATATTCTCTCATCTGATATTCACAACAACCCTGAGAAGTAGTACTATCACCATTTTACAGCTGAGAATCCCAAGGCAGACTTACTCAGAGTCACACAGATAGTAAGTGCCCGAAGACAGATTTAAATTCCAATCTTCACCACTCTGGTGACTGTGACACCTACACACCTCTTAAAAAACAAAATGAAAAAAGAATTCATGAGTAAGAGGGTGTTTCAACAATCTGGCTAGCAGCTGCTGTGAGGGTGTAAAGCCAACAACAACCAGCTCACAGAACACTACAAGCCCAGGTCCTTTTTATCTGCTTTATTAAGGAAAGCAGTGTTAAAAGGTAACAATCTTACTTTAATCCAGCATACAAATATCATTTACTTAGTTCAGGGGAAAAAACCAGCACCTTGAATTACAGACCAAATACAATTCGTAGTTATCAACATCTGGGTGTACAGCCGGGGAGCTCATTAGAACGGCTGGCCCGGAGTCATGTGCCACTCCTGCTGTGTGTGTCTCAGAGCTCTGAAAGAGAACACTAACCAGGGCTGCAACCTCACCCAGTCTGGGCATGGAGAAGTTCCCCACCCCCAATATCACATCAGATACAAATCGATGGCTCCCAATTATCTCAGTGCTGAGAAATACAAAAACATCCCGCTTTATCTGCCCCATTCAAACAAAGGCCAGAATCATTAAAGGTCAACAGCAAAAAGGCCTACCTTAATTACTATTACAGAAGGCCTGCTTTGTAATGATGGCTCTGCTACCATGCTACATGGTAGAGGTAGGGCAAGCCACCTAATGTTTTTGGGCCTCAGGTTTCTCATATGTAGAATGAGGTGATAGGAACAAAGGATCTTAAAGTTTCTTTCCTGAACTAGAAGGGCAATCTTCTGAATCAAAGATATTTCCATTTTTTTTTATCACATTGACTCTGGTAAATCTGGACTTTTCTCTGCTTTATAGAGAAAACATTTTGCTAATGTTATATCTTCAAATGTATAAATGAGTGAATAAAAAGAATACTAAGTACTTACTATCCGCCAAACAAATGCTAAGTACTGGGGACACAAATAAGAGGGATAGTTGATGCTTATAGAGAATTAGGGGCCAGAGAGGGGTGTTTTGGTTTCAGATTCACTGGAATGGTGAGTAGAGTCACCATAGGAGATTTGATTGACTTGCTGTTTCAATCAACAATTACAAAATCGACTCTATTATGGTTCCAGAGCTGAATAATAGGAGAAAGACATTGGGGGAGGTGGAAGGAGATACTCACGTGGAAACTAGGTAGATAAAAGGAAGACATATATGGTGGACTGCAAAGCATGGTGTAAGCTAGCTAAGTATAGTGGGGCATGTGTGTTCCTCAGATGAAGTGTCTAATCAGTATAATGTGTTCACTAAGGCAGGAATTCCAGAGCTGAATTGAATTCCATAAACGTTAGGGCCTCAGAGCCCTAACTCAGAGCATGGTCTGTAGTCCAGAAGATGCAGTGACAGTGCTGATGGCAAGGCTCAGAGTGTGCAATGTCAGATAGAGTTGTTGGAAATACATTAAAGCGTCTGAGCATAAAGCATGGCTGACACTGGCTAGATGTAGTGGGTAATGTCGAAAAAACTTCCTAATCAGAAAGACAGGCTCTAGCACCAAAATTCAACATCTAGCTATAGATGGGGATAGTGGAACCATCTGAACCATCAGGACTAATAGGATACATGATAACTACCATGGAAAAGTATGTGGTAGAATGTAAAAAGCTGTCCATTGGACCCTGTGAGAAAACAAACTTGATCTCACAACCATGTGTATTGGGGATCCTTGTAGAGTTTGGCTTTTGTTTCCTTTGATTAATGCAGTATATTTCATTGAGTCTTACTAGGTGCTAAGCCTATGTGGGTGTGAAGCTCTTGGGGCACTAAGGGGAGGCGCTAACTCCAGAGCCAATCATAGGAGCCTAAGTTCTGGTCGCTCAGATGACGTTTGATGACGTCTGAAACCGTATAAAAAAAGGAAGACAGAGCCATTTGCTGAGGGGCTCTCAGTCTTGGTGGTGCACCGATGTGGAGACTTCAGGCAGCTGTAGTTAAGAGCCCTCCAGCTTGCCCAGATGTCTGGACTTGATTTTCTTGGTAACTATGAATTGTATTTGGTCTGCTTGTAATTTGTTTGCATTTGCTCTGAAGTTCAGGCTGCTGGCTTTTTTGCCCTGAACTAAGTGAGTGATATTTGTATGCTGGATTAAAATAACCTTGTTAACCCCTTAATGTTGCTTTCCTTAGTAAAGCAGATCAAAAGAACCTGGGCTTTGGCAGTGTGCTGGTAGCGTGCTTGTGGTGGGGCTGGTGTTGGTCTTTCACCCACACAACAGCTGCTAGTCAGATTGTTGAAATACCATGTTTGTTCTAACTAGGGCCAATATTTAACCCAGCATGCTAGGTAAACTGATAGACTTCGAAATAGAACAATGTTGGTTCTTAAATCTTGACTCAGACATTTACCACCTTAAAAACCTGGATAAGTCACTTAGTATCCATGGACCTCAATTTCCCTGTCTGCAAGATAAAGAAGTTGGTCTATATGGCCTCTGACATTCCTTGAAGCTCTGGACCTATTATTCTAAGGCACTTAACCTTTCTCAGACTCATTTTCCTCCTTCATAAAATGGGGATAATATATCTGTAGACATCTCCCAGGGTTATTATCTTTCAAGTAAGATATTGTATGGAAAGGGATTTCCAAGCTTAATATTATACGCAAACATCATCTGTCATTACTATTTATAATAATAAAACTGTAATTTTCACTTTTTTAGAAGAGCAGTAAACTATGTTTTAAAATAAATTTTGTTTTACGAAGCTGAGTTGATGTAAAGAAGTTGATGCACCAGAATGGCAGAGCCCTGGGATTTTATTTCTAGCCAAAGCTTCCATTCCCTGTAAGTGAGACCTCTGGCTCTTGACTTGATTGACTTGTACCTCAGTCAACCCAGATGGAAAAAAGGGTAATGAGCCAACACTCCCTGAAAACCAGCTGCTGCATCTGAGCTGTGGTTTCCCTAGTAAATGGATTATAAAATATCTGGTCTGTTTGAAGGACTCATCATATGACTTGTCATTTGAAATGATGTATCCTAAGCCCAAATTAATAACAATAATAACCATAATAACAATCACAATAATGATGATGATGGAGGGTTTCCTATGTAGACACAATTGGGGTTTAGTCAATCAACAAGCATTTATCAAGCACTGCTTCTCTGCCAGACACAGTGCTAAGTTCTAGAGATATAAAGACAAAATAGAAACTGTCCCTACTCTCAGAAAGCTTACATTCTGAAGAAGGAGATGACGCATGTGTAATTATACCCTTAATTTTTTTTATTTATTTACTTGGTTTCTACACCACCTACATTTCCTACTTTAGCCCTTTCTCTCCCTACTGCCCACGAGCCATAACTCAGAATAAAGAAGAAAAAAAAATGGATAAAAAGTTCAGCAAAACCAACATGCTAAAAATATCTGAGGGGAAGCTAGGTGGCACACTGGATAGAGCAGTGGCCCTGGAGTCAGGAGGACCTGAATTCAAATCCAGCCTCAGATCTCTTGGCACACTTACTAGCTCTGTGACCTTGGGCAAGTCACTTAACCCCAATTACCCTCCCTTCTCCCCTCCAAAAAATACAAACCCATGAACATATCTGATGTTATATCCAGTTTTCTATACCCATAGACCCTCACCTCTATTAAGAAAGGAGAGATATGATCTTATTTCTTCTTTGGTGCCAAGCTTGGTCATTATAATATTGTGTCATTCAATTTCAATTGCTCTGTTTCCATGGTTGCTTTTGCTTTCAGGTCCTATATATACCAAAAATCATATCAATACTTTTTGTAGTAGCAGAGAATGATAAACAAAATAGGTGGCCATTGATTGTAGAATAGGTGAACAAATTATGACATGTAAAAGCAATGGAAGATTGTGCTGTAAGAAATGAGGAGTACAGAGAAACATCTGGAAATTTCTGTGAATTGATGCAGTTAGGTAAGCAAAACCAGGAAAACAGTATACATAGTGATTGTACTAATGTTCGTGAAAAGAACACTAAAACAACGCCATCCACTGTATAATTATAATCATCAATCTTGGCACCAAAGAAAGGAGGAAGGAATGAATCTTCTTTTCTTTGGAGCTGTCCAGGACTGTTGATTCTGAATGTTATATTCACCCACAGATGGGCTTTCTGTGCCAGTTGTTTTTATTTAACAATTTTTCTTTGTTACAAAAGAAGGTTCAAATGGTGGCCACTGGATGAAGATGGGGGTATATCCAGATATAGGAGATATGTAAAAAAAAAAGTCATGACTAAACTTTAATAGTGAAAAAAAACCTTAAAGAGAAAGACAAAGGAAATAACTTTAGTATTATTCCCTTGCAGAGAATTGTACAGACCATTATCAAAGAGATGATGGGGATGAAGTTCAAGGAGAGAATATCTGTAAGCAGCACCATACGACAAAGACTGGAGGCTCTTTTCTTGCATATATTCCAGCTGGGATTTCTGGATGAAATAAAGACAGAAGCCAGTGTCAAAGGAAGCTCAAATAATACGGTATCTTTAGCAAGAGTTTGAGGACTAGTGGCATGAGTAGACCATAAATGATTTTATGTACTCAGAATCATGGAATCTTAGAGTTATAAGAGCCTTCAGAGGGCTATACCTACACAAGATTCTACTGTACAGGGAAGACCTTACAATTGGTTCTCCATCCTTTGCTTCTGCTGAGGGGGAACCGATTACCTCTTGAGGCAGACTCTTCTGTTTTTATAAAAGATATTCAAAATTGTCAGAAAGTTTTGTCCTGAGATCAAGGCAACAGTTACTCTCTGCAAATTTCACCCCTTGGTCTACTTTGTCTATCCAGACTAATTCCAATTGTCTCTTTCTCATGACAGACATTCAGATCTTGAAGAGAGCTACCACATTTCACCAATATTCATATGGCATAAACTTGATGTTCTTTCTCATCTTTGTATAGATGCTCTGGAGCTTATCAATGATTTAAAACAATTGGGCAAGCATTATTTCACTAGGCAGAGCATGGTGGAACTATCATTGTTATTTGATATTATTTCTGTGTCTGGATGTATAACTGATTTTTTACTCCCAAATATAATGGTGCCAAATTACTAAGTGTGGGAAAATATGTCCATGACTCCACATGCCTGGAAAAGAGGCAGTATGTGAAGATGAGGTGGGGGCCAGCTAGACTAGTGCCAGCAGATACCTAACTATATAGAGATTCCCTTGCATGGAAACTGTGTATGGGAAAGCAATAGTTATACTGAGGGATATCAATACAACAATAAGCTTTTGCTTGATACATTGTGTGAGGTCCTGGGGCTACAAAGATAAAAATGAAAGTCATTGCCCTCAGATAACTTACATTCTGTCAAGGTAGGCAGAATGTATTAGTGTATACAGAACAGAAACAAAATAAATAGAAACTGATTTTTGAGACAACAGAAATGACATTGACACCAACTATAATGTTTTCAAAGTAAATTAACAAGAAGGACCTAGAAAATGGACTCCTTTAAACAGCACAGATCTTACATACTGGCTTAATGCAATGAAATAGTTGCTAATAGCATCAGTGGGTTAAAACATAAACTTGTTTAAATCTGTAAAATCTCATGAAGAAGGATAATGGAAAAATATGGCCAGCAGTGACTCAAAGAATAGGTAGAAGCAGTTGGAGTTAAGGCCAGTTCAAAAAAAGATAGGAAAGATATATCCAATGGAGTAAAGGCTTCCCAAGCACATCTAGTGTAAAGTTCAATAGGTATTTGGAGATACAATACTAAAGGTCAGGAGAAAGGTTACAGATAGACAAATAGATATGTATAACATCTACTTTGGGATGATAACTGAATTCGTGGGAGCTGATGAGGTCATTGAATTAAATAGAATAGAGGGATATTAGAAAAGGGCTGAAGAGGAAGCCTAGCCAGATACCCAGTGTTGACAGGCATGACCAGAACAAATATCCAGCAGAAAAGACTGATAAGGAGTAGTCTGACAAGTTGTAGAATAACCAGGATGTTGAAGTGTCACAAAATCTTAGAAAGAAAAGAGGCTATCAAAGAGAAGAAGGAGAAGTTGTCAAAGGGTGCAAAGAGGACAAGAAGGAGGAAGACTGAGAAAATGACATTGGATTTGGCATTTGACATTTGGATTTGACATTCATAACTTTTGAGAAGGCAGTTTCAGTTAAATGATGAATTCATATACTTGAAAGGAGAATGTTAGGAAAGAAAGTGGAGACACTGACTATAGATGGACTTCTCAAAGAGTTTAGCCACAAAATGGTGGAGACACGTAGGATGATAACTAGTGGCGATAGTTGAATCAAGTGATGGTATTTTTTAAAGGATTATATATTACGTTTGTAAATATGAATTGAAAGAATCTTGAAAACAAAGTTCCTGAGTTCTAGTGGTACAGAGAGATTCCAATTTCCACAACACAACCTGTAAATAGGAGGTATAAGTAAATGGCATCCAGTAATAGAAAGGGTTAACAAAGAGTTTGTGTCATCAGGGGTAATCTAGGTTTCAATTAGTGCTGGAAGATGGAATGAATGAGAAAAAGTATTTGAAATGAAAGCAAGTTTAACTGTGGTTTAGAGATTTCAGAAAGCACAGTGGAGGAAGTAGGTAGATCTGGAGATAAGTTGAGAAAGTTGCATTGAGGGGAATGGGAGTAAAGTAGTGGGCAGTGGGGGATGGTGAAGTGGTCTTGTACAGTGGTAACTGAAGCTTCAAAACCTCTGGGATGGATGAATAGGATGGGATAGGAATATGCTAACCATGGAAAAATGACATCAGGCAAATGCCTGGAAAGAAGTCCACTGAGGAAGGAAGGTGATTTGATTGCTTTCACAAATCCTTCAATTTCCAGCTCTGTAGCAGATGGTGGTATGGAGTCCTGTGAGGCCCAGAGAACCCATCTCACAATAGGTAAGAGCAGGCAAAATTACATCCTGGGGGAGGGTCCAGATAGGAGGCAAGAGCTTGCGATTCCACAAGGGTCTCATCTGGGAACAGGAATACTGGTTATTACCCTGTGCTTATGGCAGAAGCTAGAAACCTGGATCTGAGACTGATGGAGAGTACCCTGGGAAGGCACAAAATCTAGGAGGGCATAGGTGAGAGGCAAGGTGTAGGCTGACACAGGGGCAAAGGCAGAGGAAATGAGCTGACAGGATGAATCTAGGGCTCTCTGGAAAATCTCAGAGGTAAAAACAGAGGCCATAGACAGCTAGCTAGGGGTGGATCAGGGTGAAGAAGTACTCCCTGGAAAATTGTACAGAATGCAATAGAAGTGTATGATGTGAGCAAGCTATGTCATAAAACTATATAGTCTCTGAAGTAGAATGGGAGTTAAGGAGATCATAGAGAAATTGTAAGACAGGAAGAGAAGACGGGTTCTTAATGGGATATGGGATAGCAATGCAGGGCTGAAAGGCTCCACCTGGACACTGGAGAAAAGAAGGGAAGACTAGAGATTGTTAAATGGTCTCTCTGTGGTAAATATTTGTAAGCACATGGACAAGATCCACATAAGGTGGGCAGGTGTATATGGATTAAAATCTGTACCAGTGGAAGGTATTCCTTACTTTGTGTGAGTGCAGAGCCATTGGAGTGTTGAGTAATTTGGGAGCAGGTAGTGAACTTTCCTTTTTCCATTCCTACACAATCTGAGTGAATTTTCAAAATTCATTATGCTACGAATTGGACTGCAGTCAACCAACACATTCACTGATTCCTGAAAGCAACAGTCACTGATCTTTTATAATGAGGGTCCACTTGCAATTTTACCAAACCTTAAGGTCATTGTCGAGATGGAATTGGACAGAATGCTGATCATTTCTGAGTGGAGCGGAGTGGGGGTGGGGCAGAAATGATGGTGGTCTTTTTAGGCCCTGAAAGAATTATCACTTTAATGTCTTTAATTTGAATGTTCTTTCCGAACTTCAGGTCTCTCCTCCCTCATCAATTAATTTGTTTAATGTTATTTATATAATGAGAGGCAGCATGCTACAGTGGCTAGACAGCTAGGAGACTTGGGTTTCAGTTCTTTTTGGGACATTGACTGTCTCTATGACCCTGGGCCAGTTCCTTGATGTCTCTGGGCTCTAGGCAACTCTGTAGGGCGGCACCTTCAGAGAAGCTGCTCACCTGCATTGGTAAGGGGAGTTTCCTTACCCGGAAGTTTTCTATATCAATGAAACTTCAAGTCCTATCCTTGTCATCTAATTTCATTCTGATTTATTTTCACCTATAGAGATCAAGTTCTTTTAGATTAGATTACGCTAAACCCCAAACTGGCCCAGTCGAACAATAATTATACAAAATCTTTATTGCATGGTGTCTGTATAGGGATCCCTGTTGCAGCAAGAAGAGCCGTAGCTCTTATGTATAGAGACAATAAGAGCTGGCATTTATGCAGTGCTTTTAGGTTTTGCAAAGCCCTCTATATATGTTTTTTCACCAGAGCTTCACAACAACCTTGGGAGGCTGGGACTATTATTATCCTCATTTTACACATAGGAAAACTGAGGCTAAGAGACTCACTCGGGGTGATGCAGTCAGTGAGGGTCTGAGGTAAGATATGAACTCAGGTCTTCCTAACTCAAAGATCAGCGATGTGCTCCAGGGCACCAGCTATCTGCCATATACAGAAAGACTACACGATATGGCAGTAGCAGAAAGACCACTGGACCCCAAATGAAGACAGACATGGCTTCAAATCCTACCCCTGCTGCTTTCTAGCTGTGTGACTCTATGCCAAGTACTTAACTTCTCTGAATGGCAGTTTCCTCATCTATAAAATTAGGGTAATAACTCACCTAATTCACTGGATGTAGGGTTGTTGCGAGGATCAGTGAGGTAATGTAGGCAAAGAACTGTGTAAGCCTTAAAGTGCTCTATAAATGTCAATTCCACGTGTAACAGCTTTCTGGTTTACAAAAAAACACCTTTTTCTAGCAGCAGCAACAAAGAGTAGCATGGATATTATCAACCCTTTCACAAAGATAAGGAAACGAAGGATCAATGACTTGCCCATGATCCCATTCTTCATGAGTGGCAGAGCTTGGATTTAAAGCTAGATTTGTGTGAACCTAACTCCAAGGTCAATACTCTTTGTCTTTTTTATACTCCACTTGGCCACTGTTCTTGTAAAAATCTACATTTGTGGATTAATTGGTCTAGGAACTCATCTACCAATGGAGATTGGTGCCAATGGTAGCTCTCTATCTTTAGGGAGTTGACTGAGGCACTGAGAGGTTGTACCCTGACCACAGTTACATATTAAGGATCTCTCTGGCGCTGACCTGAATCAACTTCCTGACTTTGAGACCTGCTCTCTAGCTACTTTGGCATGATAACTGTCTCAAGTGGTATAGTCTAGTTCAAGAGTAGGGAACCTGTGGCCTCCCTTTGACAGAATATAAACTTCACAGAACAAATAAAAGCATCTGTTCTGTAAAACCTGGACTCAGTCAAAAGGCCACACTTGAGGACCTGGAGGACTGTATGTGACCTTGAGGCAGCAGGTTCCCCACCAATGGTTTAGTTCCTATACTTAGAATACTTGTGTTATACTTATTTCTGCTAATCTCTAGGAGTTTGGTTGAGGGCAGGCACTGCACCATTTTAAGTTTCTCTATTCCTATTATTATACACAGAATAGCTATATAGACTGGACCTGTGATTCCATTGCTAGAGAGAATTCCTGGATGAAACAAACAAAACAAAAAAAAAGAAACAGAAAAAAACATAAAACACAAAACAAAACAAAAAAAACCCAACCCTCCTCCCCCCAAAATAACTGTTCAACTAATGCAAATCGTGAGATTACAATAAAGTATCATAAGCTAGAAGAGTGAAAGGTTCAGTGACTTACACAGCCAGTATGTATGACATATGGGACTTGAACCCAGGATTTCCTGACTCCAAGCTGGCTCTCTATCCGTTAGGCTGTACTGCCACTCACATAAAATAAGTGCTTCACAAACACTGAATTGAATTGACTCAAACTGAAGACAGTACAGAGGGGTCAGCTGACCTCCCCCTAGTGTTCACTAAGTATCCTTTGGGACTCTCCTACGAAGAGAAAACACATTGCTTTCTTTATTCCATTATCTGCAAGCTGTGCAGGTGCTTACTGCTTATGTGAAAAATCTGCTTACTCCCTGAAAATGCTCCATGTAGGTGTAATGACAAGATTACAACCTACTTTGCTCATCTCTCCAGAATCTGTTTTACAGCACAAATAGTGAATGTTTCATGTTTGGTATTCTGTCTTCGGGGAATTACATTGTGATGGCATTTCAAGGACATATGACAACACAGACACCCCACTGAATCACAGAAAGCATTTCCCTTTAAAGCAAGCTGTGTTCTCTTGTTGAACAAGGTCGCTGTCTTCTAGGTCAAGCAGAAAACAGTGTCCATAGGATAAGGATGACTAAGAATGGATTCTGTGATATTAAGCAGATATCATTCTTCCATACTTGTATTATAATGCCCCCAAAGTCCTGTAACGTTTCCAAGCTCCTTGAAGTAAATGTTAGGAGGCTGGCTGCTTAACGTACTGTAGTGGGAAGTACTGGCACTCTGGAGTCAGTGAGTCTTGGCTCACATCTTGCCTCTGAGACTTACTACCTGTGTGACTGAAGAAATTCTGCCCTCATTTTTCTTCTTTGTAAAATAAAGGGGTTGGAAAAAGTTCAGTAAGAAGACTTGAATTCAAATCCTCACTCTTTCCATTCACTAGCTGTATAACCTTTAACAGATTACTCAATATCTTTTGGGTTCAGTTTTCTTCTCTATAAAGTGAGGGGTTTGGACTGAATGATCTCTAATCCCCTTCATGGCCATATACAAATAAACAAACATTTTTTCTGCTTCCTTAAAACAAAGAAACAAACTTAGATAGCATTTTATTTTTCCAGTTATAATCAAAGGCAATTTTAAACGTTTATTTTAAAATAAAACTTTAAGTCAACAAACATTTATCTGAAAAAAAATATGACAAGACCTATATGAACTGATTTAAAGCAAAGAGAAAATATATGCAAACAAACCTACTATGTGCCAGACACTTTGCTAAGCACTGGCAATGCAGAGAAAGGCAAAAGAAATCTCTCCTCAAGGAGTTTACAGTCTAACAAGGGAGTTGACACGTGAACAACTGTGTACAAGCAAGATACATACAAAATAAATTGGAGATAATTTTAGAGGGAAGGCACTAGCATTAAGAGCTATCAGGAAGGATTTTTCTTTTTTGGCAGAAGGTGAGATTTCAGAAGGGATTTGAAGAAAGTAAAGGAAGCCAGGAGACAGAGATGAGGAGCGAGACTATTTCAGGTATGGGGGACAGCTAGAGAAATGCCAAGAGTCAGGAGATGTAAGGTCTTGTGCCAAAAACAGCAAGGATCCCATTATCACTGGATCTCAGAGTACGTGGAAGGGGAAAAGGCATTAGAAAATTTTTGAAAAAGGATCCAGGTTATAAAATATTTAAAAATTCAGGACTTGGGTTCAAGTGAAACAGATTTTTTTATCTGATCCTGCTGGTAATAGGGGAGCCACAATTTATTGATTGGAGACGGGTGGGTGCAATGAACAGACCTGGGCTTTAAGAAAATAACTTCAAGAGCTGAGTAGAGGCTGGACTATAGTGGGGAGATACTTGAGACAGGAAGACCAACAAGCAGTCCATTTGCAATGGTTCAGCTGAGGTGATGAGAGCCTATAGCAGCCCTGGTGCCAGCATCAGAAGAGGAAAAGTTCACGTACAAGAAAAGTTACATAGGTAGAATCCAGAGAAGTTGGCACCAGGGCCCTGCCATCCTGTTTCATCTGACTTAAGTTTTATATGATGCTATGAAGATGTTTTAATGGAGACAGTTTAGAGACAGAGGAAGAAGGGGAGAGGATTGAGGACGGAGACTTGGAAGACACCCACATTTACAGGACAGGAGTAGGAAATCGAACTAACAAAAGAGGTAAAAAGAATAGTAAGGGGAATTGTTGGACAAGTTATAGTACATGCATGTAATATAGCACTGTTGTGCTGTAAGAAATGATGAAGGAGATTATTTCAGAGTCACTGAAAAGTGACTGAACAGCAATAATGATATTGTAAAGACAAATAACTTACGATGACTTAGGAACTCTGATCAACTCAAGGACTCATCACAGTTCCAGAGGACTCATGATGAAACAGGCTACACACTTCCAGATAGAGAGGTGATGAACTTAGGCTTCAAAATTTTTTTTTTGGACAAGGCAAGTGCCAGAATTTGTTTTACTTTGTAATAGGTTTTGTTTTTCATGTTTTCTCAGTGAGGGAAGAGGGAAGAGGGAAGAGGGAGGTGGGAGGGAGAAAATTCAGAGCTGAAAAAAAATTGAATTAAAATAATGAATGCGAAGACATATAGGAGGATAAGCAAGAAATAGGAAAGTTGTTGAAAATATTAATAAGGGGTTGTTATCTAATATCATCAAACCTCAGAATTTCTGATTTAGAAGGGAATTCAATAATGGCCATTTGCTCTAGTCTGTAATTGAAAAATAGGCTTTCTTATTTTTTGACTTGCCTTAATGATCCTTTCATTTTGAAAGGGAATAGAAACCAACAAGGACAAAAATCATTTCTAATTCTGATTTTCAATCAGCAAAGGACCAATTGCTGGGATGGAAATGAATGGGAATCTTGACAGGAAGTTATGACTGTCCTAAAGTTTGTGGTAGAGGAAAAGAAATTTGTGTATAGGTTAATGTAAATTCTAGATTTAGTGAGAGTAGATTTTAAAAAGTTTAGACAAAGGGTGGGAAGGATCCCAAGCAATAACAATTTTATAGAGGAAGGCAGCCCAAAAGCAACAAAAACCTCTAGAGACTGGCATTCTTAAGACACAACGGGAAACAATTCTGATGAAAAGGAAAAGCATGAATTCTCTTATGAGAAAACTGTAGACATCTAGGAAACTCAGCAGTCATGTTAGAGTATATAAAATTGTACAGAAGATAGAAGCAAGGACAAGAAAGAAAGGATAAATAAAAGAGCATGACCCAGTCCTGTAAAAACAGTGTCAGATGCACAGAATCTCAGAATCAGCTGAAGCTGGCAAATAAAACTAGGGGCAGTTAAAAACAGGTGTTTTTTCTATATTGGGGAAAGAGGAGGATCAAAGAAGGAATATGATTGATGCTAGGAATAAATAGAACGAAACCTGATATCAGGGAAAGAGTAAAGCTGCTGCATTCTCATCTTCCTTCTGTTTTCTATACCTAGAATAAGGACCTTTGCATTGAATATAACAGATTACAAATGTCCAAAGGCACTTGATACCCAAGGAAACACAAGGAGACAATTAGTGAGAACTTCGTTGTCCTTGATGGATTCAAGTCACTTGACGGAGATTTGCTGCATCTTTGCATACTTAAGGAGCCAGCAGATGTCATTGCTGAGCCACCATCAGAGATATTTGAACAATCATGAGGAAAAGGAAAGGAACTACAGTACTAGAAATGGACAAATGTCTTCAATTTAAGGGAAAAATGTCAAGAGTTGTAGTCTGCAAAGCTATACACCAATAAGCTTGACTTTGATACATGGGGAATTTCTGAGTAGATCATTTAAGAGATGGTTAGTTAGTGAACATCTAGAAAAGCAAGTGAAAATTAACAATAGTATTTATAGGATGCTTTAAGGATTGTAAAGCATTTTGTATGTGTTAGCTCATTTGATTTCCACAACAACCCAGTGAGGTAGGTGCTATTATTATCCCTCTTTTATAGATGAGGAAACTGAGATTGAAAGAGGTCACATGGCTGCTGAGGATCACATTATCTAGTAAGTGTCTGAAGCTTGCTTTGAACTCGGTTCTTCCTGACTCCACTCTCAGCACTCCATGCATGCACTGTGCCATCTAGTTGCCAAACATGGTTTCATCAACCACAAACCATTGCAAACAAATTTTATTCCTTTTTAAAAAATTGTATCTTTTATTTATTTGTTTTTTAATATTTTTTCTTTTTATATTTTGAACCCCAGATTGTTATTCCCTTCCACTTGCTGTTCTAACCACTGAGAAAACAAGCCATATGATATCAATTATACATGTAAAATCACACAAAACATATTTATATACTATCTATATTTCAATACAAAACAGAAAAATGAAAGTGAAAAATATATACTTCCATTGCACTCAAAATTTATCAGTTCTGTCTCTGGAGGTAGATAGCATTTTTTCATCATGAGCCTTTGGAATTGTCTTGGATCGTTGTATTGATCAGAGTAGCCAAGTCTTTCATAGTTGATCACCATTACTATACTGCTATTACTGTGGACAATGATCTCCTAGATATTTTCTCTTTGCTTTAAATCAGTTCATATAGGTCTTGTCATATTTTTTTCAAACCACTCCTGTTGTCATTTTGCATAGCACAATAGTATTCTATCCCAATCACATGCCACAATTTGTTCAGCCATTCCCATTTGATAAATATCCCCTCGATGTCCAATTCCTTGACACCACAAAAAGGGCTGCTCTCTTCCTCTACCTTTCTCCCTCCCCCCTCTCATATATATATATATGTGTATATATGTATATATACACATATATGTATATATGTATATATATATACACGTGTATGTATATATGTATATGTATATTTTCTGTCTTTCCATTTTCTTTGATATCTTTGGGATACAGACCAATTGGTGGCATTGCTGGATCAAAGAGGATGTACAGTTTTAGAACCCATTGGGCCTAGTTCCAAGTTGTTCTCCAGAGTGGTTGGACCAGTTCAATAATTCACCAATAGTTCATTAGTGTACCTATTTTTCCCCTCATTCCCTCCAGCACTTATCATTTCTGATAGGTGTGAAGTAGCAATTCAGAGTTGTTTTAATTTGCAATTCTATTATCAATAGCAATTTAGAGAATTTTTTCATATGACTTGATTGTTTTGATTTCTTTTGAGAATTGCCTGATATATTCTTTGACCATTTATCAATTGGAGGAGGGCAATTATTTTTTTCTATAAATGTGACTCAGTTCTATTCTTGGTATAGAAGTGAGTTCTTTATCAGAGAAACAATGGAAACTGTTTTTGGTATTACTTAATTGTCTATGGTACCTTTTAGCAAAATATAGTTTCCTTTGTTATATCTTTTAATTAGGTCTATTTTTGTTTATTATTTGTCTGAGATCATGATAGCAACCCCTACCTTTTTTAATAGTTAATGTGAAGCACATTAGATTCTGCTCCAGCCCTTTTTTTACCTTCATGTTCATCATTCTATTGCAAGTGTGTGTCCTTTAAACATCATATTGTTAAGTTCTAGTTTCTAATCTATTCTGCTCTCAATTTCCATTTAATGAATGAGCACTTCCCATTCACCTTCACAGTTATGATTATCAACTGCATCTCATTTTGTTCTCTTTCTTCCCTCTTTTTATCCTGTCCTCGCTCAAAAATTTATTTTGCTTCCAACTATTGCCTCCCTTTATCTATCTTCCCTTTTATGATACCCATTTCTTTTTATCCTCTTCACTTTCTATTTCCCTATTGGGTAAATTACATTTCGATGTACAACTGAATGTGTATATATATTTTTTCTTTTTGAACTAGTTCTGATGAGAGTGAGGTTCAAGCATTGCCCAAACCCCTCATTGTCTCTTCCACTGTAAGAGGTTTTCCTTGAATACCTCTTTAATATGAGAAAATTTTCCACTCTCTGATCCTCCCTTCCCCCTTCTCCAAATGTATTCCTATTTCTCATTATTTCATTTTTTTGGTGATCATTCCAACATAATTGAATCATATTCATGCTGTCTATATAAACTACTTTTAACTGCTATGAAAATGGTAAGTTCTTAGGAGTTATATATGTCACCTTCCCATACAGAAATGCAAACAGTTTTACTTTGTTGAAGTCTTTATGATAACTGTTTCATTTTTACCTTTTATGCTTCTCTTGAGTCTTGTGTTTGAATGTCAAATTTTCTTTTCTGTTCAGTTCTGGTCTTTTCATATGAATTCTTCAAAGTACTCTATTTCATTAAATACCTCCCACCCCCACACCCCCAAAAAGATTATACTCAGTTTTGCTGGGTAGATTATTCTGGGTTGTAATCCTATGTCTTTTGCCTTCCAGAACATCACATGTCAAGGCTTTCCCTCCTTTAACAACATTTCACCCTCTACAAGCTGCCAAATCTCATGGCTTGTGGTTCCACAATATTTGAATTGTTTCTGGCTGCTTAAAACATTTTCTCTTTGATCTGGGAGCTATGGAATTTGGTTATAATATTCCTGGGAGTTTGGGATGTCTTTCAGGAGATGATTTATATATTATTTAAATTTCCAATTTACTCTCTGGATCTGAGATATTGGGGCAGTTTTCTTCGGTAATTTCTTGAAATATAGTATCTAGGTTCTTTCTTTTAATCATGTCATTCAGGTAGTACAATAATTCTTGAATTATCTCTCCTTGAGCTATGTTCTAGGACAGTAGTTTTTCTGATGAGATATTTCACATTTACTTTTATTTTTTTTCTTTCTTCTAATTCTGTCTTATTGTTTTTGATGTCTCAGAGACTTACTGACTTAATTTTCAAGGGATCATTTACTTTAGTGAGCTTTTGTACCTCTTTTCCTATTTGGCCAATTCTTTTTTTAAGGTGCTATGTTCATCAGCATTTTCGTACTTCTTTTACAAAGCTGTGAATTTTTTAACAATTTTTTAAACAATTTTATTGCACCACTCTCATTTCTTTTCCCAATTTTCCCTGTACCACATTTATTCCTTTCTTTAACTTTTGTAGGAATTCTTATTGGTCTTGAGTCCAATTTATATTTTTCTTTGTGGATTTGTTTGTAGCTATTCTCACATTATTTTCTTTTGTGTTTATAGTTTGGTCTTCCCTGTCACCATAGTAGGTTTTTATGGTCAAATTCTTTTTGTTGTTTGCTCATTTTCCAGCCTATTTTTTTTTTACTTTGAACTTTATTTAAACTTAATGCTCCACTCACCTGGAGGATGGGGTCACTGTCCCAAACTTCAAGCTTTTTTATGCTACTATTTTCTGAGGAAGTTTGGGGTCTGCAAGTTTTGAGTACTTCTAAGGCGATGTGATCCTGGAAGAGATATGATCACTGCTCTCTTGGTCTGTGCTCTGGTGTTTACTTAGGGAGGATCTTGGTCCCTGCTGCCTTGCAGTCACAAGTTTTTTCTTTTGCTTTTTCTTTGCCTTGCAACTGAGGTCTCAGGGATACTGAGACCAGGTCCCCTATTCCTTGTGACTGATCCCCAGCATTCCTCTCTACCCTGGATCTGATCCAGAACTGTGTATGGGCAATAGAGTTGCCATTTAGTGCTAGCTGGACCTGGTGCCATCAAACAGTTCCCTGAAATCTCTTACTAACTCCCTTACTATCTCTAGTCTGAGAGCTCCTAAAGCTGCTGCTGCTGCTCCTTTTGTGACTGCTTTTACTACTCCCCCTCCCCAGGTGTGGGCTCCAGGCAGGCTTCTCCCCAATGTCACAAACATCTCCTACCAACCTCCTAAGTTTTCTTAGGTTAGGAAAAAATATCTCACGCTGACCTTTGGTTAGCTCTCTAACTCCAAAATTTGATTTGAAGCAGTATTATGAAGTTGTTTGGAGGGGAATATTGAGAGAGTTCATCTGCATTGCCTCCAATATTTCATCTTCTTTTATTCCCTTTTTTGAAAGGTTTACAAGACTTGTAGGATGGGTCCCTATAGAAAAGGCTCCCCCAGGTCCAAAGTGTTCTGTGTATCCCTGCCCACTAACAGCATCACTCACAATCATCTTGTAGTGGGTCTATCTTTAATGGTCAAACAGATGACACACTTAGTTTAAAGGCATTAAATTAAATGGTGTAGAAAGCAAAGAAGCAATGCATTTTCACTTAAACCTAGTACTTGCTCTCCCACAAATATATACACTCCCAGTGAGAAGGATAGACAGATAAGAGTATCACATGTAGCTTCAAAGCCACTGGGGTCTTTGAGCAATGCAGTTGTTGGGGCTGGTGCCTGGCTTGCTCCCCACTTGTCTGTGCCTTTCTGGGCAGTGTTCTACTGGGCACCATATGCACAGTCTGTGCTGGACCCTGTCCTCTATGCTAGATCTTGTCCTCCCTGACTGATAGCGTCTGCTGGACAGTTGGATGTTACTACTCTTGACAATTCCATGGGGTATGTGGTCTCTACCATATGCTACTCTGTTCAGTAGAACTCTTCTGGTTGTGCAAATATTACAAGGGATGACCTTGCTGGGCTCAGGACTAGAGGGTTCCTTTCTTCTTCCAGCTCTTTGATTCAACAAAAGTCAGAGAATCATGAATTTAAAGCTGTATCTGAACTTAAAGGTCGTTAAGCCTAACCCATTAATTTTTTTTAAAAAGTGGAAACAGAGGCACAGAGAGGTTAAAGTAATTTCCCTAGCATCATGTGGCTAGTATCAGAGGCAGGGTTTGATCCAGGTCTCCCAGTCTGTAAGTCCAAGATCCTATCTATGGTGCCATGTTGCTTTTTTCATTGTGGAGCTATCTGTTCTTTTAGTTTAATAGATTTTTAAAAACAACTCTTTTTAACAAAGGCCTGTTGCCCCAGCCATAGGATAAGAAGGGTGGCGAGTAAAGAAGAGACCCTTCTTGACATTCTTTTTCCTTTACCAAGTGGCCCTTTCCTTTCTAGAGGCTTGGTTAGAAGACCTTTTGATATCCAGCAAAAGATTCACTGACTCAGGTACCAATCTTATTGGGAAACACATCCAATTTTCCATGCTTCCTAGAGTTAATCTCTGTACTGAACTTTCTGGCCATTGGGCTTGGGTATCTAGAAAACATGTTTTTCCTTCTTTCTGTAGCTTTCAATAATTTTTTAAGGGAGACACTGATGTCAGGGACACATAGAGCCAGGTTGATTGTGCTGCCTGTTCATTAGATCATTGCCTAGACGTTGGCTGCATTATATGGAGTAAGCAAGGTGAAAATCCTTCATTCAGTGAGTGGATTTTGACTAATACATGTGATGTGACCCAGTCAGCAGGAAAATCAGAGAAGGAAATCATCTTATAATAACCAAAATCAAAGAGACAACTATAGGCATGTTTGAATGGTGTTCTGTCTACTCCCAACCCCGCCACCTCAACCATCATTTCTGGTAGCTAGAGATCTTTAGAAGTGTGACCAACTCCCCTCAAACTGTTTTCTTTTATATGATGAAACACTCTGAGCTAGCCCTCAAACTTTGATAATGTGTACATCTGGTCTGTTGCAGATGCTCTCTATCCATTGCTGACCTATAGGCCTCCTGGTCCTTCGAGAGACAGCATAGCATGATGGTTAGAGGGCTATCTTTGGATCAAGAAGACCTGATTTCAAGGCCTATTTCTCCACTTCCTAACTAGTTTTGTTGTTCTGGGCAAAACACTGAACCTCTCAGTGCCCTCAGGCAATTTTCTCAAGTCTACAAATTAAAGACAAGGTGCTCGACTGTACTAGCTGGGGTGAGATTCCATATCAGGAATCTATCCCAGCGATGAAATCATGGTTTTGGACAATAACAAAATGAGCTTTGTAAAAATTCATTATTTTTGTCTGTTTCACACTTGCAGCATTGGCCTTTCCTTCATTGCTATCCACGCTTCTCCATCCCTTCCCATTCTGCCACTACCTCTAGTAAATCCCGTTCATTCCAGGCCCACCATGGTTGAGCTGAGTCAGATCCATGGATGATGATTGAATCCTTATATGATTGTGAAGGTGGCAGAGAAACTCCAGCACTTGAGGAGCTCAATCGCACAGAGCCCTGGAAACCATTATCAGCTCAAGGACAGACTAACAGAGGTTGAGGATGTTGGAAAAGGAAGGATGGCTCTTTACCCAAGGAATCAGGGGAATGGAGCTGCCTAGAGTAACCAGTTATTCTACAGGCCTGTTTAGAAATCTTGTGTTATATCTTTAATGTAGGTTTTAGTTGTGCTGATGGCCCATCATTTCCATTTACCTTTTTTTCCTGAATGTTCTCACATACATCACCTTATTTTCCCTTCCCATTGATTGAAACACTCAAAGCGTGTGTGTCTGTGTGTGTACACACACACACACATATATATACATATATATACACACGCATATAT
>CM053626.1:20086588-20136313 GCA_028646595.1 Phalanger gymnotis | reverse complement strand
CTATCCTATACTATACTGTACTATACAATTCTATACTATACTATACAATTGTATACTACACTATACTATACTATTCTATACTGTACTATACTATACTATTCTATACTGTACTATACTACACTATACTGTTCTATACTATTCTATACTACACTATACAATTCTATACTATATTGTACTATACTATACAATACTATTCTATACTACACTATACAATTCTATACTATATTGTACTATACTATACAATACTGTTCTATGCTATACTATACTATACTGTTCTATGCTATTCTATACTATACTGTACTATACAATTTTATATTCTATATACTATATACAATATACTATACAATACTATATACAATATACTATACAATTATATACTATACTAAACTATACTATGCTATACTGTTCTATTCTATACTATACTATATTATACTATTCTATTCTATTCTATACTATACAATTCTATTCTATACTACACTATACTAATCTATACTATACTATTCTATGCTATACTATACTATACTATACTATACTATACTATACTATACTATACTATACTATACTGCCTTCTATTTCCTGAATTGGCAGTACCCCCATAGAATTAACATACTTTCCCAAAGTGGGCAATTTATTTTTTCTTTGATCAATAATCAATCTATTAATCAACACGCATTTATTAAGAGCCTACTATGTACCGGGCTATCTGCTAACTGTCCTACCTACCTACTAAGATAATCTGGATAGATATGAAACTATTCAAGTGAACATTGTTTGTAATTCAAATCATTCTGTATGTAGTCTATGATCTTTAGGAAAATAAGTTTCACTATTTTTAATATGACACAGATTTCACTCCTTACAAACTTTTTTTTTAATGTGTCTGTTTTGACACTCTTCAAGAACACCTGAGTTCAAATTCTGCCATAGAACTACGAACTATTTTGGTAATGCTGGGGAATTCACTTAAATTTTTCAGCCCTAGGCTTCTAGTCTATAATATGGGGATGGTAGTGCCTGTCAGTCAGGGTTTCCATGAAGAATAAATAAGATGAGAAAGGTAAAGAGCTTTGCAAGTCTTTAAGGCACAATGTAAATGTTAGCTATTGTTAAGCAAAACAAATGAGTTTATGAGATTGAATGGAATACTATTCCTCTTCTGGCATTTTCCAAAATATAAAGCCAAAAATCTAAGTTCAAACAAGTGAACTCTGTTCTATTTAAGTAGAAGCTGTCCTGTACAGGAGTCTCTCAAATCCATAGCAACACTCACCCCATAGATGTTGTATTTGGGTTGGTTATCTAATTTCATCCACAGAGCAACCCTAGGATGTGAATATAATGCAAATATTATCTACTCCATTTTACAGATAAGGGGCTATAGGGTGTGTTCAGGGAAGACTAGTACCTGTGATGTGAGGACTGCGAAGCCCTTTTCAAGGCTGCTTTCCACCCTTGGTTTCCACCTGATCCACCTCTCACCTGTGGCTTCAAGAAGCTGCAGCATGCATAGTGGCCACACTCTGGTAAACTGTTTAGGCAGACAGGCCAAGCTGAGGGTGATTGAGGGGTCTCAAACTCATAGGTGAGTTAGAGGGGTGTTTACCCATGCATGTGAAGACTTCACTCGGTGGAATGGGTGAATGAAAATAATTTGTTCCAGTGGCCACAAAGGCAGCTGAAGCAGGTACTGTGGAGCAGTTGGAAATTGGTTAGACATCAAAGATGCCAAGGTCATCCACTGAATCTTGAGCTGTCACCAGTCATCTTGACTCTGTCCTGCCACTGGACTATGATGACTCTGGAGGAGAGAGCGAGGCTGATGACTTCATGCAATTCTGCCTGACTTAAATCAGGTTTACACAGGAATCAGAAGACATCATGCATACTATTTTATCATTTTTACCCATCTCAGCATCCTGAGGCAACAGACAAGTGATGAAGCAGCAGGTGCAGATACTCTAGGAGCTGTAGTCACAACCCTGTGCATAGGCAGCCTAGGCCATAGGGTCGTCTTCTCACTGGAAACACCAGTAGGATTCGGCAGTGCCCTGGCTATCTGAGAAACATTTTAAGGATTGTATTGCTCACCTCCTGATGTGTGGAAGGGGCTAGTAAACGTGCCCTAAAAATTATCTGCTTACCCAACTCTGTCCTGATTACCGAGGCAGCCAGGAATCCCATCCTGTGGTTGAAGCAAAAAAAAAATACCAAAACTTTTACAAAGATGATTCCACTCACAATTGGTATGTGGAATGTGTGCACAATTATAGACAACAAAAACTTCAGTAGATCTGGAAGATGGACAGCTCTTGTTGTGAGAGAACTCAGGAGGTATCACATCCAAATAACAGCTCTGAGTGAAATAAGGCTAGCAAATGAAGGCTAACATATTGAAGTTCAAGTTGGATACATGTGTTTGTGTTTGTGTGTGCACACGTGCGCCTATGTGTGCATGTGTGTGTGTGTTTCCTGGAGTGGCCACAGTGAAAGGGAATGCTGTGAAGCTGGTGTAGGTTTGGCAAACTAATCTATTCAATAAGCTTATATGCCTACCAAAAGGTATTTAGCTTTATCTGAGATTTTTTTTTGCCCGAGACCAGTGTTATTACAGTAAGATAGAATATAAAGGGCAAGGATTGTTTCATTTTTGTTTTAGTCTTCATGGTGCCTTGTACAGTTCCCAGAGCAATTTTGATATCATTCAATCGTTTTTAAGTCGTGTACAATTCTTTGTGACTCCATTTGGTGTTTTCTTTCAAAGATAATGGAATGGCTTGACATTTCCTTCTCTAGCTCATTTTACAGATGAGGAACCTGAGGCAAATAGGGGTAAGTTACTTGTCCAGGGTCACACAGCTATTAAGCGTCTGAGGCCAAATTTGAACTGATGAAGATGAACGAGTGTTCTTGACTTTAGGCCCACCACTCTATCCACTGTACCACCTGGCTGCCCTCATTAGGTTCCAGGAGGAGAAATAGGAACCAATGAATTTAAAAGGAAAAGAAAAGAAAAGCCAACAGAGATAAGAACTGAAATTATTCAGTATTGTAGATGCTTTCCTGGTACATAGTAGGCACTTAATAAATGTATGTTGATTAATAGTAGTTAACATTTATGTAGTGCTTACTATGAGCAAAGCAGTGTCCTAAGCACTTTACAATTATTATCTCATCTGACCAAACTTGTGGGGTAGATGCTATTATTACCCCCATTTTACAGGTGAGGAAATGAAAGAAAACATAAGTCAAATGACTTGCAGGGTCACATTCCTAGTAAGGGTCTGAGGCCAAATTTGAACTGGTTCTCTACCCACTGTGCCACCTAGCAGCATGATTGACTGTTTAATACAATGAAATTGTGGCCTCTGGCTAGAAGAATCATTTTCTTTAGCCTTCATCTCAAGGTCTTGGCTAATATGCATTTCCACAAGACTTTGAAACTTAGCCTAATAAGACTGCATGTAACTGCCAAAAATGTAATATATCCAGCCACATCAATAACCATCTGAAGGGCTCTAGAAATTTGGCATTTAGAGATGCTGTAAAAGAATTGGGAAGATAGAAAGAGAAAGTATGAGACCACTGAGGACCAACATCAAATGTTAAACCCCTGAATAGACAACAGAAGAAATTTTAAGCTACTTTGTTCACTGTTGTTTTAACCTGATGCCAAATGAGTCTATCTGTAGTCAACCCTTGTATAATGATCCTAACCTTGAAAGAACTTCAAAAAGAACACGCTGAATGAAGTTTCTAGTATTCATCTTATCCTCTGTTGACTTAGTCACAGACTAATTCGGTACTTGGTGTGCAAGCATTGCAATGGTTTTAAGAGCAAGGAAACTACTGTGTCCATTTAGCAATGAATCTATTTCAAAGAACTTCTGAAAATTGTAAGATTATGTATGGTAGACATAGTGAAAGATTCTTGTATAACTTGGTGTGAAAAAGCTTGCCCTTTCACCTAGAAAATCAATGTCTGCAAAATGGATGTCAATTAAATTGTTCGTGTCTACTCACAATTCAAAGTAGAATAAAACTTTAATCTACTTAAATTAAATTACAATTTTTAATCACACTTTTTTCTTCTTCAAAGCAAGCTGTAATTTATCATATTGGTCCAAATTGACTTCAAATAGTGCAGTCCTCACAAAATGTGCTTAACCATCAGGTTGGATGAACTTTAACTTTGAAAGGTGCGACGGTGGAGTCCAGAAGACATGACTCTGACTAGACCATATCTTAGAAAAGAGAGGCTGGATGGGATATTGAAGAAAAATCTGTGCATTATGAATGTAATGAAATATGATTATGCCACAATTATGCTACTTGGAAAGATTTCTGTTAACTGATCCAGAATAAAGTCAGCAAAACCAGGATATCTTTATCTCTAGCTCCAGCTCTAGCTTTCATCTATATCCATCTCTCTCTCCTGTCTCCTCTCTCTCTGTCTCTCTCTGTCTCTTTCTGTCTGTCCATCTCTGTCACACACACATACACATATCCTATGTTTATACATATATACAATGATTACAGTACTGTAATTAAAAGGAATAATACAGCAAAACCACACACTACTGAACTGTCATGACCTATCCTCACTCTTTGAGAGTGGAGACTGTTTTTGCCTTTATTTTTCTACATTGCTTAGCCTGGCACATAGTAGGTGCTTAATTACTACTCATTGTCTTGTTTTGACTGGAGAAAAGAAGAGGAAATACTTTTTCCTTTTTGGAGAGATGGGGAAGGCTATGGGTGTGGAATGTTGCATACATTATAAGATGTGGGCACTAGGCAGATTGGTTTTGCTTTACTGATTTTACTTTGTTACAAGGCAAAGCTTACAGGGTAGAGGTTGGACTGTATGTAGAGACAGAGGGCATTTCCAACAAAAGATATCTATAATGTTTCTTTTTAAAGACAAAAAAGAGGGGCATCTGGGAAGACTATAGCTGAAAGATTGTAGAGATGAAATCAGATAAAATCACATCTATTTTGGGAAATAAGAAAAAAAAAATGTGGGTCTCCTGTGTCCAAGGACTGTGTGTGGTGCAACTCAATGCTGATCCATTATTAGAATAAACAATATGCAGATATCTTATAATAATAATATAATAATATCTTATGCTATTTTTTTTGGCTTTTACATACACATTTGCTAATGATCAGTATAGAATATACTTGTTCTAAAGAGATAGATTTACTCTCTTCCTTAGGAGATAATTCCACAAGAGTACTCCATATTGCCAATGACCTACATCCTGGGAGATGTTGCTTTCTTCAACCTCTCATGAAATTTATGCTCAATCTTCACCACTTCTACCATGACCACATTGAAACTCAAAGTTATTTGAGGCATAATTCTGATATTTTTGTACAATAAAACCCAGATGGAATGCCTGATTTATGATATTAGTTGAATTCACAGCAATTCAAGAAGCATTAAGTCCCTGTTGTGTATCAAGCCCTGAATTAGCACATAAGACTTCAGAAGCAAGCATGAAAATAAAATAATTTCTGCCCCCAAGAAGCTTACATTTTACTGGGAGGATAGGGAATTATTAAATATATACACAATTCTTTTTTCAGTACTATTTTATTTTTTCTTAATTAGATGTCAAGATAATTTTTAGCATTAATTTTTATAGGATTTGGAGTTCCAAATTTTTCTTTCACCCTTCTTCTCTTCCCTTCCCTTCTTCTTATAGTGGTAGGCAATTTGATATAGGTAATACATGTGCTATCCTGTCAAACATACTTCCATTTAGTCACAGCTGTGAAAGAAGAAACAGATCGAAAGGGAAAAAACACAACAAAGACCAAAATTAAAAAAAAAAGTATGCTTCTATCTGCCTTCAGAATTCATAAGTTCTTTATCTGGATGTGGATAGCATTTCCCTTCTTGAGTCCTTTGTACTTGTCTTGAATCGTTGTGTTGCTGAGAAGAGATAAATCATTCATAGCTTATCGCCATACAATATTGCCAATTCAGGGTACAATGTTACCCTGGTTCTGCTCATTTCACATTGCATCAGTCCATAAAAGTCTTTTCAGGTTTTTCTGAAACCTGCCTGTTTATCATTTGTTATTGCACAATAGTATTCCATTACATTCATATACTAGAGCTTATTCAGCCATTCCTCAACTGATGGGCATCCTTTAGTTTCCAATATTTTTCCGCCTTGAAAATCGATTGCTATGAATATTTTTATACATGTAGATCCTTTCCCCTTTTGTATGATCTCTTTGGGATACAGACCTTGTTGTGGTATTGCTGGATCAAAGGGCATGTACAGTTTGGTTGCCCTTTGGATAACTTTGGGCAAATTGTTTTCTAGAATGGTTGAATCAGTTTGCAACTCAACCAACAGTGCATTAGTGTCCCGATTTTCCCACATCCTCTCCAACATTTATCATATTCATTTTTGTCAGATTAGCCAATCTGATAGGTGTGAGATGATACCTCACAGTTGTTTTAATTTGCATTTCTCTAATCAAAAGTGATTTAGAGCACTTCTTCACATGGCTACATACATAGCTTTGATTTCTTCATCTGAAAACTGCCTGTTCCTATCCTTTGACCATTTATCAATTGGGCAATGGCTTATATTCTTATAAATTCAGTTGTCTACATATTTGAGAAATGAGGTCTTTATCAGAGACACTTGTGTGAACATTTTTTCCCAGCTTTCTCCTTTCCTTTTAATTTTGATTGCATTGTTTTTGCGAAGGCTTTTTAATTTTATATAATCAAAATAATCTATTTTTTTATTTTGTAATGCTCTCTATCCCTTGTTTGGTCAAAACAAACCCTATAACTCACTTAGCTTCTCCTTTAAGAATTTGGATGCTATACCACTTGGTGAATATATGTTTAATATTGATATTACTTAATTGTCTATGGAAACTTTTAGCAAGATATAGTTTCCTTCCTTATCTCTTGTAATTAGGTCTTTTTTTTGTTTTTTTGCTTTTGCTCTGTTTGAGATCAGGATTGCTACTCCTGCTTTTGTTCTCTTTACTGCAGCAGAAACATAATAGATTCTGCTCCAGCCCCTTAACTTTACCTTTACATCTCTCTCTCTCTCTCTCTCTCTCTCTCTCTCTCTCTCTCTCTCTTTCTCTCTCTTTCTGTGTGCGTGTGTGTGGGTGTGTGTGTCTGCTTCAAGTGTTTCTTGTAAACAACATATTGTAGTATTTTGGTTTTTGATCCACTCTGCTATCTGCTTTTGTTTTTGGGAAGAGTTCATCCCATTTGCATTCACAGTTATGATTACTAATTGTATATTTCATTTCATCCTATTTTTCTTCCTGTTTATCTTCTCTCTCCTTTCAGTCTATCCATCATGATAATTGTTTTGCTTCTGTCTACCACCTCCTTCAGTCTGCCCTCCCTCCCCACCCCCACAGCCTTTACTTAACCTCCTCCCCTCCTTTTCTGTCTTTAAGCCAGATTTTTATCTTAAACTATTTGTGTATGTTAATCCCTCTTTGAGCCAATACTGCTGAGAGTAAAATTCCAGCAATGCTCATCACCCACCCTCTCATCTTTCCCTCCAATGTAATAGGTTTTTCTCGCCTCTTCATGCAAAATAATTTACTCCATTCTACCTCTCCCTTCATTCTGCACCCAGTGTACTCCTCTTTCTCATCTTTTAATTATTTTTGTGATTCACTCAAATTCACTCTACACTCTTTGTGTATTTCTTCTAGCTGTACTATTAGTGCTGTAATTTTTAAGAATTACAAGTATCATCTTCCCATGTAGGTGTGGAAACAGTTCACCTCCATTGATTTCGTTATGCTTTCTTTTTACTTTTTAGGCTTCTCTTGGGTCTTGATATTGGAGATCCAATTTTTTGTTCAAATTTGGTATCCCGATAAAAGCTTAAAATCCTCCTATTTCATCGAATTATCATTTTCCCTTGAATTATTATGCTTAATTTTTCTGGGTAAGCAATTATTAGTTGTAGTCCTAGCTCCTTTGCCTTCCAACACATTATGTTCCATGACATCCAGTTCTTTATAGTTGCAGCTGCTAAGTCCTGTGTAATCCTGATTGTGGCTCCCCAATATTTGAATTATTTCTTTCTGGCTACTTGCAATATTTTTTCTTAGACCGGATTGTTCTATAATTTGGATATAGTGTTCCTTGGTGTTTTTATTTTGGAATTTCTTTACTGATATGATTGGTGGATTCCTTCCATGTCTATTCTGCTCTTTGATTCTAGTATATCAGGGTCATTTTCCTAGATAATTTCTTGAAAGATGCTATCCTGGTCCTCCTTTGGATTATGGCTCTTAGGTAGTACACTGATTCTGACATTATCTCTTCTGGATCTGTTTTTCAGGTCAGTTGTTTTTCCAGTGAGATGTTTTACATTTTTTTCATTCTTTTGAATTTATTTGATTGACTCTTGGTGTATCATGGAGTCATTACCTTCCACTTGCACAATTGTAACTTTTAAGGAGTGGTTTTCCTCAGCTGGCTTTTGTACTTTTTCCCATTTGGCCAATTCTACTTTTTAAGCAATTTTTTTTTTTTTTTTCCCAAGCTGTTGACTTTTTTTTTCATAATTCTCTTGCATTTCTATCATTTCTTTTCCCATTTTTCTTCTACTTCTCTTATGTGATTTTAAGGGTTTTTTTTAAAGGTTTATATGATTTTGAGCTCTTCTGTGACTTCTTTCTAGGCTTGAGATCATTTCTCATTTTTGTTTGGGGCTTTTTGATCTTTCCTGTCACCATAATAACTTACATAATCAGATGCTTTTCTTTTGTTGTTGTTTTTGCTCATATTTTTGGCCTTTACCTTTTCTTTTAAATGTGAGCTCTGCTCGCAGGGTAGAAGGGACACTGTCTCAAGCTTCTCGTGTCAGGGGCTGTAGGCCTTGGCTGTTTATCTGGTGCTACACTGATGTTACCCTGAGACCCACAGGGGACCCTCGTGTTTGGTGCTGTGCTGAGAGGATGGGGTGGAGGGTGGTTGGCACTGTTGGAGGCGATAGGGGTCTGGCAGGTTATCTGGTGCTGACCTGGGGTCCTAATGCTGGTGTCTGGCATGTGCTAAGGCCAGTGAGGTATTTCTGTATTTGCCCAGGATTACACTGAAACATGTGAAGATTTGGCTTCTGGTGTCTGCCAGTTTTTGGAGGACTATACTGAGGCACATGAGAAGTCCTGCTGTTGGCGTTTGCCAGCTCCACTGGAGTTGGCCTCAGGATCTCCTGCTGGTTTGCTGAGGTGGGGCTTACTGCTGGCTTGGCAGAATGCTTCCTGTCCTAAACTGCTTCTTCTTTTACCTGAGTGAGACAGACCTTTCTTGCTGATCTTCCAAGTTTCTTAGGCTAAAAGATTGTTTCACCTCATTTTTTGGCTGGTTCTGCTGTTCCAGGATTTGTTTTAGGGTGCTATTGTATGGTTGTTTAGAGGTGAATATGGGAGAGTTATAGTGATTTACTGCTTACTCTTCCATGTTAGGCCCTGGAAGTCAGGTCCCTATACAATTTGTACAAAGTAATTTTAATGGAGAGAGAGAACATCTACAACTGAAAGGATCAGAAAAGACCTTTTTGTAAGAGGAATTGGCACTTTAGCTGAGCCTTGGAGGTTCTTGAGGTTATAAGATGTAGAGATGAAAAGGGAGACCATTCCCAGCATGTGAGGTAGCAGCTGGTGCAGAGACATCCTCAGTTTCCTTATCTGTAAAATAAATCTGATAATAGTACTTATCTTACAGTACTTCCAAAAATCAAATAATAATATGTAAGTAGAGAACTTTGCAAACCATTGCAGATGATGCAAATATGAGTTGTTAATAGTAATATTAGCTAGCATTTGACATAATACTTTAAAGATTGTAAAGTCATTTAGAGATTTCCCCTTTTGTCCTCATCCTGGAGAAGTACATACTATTATTATTTACAGATGAAGGAATTGAGGCAGACAGCAGTTAAATGATTTGTCCAGAATTACACAGCTTGTAAGTGGGTAAATCTGGATTTGAACTCACCTCTTCTTGACTTGTATCCAGAACTCTGTCCACTGCTGATGGGACATCAAGTGGGTCTGTTTGGCAGGAATATAGAGTAAGAGAGAACCAATGCAGTCAGGCTGGAAAGAAAGGTTGGGATCAGATCATCAAGGATTTTTAAATGTCAAATGATACCTTGAATAGATCTTGCCTCTTTACTTCCATTGAAAGTAACTCTTTAATAAAGTTAATTTGGCTCAAATATAAGTTTACTCCTCCACCTGATTAATGGTAGATAGTATAATTTAACAACAAGAACAAAATACGCTTTCAAGAACCCTTTCACAAATCAATGAAATATCATCTGGACAGAAGGGTCTCAAGTGTCACTTGGGACAGAAAGCTACAGAAAGATCACGATCTGCATTGATGGAGAGATAGACCATCCTATTGACCTAGAGGATTTCTTTTATTTACTGAGGTCAGAAAAGATAACCACTCAGTAGCCAGCCTTCTGCTGATGAGTCTCTCTCAACCTGGAATTATCATAACAATCCATGCTCCAGTGAGAGCATTTCAGAAATGAACCCAACACCCTATTTGTAAATAGAGCGAGCAACAAGAATAGCTTTGGGAACTATGATCTCTGGGGAATATTCCAATGTATAAATGAATAAGTGTAGCACTGAAGACTCCCTCACTCATGGGTCCTCAGAAAGCTACTCTAAACTCAAAGAATATTCGGTGTCAAGATCTATTCAAACCCAAAGCTAAAAAATTCCCACCAATATGTTTACTTTTACTAAGCCCAACTGCAGAGACTAGCTTAGTTCAAAGTAAGACATTTAGTCACATGGCATAACAAAAAAAATAAGAAAAGCCTTCTCGCCCCATACACTCATAGTTATACACTTTCTCATAGATGAATAAACCACCAGAGGGGCAAATATATGCACATAGATAAAGCATATCTGACTAGGTGACATATACAGAGTATACACATGTAAGACATGTCCAAATGTTGGGAATAACCAGTGAAACTCAAACTTTTAGTGCTAGAGCCTATATTTTCACTATTCTCTGCTGGCTGTCAGACTGTTCCCTGCTGAATGCTGTGTCTCTTCTGGGTGAGGAATCTCTTCTGGGCTTTAAATCCCTGGTGTCCACATCACATCTGTTGTTGTCTCTGCTGGCCTCTAGCCATGGCATGTGCAAAACTGTTCTCTGCTAACATCTTCTGGTCTTCAGATATTTGTCCATTTGGGAATATCTGCTGCTTTCTTCTACAGTCTGCTGAAGTGTCGCTACTGGCAAACTTTCCCAGCTCAAGATAGGTTTAAACTTAATTCATTTATAAATCCCTAGGGGATGAAAGCAAAATCCTTAAGTAGTCAGCAAATACCATTGGAAGCCCTCAGATTGGGATTTTTCCACTGAACTAACCCTTCTCCTGCAGCCAACTTTCCAGTTCTAGCCAACTATGTAATATAGAATTAGAAAATTCCTTTTAATTCCTGTAAAATCTAGAAATATAAGGTACTGATATGAGGCTGTAGTAATGTAGTTTCTCTCAGGCTCATATAGTATAAGTTGCCATATAAAAATCACCCAAGTGGGGCAAGAATATAAGAGCTAGGCGAAGTCTATATAGGACATTTTGTCTTTACCCTAGAGTCTCTTCTAAAATCCTGCACTTATTAGAAAGAATTACCAACAAAAAAATTGCTAGGGTTTAACATTCAGGAAAACTCAATGATATTCTTATGTTAAAAAATGCAAAAACAAACAAACCCAGATGAACCAAACCAACAAAAGTATCTTTCCTTATATGAAAGTGCTGGACTAGAGCTACCTAAACTGCCTTTGAGCTTGAAATCTGGTGATGGTAGAATTATTCTAGTGATATGGTATAATCAAATGGGAATAAAAACCAGAATCTGGCTTTCCTTTACTTTTCTTCAGGTCTTATATTCTCTCACACATTCAAAGCAATTAGCTTTCCTACTTATGCAGAGATTTGACACACTATTAATTTAAAAGTGATTTTTTAAAAATTTTAACATTTTTATTTAAAGTTTGGTGTTCCAAATTCTATCCCTCCTTCCCTCCCTCTCCTGTGCCCTCCTTGAGATGGTGAACAATCATATACAGTTTATACATGTACATTTATGTAGTCATTTTGTACAAGAAGACAAGTAAAAGAAAAAATAAAAGAAAGTGAAAATAGCATGCTTCATTCTTTATTCAATCAATATCAGTCCTCTCTATGTAGGTGGAGAATATGTTTCATCATTATTCCTTTGGGATCATCTTGGATCACTGTATTGCTGAGAACAGCTAAGTCATTCATAGTTCTTCGTCGAACAATATTACTGTTACTGTGTATAACGTTCCCCTGGTTCTGTTCACTTCACTAAGCATCACTTCATGTAAATCTTTCCAGGTTCTTTTGAAATCATCTAGCTTCTTGTTTCTTATAGCACAATAATATTCCATTATAATCATATTCCACAGCTTGTTTAACCATTCCCCAGTTGATAGGAATCCCTTTGATTTCCAATTCTTAGCCACTACAAAAAAGAGCTGCTATGAATATTCTTATACAAATAGGTCCTTTTCTATTTTTTGGATATTTTTGGGATATTGACCTACCAATGGTATTGCTGGACCAAAGATTATGCATAGTTTAATGTCCCTTTGACCATATTCCCAATTGCTCTCCAGAATGGTTGGATCTGTTCACAACTCCACAAAAAATAGATTAGTGTCCCAGATTTCCTACATCCTCCCAAACATCCAACATATTACTTTTTGTCATATAGGTATGCAATGGCACCTCAGAGGTGTTTTAATTTGTATTTCAAAGAGAAAAATTTAAAATGACACCTCTCACTCTGTCTCACCTAAAGAATGAAAAGAGCATGAGAGAGGGAAATGATGCCCTTGGAATTCATTTCAAGCCTCTTGAATAAGTGATGTTATCAAAGTTATTTCCTGTATGTTTTGTCTCCTTACATTTTATCCTCAGTTTGTCCTAGAAACATTATCAGAATATGTTTAGATGGCAAGGAAATTTCCCCAGCAGGTCATTAAGGCTGGTGTATCTTACTATGCTATTTCATCTTCATTGGGATACATTTCAATATCTTTCTATTAACAATCTAATGCAATTGCAACCTCCTGCCATTTACATCTTCAGAGGCTGGAGACTGAAATAGCCAAAGAAAATTCTGATCAAGGACTTTGGGTGGGTGGAGGCATTGGAGGAAGGGGAATAATAAGCATGTTTCCTTGAGTCTGAAGGATGGAGCTGTCTGCTGTCGGTATGGGTAATTCTTCCCCAGGAAGGCACTGGCTTATAAATGAACAAATATGCCTGGTAAATAGAACAAAGATAAAAAAGGCTGTAGTGGTAGGAGAATACAACACAGAAAATGAAAGCCAACTGAGATGAATGTATTAATAAAAATGCCAGTTGAAGCACCTCTTAGCATGTTCTGCCCCCGTGGAGAAACTGTACAAGCACATAGAAAAAAGAAGGAAAGAGACAAAGTGAATGCTATTACTGGCTAGAGTGGAATATGGCCCAGCTTCATTAAGATGAACTGTTGTGCTTTTCCCTTAATAATAAGGCATTTAATAAATGTTCGTTGACTGTTTAAAAAAAAGATGAACCCTTCCTCACAATGACTTCATATATGAACGAGGGCAAAAAGGTGATTATTTTGTCTCCTTTCCTCTAAATTGTTTCTTTAGTTTTATGTCATCCTGTGTGAGTGTGTGTGTGTGATCACTGATAAAATGAATAGGATGTTAGGTCCAGCATAACCGCAAAATTTCAATTTTATTTTATGTTTGAAATGGAGACATTATTTAACGTTAGTAGTCAATCAGTAAAGAAATAGTAGTGCTTTGTCTCCTAATAGCAATCTCTGTATCTTTTACTTTCTAGAGTTGGTTTATTTTTGCTTACTTATGGGCAACTTTTCTGGTTCTGGTAACATTCCAGGCACACGGACTCTGAAATAACAAAAAAGTGTATGGGCTGCCAGATGTGTGGGAAAAGCCTGCATCACAGCCTGCTCCTGCTAGAGATCGGAGAGGGTATCTGCGAGTGTCTGCTGAGTTCAGCTATTCTGGGTCACGGGAGCGAGCCGTAACACTCTCTCTGGCCATTTAGAATCAGTGAATCAGCACAAATGACTGTGTGGTGTTTACAAAGCAGATGGAAGGAGGGAGAGAAGACTGAGTTCTGCTCATCTGCGCTGCTCAAGAAGAGGCATGCGCGTAAGATTCTGGGTAGAGGCATGCGTGTAAGATTCTGGGTACTCTAAAGGAGTCACAGAGTCTTTCATCCGCAGCAAGAAGACGACTCTAAGGGCTGTCTAATCCAAACCCTTAATTTTACAGATGGGGAAACTGAGCCCCCTAGAAGGTTCAACGAGTCACTCAAGGACACGTTATTGTACATCTCCAGCTAGAAGAGGTCTCTGAGAACATCTAGTACAAATTTCTCAGTTTACAGATGAGGAATTGATGCAGAGGGAGGATAAGTGACTTATCCCAGGTCAAACAGTAAGAAAATATCAGCGGGGAGATTTGAACCCAGATCCATTTACTCCAGAGCTAGTCTTCTTTCTACTTGTACCATACTACTGAAGCTACTAGCTCTCTTTTAGAGACATCTCCGCTCCACATATGGACTATTCGTGCTTGACCTGTGGTAGAGCCTTCTGAGCTAGTATTGGTGGGATCAGCCACAATCAGACACACTGTACCTCATCTCTGACGGTGATGTCACGTTGGTCCTCTTTGAACACCAAGGACAGCAACCAAGTAACTCTCTTACCGCTGGCATGCTTCCTTTCAAAAAAAGTTCACATCATTCTTGTTCTGAGGAATTATTTATAATAACTGACATAAATATCCTGTTGGAAGGCTTTCAACACATTATTTCATGTGTTCCTCGCAACTACTCTATGAGGTATTTCAGGTATTAAAAGTTCCATTTTACAGATGAAGACATTGGGCTCAGAAGGGTGGTGACTTTCCCGTAGTCACAGGCATGTTAAGTTTCAAAGGAAGGAACTGAACCCATGCCTCTCCTGATTCTCGGTCCAATACTTTAATGCAGGCATGGGAAACTTGTGGCCTCAAGGCTACATGTGGTTTTCTAGGTCCTCAAATGTGACACTTTGATTGGATCCAAATTTCACAAGGATTTGTTCCTAATGTTTTGTTTTATGAAGTTTAGATTCAGTCAGAAGGTCACACTTGAGGACCTGGAGGGCCACACGTGGCCTCGAGGCCACAGGTTCCCCACCCCTGATTCTTGATAATCTCTAAAGTCAAGTCCTGTTCTTTGATTCTACAGTAGTATCTTGGAGGATGGAGGCTGTTGGCCTAACCTGGGATAGGAACTCACCTGCAGAATGAACCTTTATGAGCTGGGGAAAGCACAGCATCCAGCAGCTTCTTATTTAGCTCCACATTCATGGTGCAGTGGCTAGCAAGTTAGCATTAGTCTAGCCATAGCCAGAAAGCTGGGTTTGAGATTAAGAGACACTAGGTTCAAAGAATGCCTCAGCCCATGAACCTGAGTAAATCACTTAATTTCTCGCTACTCTAGGCAACTCATTAAGACCAAAAAACAGGTGCTGATCTTCGTTGAGAAAGAGTTCCTACACATGTAATCATAGGTTTGTTTAAAACCTGTTAACTAGGTATTAATTGAGGTCATTTGAAGAAGTATATGTGCTTTCATCAGCCTGTAAATTTTGAAGCTTTGGGAAAAAGCCATGGAAACTCTCCTTAGTTATAGCTTTGACAATAGCCTGCTTTCCCATTTGCCAACAGGAAGATTGAAAGAGTTAATGAAGGTTCCCAAAGTGCCTTATTTGCAAATATTACACATGATGGATTCAAATTTCTTCCCACTCCAGACTCCCTCGCTGTTGACTCCCTTTCTATTTATTTAAGAAAGGGATGCTTAATGGTATAGCTAAAATTACATAAAAGTTAATCACAAGTCCCACAAAATCAGATCATCCTTATTCTTCTCTTGGGCCTCTGCCAGAATGAGGTGAGTAGGATTTTGCTACTGTGTCCTCTATGATCAAAAGTGACATTGATAGTGGTTTTATGACCTGGCAGAGAGGATGGAAATCATGACCCACTGGGGAGCACACAGTTGACATCTGAGTCTAAGACTCAGTGCCAAATAGAACCACGATAGAGAGCCTGGTAGGGAATGGGGCGGGGGGAGTAGAAAATGCCATGACCTACCTCCAAACTTACTTCTCCAACTTGGAAGTCTTGTGGCATGTTTCAGTGACCCACATAAAAGCCTGCTTGGTTGAAAAGTTTAATAGGTAAGCCCAGAGGTTCCCCCTTAATTTGTTTTAACATTATTATGACACAAACTTGTTTTGTGTCAGAGTATTTGATTCTGTTTTCAAAGGTGCAGATTCCAAGTGCTGACCTTACTAGATCTCTCTCCTTAAATCCATTCCCTTTGTTCCACCTACATTGTCCCTACCTCAGTTTGGGGCCTCAACTCTCCCATCCGGACTATTATAAGAGCCTCTAAATGAATAATCCTTATTCCAAAATCTCTCATTTCCTGTATATCCTCTTCACAGCTGCCAAATTGATCCATGTGTATGGCTCTATCAATCCTCTATTAAGAAAAAAAAAATCTTCAATGGCTCCCTGTTGCTGCAAAGATAAAATTTGAAATTTTCATGCTGGTATTTTAAACCCTCTCCAATGTGGCACTAATTCCTCTTTCTAGTCTTATTTTGCATTACTTCTCTTTATATTCTCTCTTGTCCAGAAAAAGAGATTTGGTAGCTACTTGCCAGTACAATGCATTCTATCTCCTGCCTCCTGCCTTGACTTTGTACAAGGAGTTTCCTTCATCTGGATTACAGTCCTTCCTTCCCTCTCCCTGAACATCCTGTAAGCATAGCTCGTAAGCGATCTTCTCCAGAAAGGCCTTTCCTGATGTTCCAAGTTCTTTGAATTCTCTCCTTTAAAAATTACTTTGTAATTTCTTCTGTATGTATTAGGTATTTTTAACCTTTTTGGTTTCCTAGACCACCTGGGCAGGTCTCAAAGTTATAGTTTTAAACAACTAAAGGAAAAGCCAAATTTTAATTAGAAGTTAGTAGGAATAAAGATGAATTTTTCCAATTCAAGTCTATGGATCCCCCATACTGCAAATTGTATTCACGTGGCCCTCAGGTTAAGAATCCCTGGTAGCCATATTGTATCTCTTTCTCCTGGGATAATTGGAATTAGCATAAATTTCTTTTCCCTTTGTATCACAGTAGGCATTATATCCATCAAAACGAATTGTTAAATCTCCCACATGTGGCTACTCTCTCCATTAGCACAGCTTTCAGTCCTTCCACATCTTCCCATATCATTGTGTGCTGTCCAAATCTAAGCTTTTCCCATGCATGAGAGCTATCAGAAGCAATTAGGTGGCACAGGGGACAAAAAGCCAGGCTAAAGTCAGAAAATTCTCATATCAAATTTGGGCCAGTCAGTTTACTTCTGTCTGCCTCAGTTTCCTCATATGTCAAATGCGGATGGTCATAACTAGCATTTCTGTAGTGCTTTGAGGTTTGTAAATTGCTTTACATATGTTGTCTCATTCGATTCTTGCAGCAATCCTGTGAGACAGATGTACTGTTATTGCCCATTTACAGTTGACGAAAAGGAGGCAGAGAGATGTTAAGTGACTTGCCCAGGGTCACTCAGCTGGCATCTGAGGCAGAATTCAAAGTCTGGTTTTCCTTATTCCAAGTATATTCTTCTATGTACTGTCCTGCTTAGACTCTTAGCATAATGACATTTATGGTACTTGTGGTTTCGTTCTGAAGGTCATGAAAGTATGGTGCTTAAAACAAGGTAATGTTGTGATGCTTTTGTCATCTTACATTCCATGTAAGACAGAATATGCTGTATATATGTCCGCAGTTATTATACCAAGCTAGCCCAGTTCTAGCTTATGAACTTATGTCAGCCTCTCAAAGTTCTCTTTTATGAAAAACCACTGAAGTAAGCTTGAGATAATGGATGAAATATTTTTGTTGCTAGAAAAAGTACCAGCTTTCCATGCTTTTGGGAATCTAATGAGCTCAGAGCAAATGATTGCTTTCAGAGGGCTTGCCTAAGTGTGCATCATCTTGGCCTCTTGTTGGACCCTTCCTGCATCCCCTTTATGCCTCTCCCAATTTTCTTGCTGAAGTTTTATTATAGTCATTTTTGTTTAGTGCTTCTTGTAATAAGTTCATGATTATCATATACAAGCAGTGGTTCTATCCCATCAGAGTCCCTGCTCCAAGGCACCTGCAGGTGAATTCCCTCTTCTTGGGGGACTGGCTGAATTTGCAGCTCTTTTTATTGAATTTCCTGAACATCTGGAGATAATTCCCTATAAATATTACATATTAGGGACTGATATTCTCAGGACGAGGCATATCCAGCTAAGAGGGGCTGCAATATGTTTTCCCGTAAATCCATCCGTTGGTACGGTTACTGAAAGTAGTCTATTTAAAAATAATTTCTTTAAAGACCATACTTGATTTAATGTAAAAGAACTTCATGTTTATGAGAGGTCATTCTTGGGAGAGGTGTAATAAATTGGAATGACATAAGTCAGGGGTGATTTTCCAATAATATGGTGGCTAAGGGCTTATATTCCAGATCACAGACCTTATACTCAACTTTTTATGAAAAACTTATAAGCTCTATATTTAATGAGCAGTAAATGTGAAGTACAAATCTTTCTAAAATGTCCATCAAATACAAGGCAATAAGTAATCACATAAAATTGAATTCAAGAGCACCTTATAGAGGGTCTAGGTCTTTGTTTCTTTTGATGTAAAGAACTAACAAGTAAGGAAAATCCTTTTGCCAACGTGGGTTGTCACCTTTGCAATTTATAGTTTTTAAGAACTGAGGTTTTAAGAACATTTCCTCTGGGGACACAGCCAGTGTGGGCCAGGGACAGCTTTCTCAAATGCTAGATTTGGAGTTATGAAGACCTGTTTTGGAAACATACTTCCTTTGACCCTCAGTTTCCTTATCTGTAAAAATAAGTAGAAAAACAGTGATTAAGTGCTTACTATATACCACACACTGTGGCTTGTGCTAAATGTTATTAATATTAACAGATAACTAAGCCAGGCCCTCCTCCCAAATAGTTCATATTCTTTTTGGGAAAGAATTGAAGAGTTGGCTATCGTGCTGACAGAAAATATTGGTGGTTTTCTGGGTGCAACACGAGGAGAAAGACAAGGGGAGGCAACAAGCATCAATTAAGCACCTTCAATATATCTGTCATTGTGTAAACCACTTTACAAAGATTACCTCATGGCCTAGGGAAGCTGACACTCATAGTACTGACTTCACTGAGGTGTTGTGAGAAATATGCAAGTGAAAAAAAACACGTAAGTGATTTCCAAACTTTAATGCTAGTGACAATTATTCCAAACTTGAGTTTTCCTTGGCTTCCCATATCATAAACCCTGAGCGACTCTCTGGACCCCGATGTTGTTAGTCTGCCTTTAAAATTCTGTCATCAACCTTTATATTCACTAAGTTTTCCATCTTTTGATCCCTCTTCCCAAGGTTGTTTCCAGCGTCAAAAAAGCCTAAAAACTTAGTGTAAGCAGGGTGGTTTAACTCAGAATCAAAGAGGCTAAGTTTGATCTGAAATTCACAAAATCAAAGGTCTCTTAATTATTGCTCTGGGTTCTCAGCTCAGGCTGACTATAGCAGTGGACTGAAACAGTTAGAAGTACTCTGTATTTTCCTTTCATGAGCCATTTGACGAGGCTGAACACAAGGACTGATTATGCCAAAGTCCAATGGGCTCCCCTTGGAGGTGAGAGTTCCTCCTGATTGGACGTCTCCAAGCTAAAGCTGGATGGCCACTTGGCCTGTGTATTGTAGAGGGATTTCTAGTTCAGATAATGGATCAATTAATTAGTCATTGATTCTTAAACTGCAGATCTCTACCCAATATGGGGTGGTGAAAAATTTGGCAACAATAAAACGTTTCTGAACATGCAATGACCAAAAATTAATTTAAAATTAAACATGCAATGAATCTAGCGTGTTTCTGGCAAGGCTCACTTGTGTTGTATCATGCAACTTCACAGCAACCTTGGTTCTGAATACAAAGCATGTGCACTTTACACCGCACTTGCCTTCAGGCCATGAAGCCAACCAATGCTGAGAAACTTGAAAAGGTGTTGCAAGAGGAAAAAAAAAAAGTTTAAGAAGCCCTGAATTAGATAGCCTCTGAGATTCCTTCCCTCTCTGAGGAACAGAGAGATGTAAGTAGAACATGTCAAAGAGTAGAGTGAGTGAGGTAAGTTCATGAACCTGCTGTCTGAACACTGGTAGTCCCCTAAGTTGATATTCTGGGCCTAATTGGACACTGTTATTGTTCAGTTGTGTCTGACTCTTCATGACTCAATTTAAGAATGTCTTGGCAGAGATACTAGAGTGGTTTTCCATTTCCTTCTCCAGCTTATTTTACCGATGGGGAAACTGAGTCAAACAGGGCTAAGTGACTTGCCCAGGGTCACACAGCTAGTAAGGTCTGAGGCCGTATTTGCACTCATGTCTTCCTGACTCCAGGCTATGTGCCACTTGGCTGCCTAACTGGATGAGTACCCTAAATCTCAATGAGAAAATGTTTGACGTATATAGCATGATATAGTGGGAAGGTCACAGGAGTTGACTGAAAGCCTAGGTCTGTGAGTTAGCCCTGCTGTCACCTTGGACAAGAAATTTCTCCTTGCCACACCTTTGTTTCCTCATTTGTAGAGATAGTCAGGTAGCTCAGTGGCAGAATGGTGGGCCTGGAGTCATGGAGATCAAGTTCAAATCCAGAGTTGTATGATACTGGGGAAGTCATTTAATCTTCCTCAGCCTCAGTTTCCTTGACTGTAAAATGTGGAGAACTATAATGCCTCCCTCCCACGGTTGGCATAAGAATCAAATGGGACAATATTTGTAAAGTGCTTAACATAATAGATGATAATAGTAGGTGCTTAATAAATGCTGGTTTCCTTTCTTTCTCCTTGTAAAATGGAAAGTGGTAACGGAGCAGTTTATCTCTACAATACTGTTTTCCAGAACTGAATCCCTAACTTCCTTCAATCAATCAATAAATAAGCATCCATTAAGTGCTTACTATGTTCCAGGTACTGAGCTGAAATAGAGTTAAAAAGGAAGACAAAAAGACTGAAAAACAAAAACACTGATTTCAATTAGCCTGATTGAGCAGAGTCTGTTGAGGTTGGAAAATGCACAAACCTAGGGTGAGTAGACCACAGGAAGCTTTGAATACTCCAATCATGGGGAATGAATAATATTCTTAGAATTCCTCTGCAATCAGGGACAATGCTTATTTGCATCATCTGTCTTCCTTTCCTCCTCTCTCAGGGCAAAGGTCTCAGGCAGTATACAGGGCCTGGCTAGGCTCTTGCGATTACAAGATTTGAAGGATTACAGAACAAAAACTTTACTGGAAGAGACAATGTGATGCAGTGGAAGGAAAAATGACTCTGGACTCAGAAGACATTGTTTAAAATTCTTCTTCCATACATTGTACATGTCACTTAAACTCTGGCCTTTATTTTCTTCATCTGTAAAATGGGAATGGAGGGAAGACTGGAGGACTTGATGGCCTCTTTCAACTTAAATCTTTGATCCTACAATTCCGTGTGAGGAGGGAAACATAGTCAAATTTCAAATAAATTATCCATAAGTTCCAAAGATATTTAAATCATTAAATTGGAAATCTCCAGTGCTAATTAAAACTTTACAAATTCTTTTAGAATGAAGACTCTATTGAATGAATCCCTGGGGATCCCTTTCTCCCAGGAAGAAAACAAACTTCAATCCTGTATATATCTATATCTATATCTATATTTTATCTATATCTATATCATGTATATCTACATCCATATCGATATCTATATCATATATATCTATATCATCTATATTTATATCTATATCTGTATCTATATATCTATATCTATATCTACATCTACATCTACGTCTACATCTATATCTATATCTGTATTTATATCTATATCTATATCTACATCTACATCTATGTGTATATATCTATATATATATGTATATACATATGTATATATATGTGTATATATGTGTTTGCATATGCATGTATATACACATATATACATATCTATTCATATAGATGTATGTGTATATATGTACATATATACACATACACACATCTATATATAGATGTATATGTATGTGTATACGTATATATGCATATATGTGTGTATATACATGTGTATATATGTATGTATTTATGTATATATATATATGTGTGTGTGTGTGTATAGCTATTGGTTCTAAAGATCTGTGTAAATTTCTTGAGTCATTGTTGTTGTTGTTGTAGTAACAAAAACAACAATAAATCTCTAGAGTCACTTAAAGCCCTAAATGAAGGGTCCCCTCACTGGGCTTCTCTCCCAACCTACCTCAGTCCATTTATTTTTTGTTCCTGCTCTCTACTAGGCATAGATATTTGTTGAGGGATGAAGTTTGGATTTTGTCTTGTTTCTTGACATTACATGCAGTATTCCTTCTCCTAGCTCTGTGGCATACCCATTCTTTTTGTAACTTCTTGCAAAAGGTAAGGAATAGTCTCCCGAGGGTGAAAGGGGATGCAATCTCAAAAATTCTTCTTATTAAAAGTGGTACTTCTCTCTTTTTTCCTATTTTTGCCTCATTTCTCCATTCCCACACTCTGGTCTTCATCAATTAGCAATCTCTCCGCAGGTTGTCTTTGGCCATTCTTCCATTATATGTGTCCTTAGGCTGCTACCATTATCCTAAATCAGTGAAGGAGAAAAGATCCTGGCATGTGCTCCGTACCTCATTGAACCGGAAAAATAGCAAGTGTTACTTAGTTCCCCCTCTGGCCATGTGTGCTAGAGAAGGATACATATCACATTGAGCCTCCAAAGTGTTCCTAAGGCACACAGACTAGGAGAGTATAAAATTCCTTTGGAGGAGAATGAAGTAAAGTTAGATATTTGACTACAGATTATAGAGAATGAAGGGATTTTGAGAGGTGTAAGAAGGAATAAGAACAGGGAGAGGACACTGTTCCTCCTGTCACTAATAGCAGTGTGCCAAGCGACATTTAAAAAGTTTGAGAGACATAGTTTCTGGATAATTTAATTATTTTATTAATAAGGCTAGCATGCTGTTAATAAAAGAGGTCAGTGGCACTCTTGAATGCCAAAGACCGCTTATGGCAGTGGCCTCACACTTCATACGCTCTTGGAAAAGAAGGTGATCCTGAGAGTGGCAATAAACTCTGATTGGTTAACAATTAATGAGAACATGAGTATTAAAATGAGTGGCGGGCTATATTATAATGAAGGTCTTGAGGTATATGGCACTGAGAACCCAAATCTTGATCAGAAACATCAATTTCCATATCTGTTGCCTGATAAAAGGGAGAATACATATTTCCCCAGACCTATCTGAGTAAACACAATGAGCAGGAAACCACTTGTTCATCGAAACTTATAATTTCTATTAATGTCTTTGATTAGATCTTAGCCAGTCTAGTTGGATGTCTTTGAGAAGATTTCCCACACTGGTTGATGTCTGGATGAGGAAGTAGCAAATGGGAAAAAACTTGGTCTTCATTCAAAAATTGATTGTTAATACAAGACAGAAATAGTATTTATCTTACCTAAAGTTCTGCAAAAGACTTAGTTATATTATTTTATCTGATTCTTACACTAATCCTGTGAGGTAAGTGCTATTTTTACCTCCATTTTTATGAATGAGGAAAATGAAGGAGACAAAAGTTAAGCAACTCACACAGGGTCACTAAGCTAGTAAAAGCTTGTGACAGTTTTGGAAAAGCCATGGTGAGAGTGGGAAAGTGAGTGATATAGGGAGTGGCAAAATAATTGCCTTGATGCTTTGAAGACCCCACTGAGGTTATGTAACGTGAAAATGTACCACTAAAGTCTGAATTTTGTACTTTATTCAGCAGCACATGAGTATGAATGAAGCCAGTGGTTGATGGGAGGAAATCAAGGCTGAGACTTTGAAGTGGGAGATCTTTGAAAGGATATGGGAACAGGGAATTTGAGAAAAAAGGCTGATGTAGAATTTATCTGGTTCACCATGTGAAGACAGAGAGGGGAGGAATGCATAGATAGTGTGGGAGTGATATAGATTAGAAAAGAATTGAAGTATGGTGGAAATTGATGTCATGGTGAGGATGAAGAACAAGGGCTGGGGTTAAAAGGCAGAAGGAGAGGGGGGATGGGATAGGACTATGGTTAGAAAAAGGATTTTCAGAATTCATGAACATGGAAATGATGAATTTGTGGATGATGGCACAATCAAGGATATAACCATTTCTTTTTTGCATATTTCTAGTGCAATGGAGGCATAAGTCATGGGAAAGAACTAAATTAAGGATCTGAGAGGTGAGGTTGTTTGAAGGAATATAAATATGTATGTTGAAATTCCCTAGTATGAAGACAGAAGTTGGGGAGGGGAAAAACATCTACAAGCCAGGCAACAAATTTATTGAGGAATGGAGAATATTCCACAGGTCATTAAGCAACAACCACCAGAATATTAATTGACCGGTAAATTGAATGAACCCCAAAGAAAGAGAGTTTACTGAGTAGTGGTGGTAGAACTATAGCCTTGAAATGGCATGTGGAGTAATGGGCAATCCAACTGCCCCACCATGACCACTTTATTGGGGGATTGACTTAAAGGGCAACCAGCGCTGGGCCAGGGATGCTGTGCCATCCTGTGGGACACAGGTCTCAATGAGTGCAAGAAGATGGAGGGAACAAGAAAGAAAAAGGGTAAAGATGAAAATTAGTTTGTTACTCATGGAGCAGGCATTCCAGAAAATACAGTGGAAGGCACAGTAAGTTAGTGGTGTTAGGTTTTGATGGGGGGGGGTAAAGCATGGGGGATTGTGAGTGGGGTTTGAACAAAGAAAGCTGGGGTTCAGAATCACCATGATATGGAAGAAACGATGTGATGGAAATATGTGAATTATTAAGGACTGATTTTTAGTAGGTCATAATTGTACAAAGGGATTTAGCCTGAAGGTGAAAGTGTCCCAGGGTTCCAGGGAGCAACATGAAGCTGGAAAATAAGTAGGGGTGTTTCCTGAGAAGGGGAGAGGTAACTACTATGGAATTTAGGTGGGAGGAGGGAGTATTTAGAGCACATTGCAATGGATGCACCAGGAGACCAGGAAGCCATTTTGGACAGTTTAGCTTTTGATAAACTTGGCAGGCAGAGGTAGGGGTTGGGGAAGGTGAAGTCAAGTAGATTAAGAAATGGCAGCAGAGAAAACAATTGAAGGCCAGCTTGGTTAAATCATAGAATGGGGAGCAGAAAGGATTACAGGTAAGAGTCACTCAGCAGTTTGGGGTCAGATGGCAAAAGGCTTTAAAGCACAAGCTACTTGCTCGACGAGTGTTTATTAAGTACCTACTGTATGCCAGGCTCTGTGGGGAATACAAAAACAAAAAGAAAAAAAAAAGAAGAAGAAGATATTTCCTCTTCCCTCAACTAGCTTGTACTAAAGAGTTTATATTTATTTCATTATGCAATGGGGAACGGATAGTTTGGGGAACCAGTCAATAACGGGTATTTGAGGGCATAATATTCTCATAACAATATTTTGGTGTTTGGGGGAAAGAGAAAGACTGTATTGGGATGGAAGCCAGGTGAGAGATTACTGAAACACTCAGAGCCACAGATAGTAAGGGCAGAAGGTGACAAACATGGGAACGGAAAGAAGATAGGACAGATGTTAGAGACATTTCAGTGATAGAATTCGTAGAATTTGGCCACTGATTTGATATGGGTTAGGGATAACGTGACTCCAAGCCTTTGAGCCTGGGGGACTGGGAGAATGATGATGTTAATAACAGGGAAAGAGAAGCTCTTTTGGAGGGGGAAAGGATGACTTCACTTTGAACATGGAAGATTTTAATTTAGTACAATAGTAACCATATGAAATCAAATTGTGGGGTTTCCTCTTTTCCTTGCTTTTTGAAAAACGTTTTATCTTCCCATTTGTTCTGTGCATTACATATCGATGTATGCAAAATTTCAAAAGTGAGATTTGTCTCTTGATCAAAAATCTCTGCCTCCTCCTGTCCCAAAGTGAAAAATGAGAGGAGGGGCATAATGTCCCAGGTGGACAGCCATGTTGCCAGGTGAATCTGCCACACAGTTATAACGGAGTAAAGAAAAGCCAAAATAAGAACCACTTGAACTGGGGAAGTCAAACCACTCCGGTACCTGTGCCAAGAAAACCCCAAATGGGGCCACCAAGAATCAGGTATGGCTGAAGAACAAAAATATGTTCTAGACTCTATGGGGATATAAGTGAAAGCAAAAAGACTGTTCCTAAGCTCCAGGACTTTGCCTCCAAATGGAAGACAACACATAAAAGAAGCTTGAAGGTGGGAGCGGGCAGTTTGAAGAATGAAGGTGCCTGGGGAATGAGAGCATAGTGTTATTACCTAGATAATCAGGAGAGTAGCCTCAAGAGGTCATAGTTAGTCTGGGTCTCCTTAAAATAGAGGAATCAGCCAGTAAGAGGGAGAGAGAGGCAGAGGGCATTTCCAAAGTTTGAAGTGTAGGTGGAGTAAGCTTCCAGAGTGAAGAGGTGAAGAAAAGTGTATTAAGATCTTAAGGCCAAATGGCATTGGGTTAGAGTGGCAAAAGGCATTAGAGATCATCTACTGGCAGCAGTGGGGAACCTGTGGCCTGGAGGCCACATGTGGCCCTCTAGATCCTCAAGTATGGCCCTTTGACTGAATCCAAACTTCACAGAACAAATCCGATTTGTGAAGGTTGTATTCAGTCAAAAGGCCACACTTGAGGACTTAGAGGGCCACGTGTGACCTCGAGGCCACAAGTTTCTCCACCTCAAATCCATGGCGCTTATTGTACATATGAAAAAGTTGGGGCCCAAAGAGGTTAGGTATTTTGTCTAATGTCACACAGTAAGAAGGAGAGCCAAATTTGTTGGCTCTGATTTCAACAGATTTTTATCTCCAACATATGAAAGTGATAACTTAAAATGGAAAAAAAAACATAGTGAATATTTATTTTAGTTTGTCAAGGAAAGATTTGAGGGTTTTAGCAGACTTCAAGTTGAATCTTACATATCCCCTATTTCTTATACAAAGAAGGCAAGAAGAGAAAGACTGAAGGAATAAGTGATATTGCTTGACACTATTCTCCTCAGCTTCTTAAAATGTTACACGATTTCTAGTGTATATGAATAAGTTTGAATAGGTCACAGAATGACCTGTTTTATGAATTTATGATTTCTCAGCCTCAGGGGGCCCTCTGCAGCATGGCATGGTGCCCATAAACTGATGAATCCTGGACTTGTATAACATGACACACTGTAAGTGGGCCTTATTCTTCTGATGCTTTTCTGTTCCCAGAAATATTTATTTATTCAGCATTAGCCATAACTGGGAATAACTTCAAAAGCAATGAACTCTGTTCCTTGTTCATGTTATTATTCATCATCCTGGCCACTCTAGAATTCACTTTTCGACAGAAGCTTTATAAATCCCCCCAGATCTTACGACAAAAGAGGAGGAAAAATAGCTACCTATGGAAAGTAAAAAAAAAAAAAACTTTATAGTGTGAAGAAACACCAGAGTATTGAAACCAAATTATTCTTAAAAGACTTCATAGATGAATTCTGTTAAGTGCAACTTTCTAACTCCACATATGTTTAATTAAAACTATGGGGAATTTGATGATTATTTTGGAGCTAGTATAAAATGAATATAATTTCTAGTGGCTTGTATGAGGGTGGCTGGTGAGTACCAGCAGATCAGAAAAGCATAGATTTGCAGACAGAAGGGATCACAGATGGCAATTTAATTCAGCCCCTCCATGTTATTATAGAAGAGGAAACTGAGGCACAAGGAGTTAAGTGACTTGCCCAGGGACCCACAACTGAATAAGTGTCTGAAAAAAGATTTGTGCCCAGCTGTTTCTGACTCTGTCTAATCCCCTCTATCCCTTACTAGGCTGCCCATTATATTAGAGGTGTATAGTTACCTTACTGAGCCTGAGACAAAATATAGGCATTGGCTAAGCACAATGAATTTATTTATTGGACAAATCAAATTGATGGTAAAATAGTATAGAAACATGAATTGTATAAGATAAGTTTTTAAGATTTTTGTTCAGTTATTTCAGACCATCCACGACCCCATTTGGGGTTTTCTTGGCAAAGATACTGGCACGGTTTGCCATTTCCTTCTCCAGCCCATTTTATAGATAAGAAAACTGGGGAACATTTGGTAAGGTGAGCTGGCCAGGGTCACCCAGCTAGTAAGTGTCTGAAGCCAGATTTGAACTCAAGATGAGTCTTCCTGACATCAGGCCCAGCATGCTATCCATTGCACCACCTTGATGCCCTTTTAATATCTGGGAATTCTTAATTTCTAGTAACTTTATAATTCCATTTCCAATATAGAAACAGAAAATAAGAAACCAGATTAATGAATGCAGACCTTAGGAAAATATTAGAAAATTTCCCTGTGTTTTGGAGAGGGTTACTGTGAATGTCTGAGAAGCTGATTCAACAATAAGGATTCAATTCAATTTGAGAAATGCATTAATCTCCTCTTCCATGCAAGGCATTGTGCTAAGTACTCAGGATGCAAAGGAAAAAAAAATGAAACAGGTTCAGCCTTCAGGAAGCTTACACTTTGCTTATGGGGTAGAATATGTTAATTTTAAAAGTTTAGAGAAGTGAAGACCAGATGGCAGAGTAATGGCAGGGACTCTCCTGAACTCTCTCTGAAGCCCCTCCAAATATATTTAGATAGTGACTAAACAAATTCTAGAATGGCAGAACCCAGAAAAAGACACAGTGAAACAATTTTCCAGACCAAGACAACTTAGAAGGTCAGCAGCAAAAGTCTTTTGCACCAGGATGAGAGAGAACAGTCCAGCGCAAGCTGTGCCAGCGCAAATCGGGACCCAACAAAGCAAGGGTAGGACTTGGAAGCAACTGACTCAGCAGCACCAGTTGCTTCCAGAGCTCACAGCCCACCAACTGTAAGGGGGTCAAACAACTGGTCAGAAGGTGATAAGAGGGGTCTTTTTACAAGCACTGAGGTGGAACTCTGTTGCTTTGTCCATATTCGGATCTGGATCATGGTCCTGGGTGGTGTTCCCAGGGTGAGGAGCAACACTAATATACCAGAGCTTCAAGCTACAGTAGAGCAGGGACACTCCTCATAATTCCAGGGCAAAAAAAGAGCGCTTGTGGTCACTCATAGACCAGAGCACAGGCCAGGATAGCAGTAAACACGTTTCCTTAGGTCATGCCACCTCCGAAGAACTGAAAACTTACAGGTCCCTAGAAGTAGCTCTGAAAACAGTTGCAAAAAACCAAACTGAAACAAAACAAAAAAACAACAAAAAACAAAACAAAAACAAAACAAAAGAAAAAAAAAGCTTGGGACAGTGCACTCTCTACCCTGGAAGCAGAGTACTACTTTAACAATGAGTCAAAAGTCAAGTAACGGGCTGAAAAAATAAGTGAACATTAGAAAAATATACTGACCATAGAAAATTACTATGGCGGTAAGGAAGATCAAAACACACTCTGAAGAATGCAACAAAGTCAAAGCTCCTACATCCAGAGCCTCCAAGAAAAATGTGAATAGGTCTCAGACCGTGGAAGAGCTCAAAAAGGATTTTGGAAATCAAGTAAGAGAGGGGGCGGAGCCAAGATGGCAGCTGGAAAGCAGGGACTTGCCTAAAGCTCTCCCCCAGGACCCTCCAAATATCTATAAAAATGGCTCTGAACAAATTCTAGAAATGCAGCACCCACAAAATAGCAGAGGAAAGCAGGGCTCCAGCCCAGGACAGCCTGAATGGTCTCTGGGTAAGGTCTATTGCACTGTACTGGGAACAGAGGGAAGCAGAGCCCAGTGTGGGCCATGCCTGGATCAATCAGACCAGGAGCTGGGTGAAACAAGCCCTAGCACCCTGAATCAGTAAGCTGTGGCAGTTACCAGAATTCTCAACCCACAAACACTAAAGAAAACAGAGAAAGTTAGTGGGAAAAACTGTGGGTACACAGTGAAAGGTGTTTACGTTTGGCCAAGCCCTGGGGGCAGTGGAGGTGGTATAGCTCTGAGGCTGCTTACAAAGCTACAGCTGCAGTTGCTTCTGGCCCCAGGCCCACCTGGTGGAAGGAATTAAGTGGCAGATCACAGCAGGAGTGAAGAGCCTGCTTAGATCTGAGTCACGGTACATGTTGGTAATTCTTGGAGGAGGAGGAGCACTGCTGTGGCAGAGCTTGCTGTGTAGAAATAGCTCTGAAAACAACAGTGCAGCCCCTCAAGCTTGGAACAAAGTACTCTCTTCTCTACAAGCAGTCATACCCTGAGGAACAGCTCAAGGGTCAAGTAGTGGGCTGGGAACAAGAACAGGCAGTGAAAACAGACTCAGATTCAGACTCAGACTCTGGAATCTTTCTTTGGTGACAAAGAAGACCAAAACATTCAGCCAGAAGAAGTCAACAAAGTCAAAGAGCCTACATCAAAAGCCTCCAAGAAAAATATGAACTGGTCTCAGGCCATGGAAGAGCTCAAAAAGGATTTGGAAAAACAAGTAAGAGAAGTAGAGGAAATATTAGGAAGAGAAATGAGAATGATGCGAGAAACCACGAAAAACAAGTCAATGAATTGCTAAAGGAGACCCAAAAAATACTGAAAAATATACTGAAGAAAATAACACCTTAAAAATAGACTAACTCAAATGGCAAAAGAGCTCCAAAAAGCCAATGAGGAGAAGAATGCCTTGAAAGGCAGAATTAGCCAAATGGAAAAGGAAGTCCAAAAGAGCACTGAAGAAAATACTACCTTAAAATTAGATTGGGGCAAGTGGAAGCTAGTGAGTTTGAGAAATCAAGATATTATAAAACAGAACCAAAGGAATGAAAAAATGGAAGACAATGGGAAATAGCTCTTTGGAAAAACCACTGACCTGGAAAATAGATACAGGAGACATAATTTAAAAAATTATTGGACTACCTGAAAGCCATGATCAAAAAAGAGCCTAGATATTATCTTGCAAGAAACTATCAAGCAAAAATGCATTGATATTCTAGAGCCAGAGGGTAAAATAGACATTGAAAGAATCCACTGATTGCCTCTTGAAAAAGATCCCCAAAAGGAAACTCTTAGGAATATTGTCACCAAATTCCAGAGCTCCCAGATCAAGGAGAAAATTCTACAAACAGACAGAAAGAAATAATTTGAATATTGTAGAAATGCAATCAGGATAACTCAAGATCTAGAAGCTTCTACATTAAGGGATCAAACGGCTTGGAATATGATATTTCAGAGGTCAAAGCAGCTAGGATTAAAACCAAGAATCACCTATCCAGCAAAACTGAGTATCATGCCCCAAGGCAAAATATGGATTTTCAATAAAATAGAGGACTTTCAATCTTTCTCAGTGAAAAGACCAGAGCTGAATACAAAATTTGACTTTCAAACACAAGAATCAAGACAGGCATGAAAACATAAACAAGAAAGGGAAATCATAAGGGACTTACTAAAACGGAACTGTTTTGTTTACATTCCTACATGGAAAGATGATACGTGCAATTCATGAGACCTCAGTATTAGGGTAGCTGAAGGGAATATACATATACATATATATGTGTATATATATTCATATATATACATATATGTGTGTGTATGTGTATATATGTGTGTATATATATATATATATATGTATATATATATATATATATATATATATATATATATATATATATATACAGAGGGTACAGGATGAGTTGAATATGAAGGGATGATATCTAAAAAATCAAATCAAATCAAGGGATGGGTAAGGAATATATTCAGAGAGGGAAAAAGGGAGAGATAGTGGCAAGAAAAAGTAGTTCTGTTGGGAGGAAAGAGGGGCCAGGTGAGGGGGAAGGGGTGAATCTTGATCTCATTGGATTTGACCTGAGGAGGAAATAACATACAAACTCAATTTGCTATCTTACTCCTCATGAAAGAAGGAGGAAGGAGATAAAAAGGGGGGAAGATAGAAGGAAGGGAAGATAGGGGGAGGAGGTAATCAAAAACACTTTTGAAAAGGCACAGTGTCAAGGGAGAAAATTGAATGAAGGGCTATAGGATAGGATGGAGCAAAATATAATTAGTCTTTCACAACATGAGTATTGTGGAACGGTTTCGCATAATGATATACATGTGGCTTGTGTTGTATTGCTTGCCTTCTTAGGGAGGGGTGGGAAGGGAAGAGGGGAGAGAATTTGAAACTCCAAGTTTTAAAAGCAGATGTTAAAAGAAAGTTTTTACATGCAACTAAGAAATAAGATATACAGGCAATGGGACATAGAAATCCATCTTGCCTTATAAGAAAGTAAGGGGAAAGGGGATGGGGGAGAGTGGGGTGCCAGAAGGGAGGGCTGACTGGGGAATGGGGCAATCAGAACATATGCCATCTTGGACTGGGGTGGGAAGGTAGAAATGGGGAGAAAATTTGTAATTCAAACTCTTGTGGAAATCAATGCTGAAAACTAAAAATATCACATAAATAAATAATAATTTAAAAAATCAAGTAAGAGAGATAAAGGGAAAATTGTGGAGAGAAAGGAGACTGATGCAAGAAAATTATGAAAAATGGGTCAATAGCTTGGTAAAGAGCCACAAAAAATCTTAAGAATATCACACCTTATTAAAAAAAAAAACAAACAACTAGGCAAATGGTAAAAAAGGTATGAAAAGTCAATAAGGAGAAGAATGCCCTAAAAAACAGAATTGGCCAAATAGAGAAGGAGTTTCAAAAGCTCATTGAAGAAAATAATTCTTCAAAAATTGGATCTGAGTGGGTGAAGGGGAAGTTAACAGATTGGAACAGGTATCTCTCCCAAGGTGCATGAGGGAAAAATTAGATATCCATTTCCCATGCCAGTTGCAGGAAGTGCACCGGCTTTTTGCTTCCCACCCATAATTGTTGCTTTCCCCCCCAAAAAAAAATAGGTGTGCAGATTGAACCTATTCTGCAACAAGAGCAGCCGAATGCTTTGTAACATTTCCTTTTGAGCCATTAACGATCAACATGGGAACAACAGATAAAAAAGATGATACTGTTAATCACGAGTTTATTTTTACACATTAGAGTTTTACAGTGTTTTCCTTTGTAAAATGAAACTAATGTTATTTGGGATTTTTTGGATTTAAGACTGTAGATTTTAGTATTCTGAATTATATATGTATGTATATATATATATACATGTGTATATATATATATATATACATGTGTATATATATATATATATATACATATATATAATGGATTCGAGGAAATGGAAGCTAATGACATTGTGAGAAATTAAGAGATAATAAAACAAAACCAGAAGAATGAAAAAAATGTGAAATATCTTGCTGGAAAAACCAATAACCTGGAAAATAGATCCACGAGAGATAATTTAAAAATTATTGGACTACTTAACAGCCATGATCAAAAAAGAGACTAGACATCATCTTTCAAGAAATTATCAAGGAAAATGCCCTGATATTCTAGAACCAGAGGGTAAAATAGAAATTTGAAGAATCTCCTGACCAGCCTTTAAAGAGATACCAAGACGAAAACTCCCAGGAAGCCAAATTCCTGAGTTCCCAGGTCAAGGAGAAAATATTGCAAGCAGCCACAAAGAAAGAATTCAAGTATTGTGGAGCCACAGTCAGGATAACACAAGTTTTAGCAGCTTTTACCTTAAAGCATCAGAGTGCTTGGCATAAAATATTCCAGAGATCAAAGGAGCTAGGATTACAACCAAGAATCAACTACTCAGCAAAACTGAGTATTTGGATTCTTCAGGGGTAAAAATGGATATTCAATGAAACAGAAGACTTTCAAGGATTCTTGATAAAAATACCAGAGCTGAATAGGAAACTTGACTTTCAAATACAAGACCCAAAAGAAGCATAAAAAGGTAAACAGGAAAGAGAAACCATAAGGTACTTAATAAGATTAAATTGTTTACATTCCTACATAGGGAGATGATACTTGTAGCTCAAAAGATTAGCTCAGTTAGAATGAGTTTATATAGACAGAGGGCACAGGTGTGAGTTGAATATGAAAGGATGATATCTAAAAAGTAAAAAAAAATAAAGGGTGAGAGAACAATGCACTGGGAGAAAGAGAAAGGGAGAGGTAGAATGGAGTAAATCATCTCACATAAAAGAGGCAAGAAAGAGCTTTTAGAATGGAGAAGAAGATGGGAGAGGTGGTAGGCGAGGGAGTGAACCTTTCCTCAAAATTGGCTCAAAGAGGGAATAATATGTACCCCCAATTGGGTATAGAAATCTGTCTTATTATAAAGAAAAGCAGGAAGGCAGGGGGATAAGAAGAGGTGTGATAGAAGGGAGGGCTGATTGGGGGAAGGGATGGTCAGAAGAAAAAAAATCTTTTGAAAAGGGGCAGGGTGAAAGGAGAGAAAAATAGAATAAATGGGGTGGGGAATAGGATGGAAGGAAATATATTTAGCAATAGTAACTGTCAAAAATTGAAGCAAGTTTCTCTGATAAAGGCCTCATTTCTCAAAGATATAGAAAACAAAGTCAAATTTATAAAAAAATATACAAGAGCCATTCCCTAACTGATAAATGATCAAAATATGTGAATAGTTTTCAGGTGAAGTAATCAGTTATTTATGGCCATGTGAAAAAAATGCTTTAACTCATTATTGATTGGAGAAATGTAAATTAAAATAATTTTGAGGTACTGCCTCATACCTTTTAGATTGACTAATAGGACAGAAAAGGAAAATGACAAATATTGGAGGGGATGTGGGAAACATGAGACATTAATTCAATGCCGGTTGAATTATGAATTGATGAAAGCATTCTGTAGAGCAATTAGGAATTATGTCCAAAGGGCTATAAAACCATCCATACCCTTTCATCTAGCAATAATGTTGCTAGGTCTGTATCCCAAAAGAGATAACAAAAAAGGGAAAAGGTCCTATCTGTATAAAAATATTTATAACAATATTTATATCTTCTGGTACCAAAGAATTTGAAATTGAGGGATTCTCATCAATTGGAGAATGGCTGAAAAAAATCATCGTATGTGATTATGATGGAATAGTATTGTGTTATAAGAAATGATGAACAGGATGCTCTCAGAAAAGAACCTGGAAAGACTTATATGAGCCAATGCAAAGTGAAATATACAGTGTACAAAATAACAGCGATATTGTAAGATGATCAGCTGGGAATGACTTAGCTATTCTCAGCAACACGATGATCCAAAACGACTCTGAAGGACTTATGGTGAAAAATGCTATCTATTCCCAGAGAAAGAATTGATTGTTTCTGATTACAGATTGAAACATACTATTTTATTTTCTTTATTTTTCTTGAGGTTTTTTTGGGCTATGTTTTCTTTCACAATATAACTATTATGGAAATGTTTTGCATGACTACACATACATAACCTAGATCTAATTGCTTGCCTTCTCAATGAGGGGAGTGGGGAGGACGTAAGGGAGAGAATTTGTAACTCAAAATTTTAAAACTGAATGTTTAAAATTGTTTTTACATGTAACTGGGGAAAATAAAATAACATAAACAAAAGTTTAGAAAAATAATATACATAGAAATTCCTGTAGACTACCAAAATGTCTTAACAGTCTCGAATAAAGCTAGGAATCCTGTGAGATAAAGGTAAGGATTGAGAGCATTCAAAGCACAGAAGGCAGCCTGTATTAAAGGTCTGGAAGTGGGGTGTAGAATATTGGCTCTGGAAAAGAGTAGGTAAGACACTTTGATTTGAAGACTGGATTCTTGAAGCAGAGTGAAGTAGAATATTTGAAAAGGTTGGTGGGAGCCAGATACTGAAGGGTTTTAATAGCCAAGTGAGAGAGTTTGTAACTTATCCTGAAAGGAAAAATAAGTCACTAAAGCTTCTTGAGCAGGGAAATTTATCACTATGGAGGAGTGAAGCCAGCCCTAGACTCTGAGTCAAAATACTTTGGTCCTGGGGTTGCCTGGGGTTAATAAGTTTCAAGGGGACCAAGGAAGATATGAGTTAAAGCCTGCCTCAGATATTTAATAGTTAGTTTTGTGATGTTGGGCAAACTCATGTAATGTCTATTTGCCTCAGTTTCCTCAACTGTAAAATGGGCATAACAATAGAATCTACCTCCCAAGATTTTTGTGAGAATAAAATGAAATCATATTTATGAAGTACTCAGCATAGTTCCTGGAACATCATAGATGTTACATAAATTCTAGCTAATATTATTATTATTATTTAAATTTTTATTATTAACTTACTGTCTGACCATGGGTAAGAAATTTAGTTTTCGTGATCCTCCATTTCCTTATTTGTAAAAGGTGTTATGAGGATTAAATGATACAATATATGTGAAAAATCTTTTAAAAAGCATAAATATATGGCACAGTACAAGAATGTTTTGCAAAGCAATTCCTGTGCCATTTCATCCCCAGAGGGGAAGATGCAAAGCCCTTATCCTGGTATGAACCTGAACAACATAACAAAACAAAGCATTGTACTGAGCCCTTGAGTCTGGACTCCTGCCAGTTTTAGAAAATAGTAAAACATTCAGTTTCCCTCCCGCTTTCCACTATGGTCTTAGAACTCACTTGTTTTCTCCCATGGCTTCCTGAAGCATTTCAAGGGCTAGCCTATGTAAGATGCATTGGCTTTAGGATTATAGGATCGAACACTGAGAGCTGGAAGGGACCTTAGAGGTATCTAGTCCAGCTCCCTTTATGGATAAGGAAACTGAGTCCCAGAGGTTAAATAACTGACCCAGAGTCCAAGTGCCTGAGCGGTAGAAGCAGGATTCAAACCCAGGTCTTCCATTCAAGGCGACCAGCCTAAGTCAGACCTTCAATGTTCTTGCTTGTATTATTGATTCTGAGGCTTTTATTGTCCTCCCCAGGCTTTTGTCCACATTACTTCGAAATGAGTATTCCTGAAACCACGTGATCTTGTTACTCCTCTGCTCCAAATATCTCTGGGTCCTCTATTGCCTCTAAGATGATGATGGTGATAACAATAGCAATAAATATAATAAGCCATATTTATCTAGTGTTTGAAGGTTTATAAGACTCTTTGCATATTGATCCTCACAATAACTCACTTTGTCCTCAACATTTTACAGATGAGGAAACTGAGGCTGAAGGAGGTTAATATCACACAGCTAATAAGTAACCAAACATATTCCTATCTTTACAAACTTATTTCCTGTTAGCCTCTTTCACATACTCTGTATTTCAGTCAAATAGTTTTACTAGCTTTTCTCTGAGCTCAATATTATAAGACCCCTTATTTGCAAGCCCATCACAATGTATAACTGATCTCCCTTTCCAAGGTTATGACTCCCTTTCATGAACTCTAATCCTTCTCAAATCTAATGCCTTCCTTCTTCTGACTATTTCTTATTTATTCTGTACATAACTTATTTGTACATAGCTGTATGTTCTCTCCCTTATCCATTAGATTGTGAGCTTCTTGCAGGCAGTGGATCTTTTCTTTCTTTTTCTTCTTTTTGGTATCCCCAGTGCTTAGCATAGTGCCTAGCTCATAGTAGGAACTTAAAAATGACTGATTGAATGACTGGCAATGAGAAATGTGAGTCACTTCTCCACAATGATTTTTCCAATCAATGATAGCAACAGGAATGGGCTACAAGGTCTGGTGGTTTGTAGTATACTGCTATTTCCAAGAATCTTGAATTCAGAGTATAAGCTATCTCTACCAGGGTCTGCGTAAACATGGTGGTCAAGGTGCTGTTGATGATAGTTTGACTTCCTTGGCAAATGCTGCCTCCTATCTGTCCCTCAGGATTTCCTGTTCCTTCAGAAGTGTGATTTGCCTGTCCTGTGGGTGGCAGCCAATTGGCAGTGGGGATGGCTGCCCCCTTTTTGGAAGATATCGCTGAAAGATGTCTGTGAGATCTGTGTTGAGACCAAGTCCATCAATCTAAAGGAATTAGTTACCCAATCATAGGATTTCAGGGTTTGAAGAGACTTCAGGGACCATCTAGTCCAAGTCATGCTGGAAGAAGAATCTTTATTACGACATACTTGTTGGATGGTCATCAAGCTTCTGTGAGAAGTCACGCATTGCAAAAATACTCTAGTACTTCCCAAAGAGATCTATTCCACTTTGGGCTACATCTCATTAGCAGGATTTTTCCCCTCAGATGGACCCAAATTTTTACTTTACATCTTCCACCCATTATTACCTGTTTGTCCCTCTCGGTCCAACCAGAACAAGTCTCGTGCCTCTTCTTTGTAAGACCCTTTCCAGTCTCAAGCCTGTGCCTTCTCTTCTTCAGGCAAAACACCTCAGTTCCTCCAGCCAATCCCCATGTGGCTGAGCTCAATGGCTTTCACTCTTCTCTTTGCCTTCTAGGTGGCCCAACTTAACAGTGTCTTTAAGAAAATCTAGTGCCCAGAATTCTTTGGTACTTCTTGAAAAGAGGACCTTGAAAGACTTACCCAAGGAAGGAACATGGAAGATAAAAAGCAAAAAAAAACCAAACAAACCAAAAAAAATCCCCAAAACAATGAAAAAAAAAAAAACTGAGGTGGGGAAGATTAATCAGTTTAGATTTGTTTGTTTGTTTGTCTTTTGTATTAGAGGGACAGCACATTTAATCTTCATCTTTTATACTTCTTTGAATATTATCAGTCATTCCCATTATAAGAACTGCAGAAATATCCATTGCTGGATGAATACACTTCACAGAGGATTCTTCTATTATAGGTTAGGGGTTAAGTGGCATGCTACTTTTCCTTAAGGAAACTACTCTGCAATTGTTCAGATTTCACATGATGGTATCATGAGTAGTTGCTTGTTCATTAATATTGTATATTACTGTATATTGTATCACATGGGATTTTCATCATTTATACCTCATTGTATGTTATCATTTTATATAAATTTTTTTCCTAATGACAAATTTTGATAGGGACAGGAGAAAAATTAAGAGTATAGTTTTAGAACTGAAAGAGTCATATTTTAAGTCATGTAGTCTAATCCCCTCATTTTAACAACAACAATAGCAGCAAAAACATCTGGGACATACTGATTACCATGATCTTTCATTTAGAAAGACAGAGGGGGTGGAGGAAAGTGAAGGGGAAAGGAATAAGCCAGGTACTGTGCTAAGTACCTTACAAACATTATCTCATTTGGTCCTCACAGCAATCCTGGGAGATAGCTGCTACTAATATCCCCATTTTAAATATGAGGAATTCAGGCAGACGGAGTTTAACCCAGATTTACCCAGAATCACACAGTGACAGAGACAGGTTCTGAATTCAGGTTTTCCTGATTCCAGTTCCAGTGCTTTATAAACTGTGCCACCTAACTTCCTTTAAGGAAGGTTATCAGGGGAGAAGCTGAGACCTGGAAAGTTTAAGTGATTTGCCCAAGGTGGCATCATGGTAGAACCAGACTCTACTCCTAGGATATTTTTCTTTGTATAATATTGTATTACAAGGCACTAGCTTCTTGAAAGTGAGGGGAACAAGAAAATTACAGGGAAAAGAAATGAGTAAGGCATAAAAGACAAATATCACCTACTCTACCATGTGGCCAAGGGTCATCCCAATTGCTGCTGCTGGAGTCATTCCCATTAGAAGAACTGCAGGAAGTACCCATTACTGGATGAATGCAATTCACAGAGGATTCCTCTGTTATGGGCTAAGTGGCATGTTACTTTTTCTTAAGGAAACTACCCTGCTGTTGATCAGATTTCCCACAAGGGTATTATGAGCAGTAGTTTGTTCATTAATATGTGTTTACAGCAAAACCCAAGGGAAAAGTTTCAATACTAAACATTTACTCTTGGATGGCCCTTAGGAGACAAGGCAAGAGGCAGCAGATTGTTTGTCTCCTAATTAGCTGATGAAAAGGGATCTATTAGTTTCCTCTGGGGATTCTAAAATGGATTAAAATGAGGAAACTTGGAAACTAAAATTCTTTCTCCAAGGACGGAAGTCAAAAGTCACAAAATGTTTTCTTTCAACTTTGTCTAGTTACCAGTAACTAGATGCTTTTGAATTTAGAAAAAAAAATCCATTGTTTTTAATGTAACATCTATTCATTCACTTAGAGCTATACAGTAAACCCTATTTTTTCCAAGGTAATGAAAAAGAATGCATAATTTCAGGTAATTTACCCAAAACCCTGGGACAACTTCTGTCATTTTTTTCCAGGTCACTAGAGTCCTGCATAGAACTCTTGTTTTCTTCTGACTCACCTCTCCTATGTTTCATATAAATCATACTGCCTCGGTGAGAAAGTAGGAGGGAGAGTCAACAGAAAGGCCAAGGAAACTGCGAGCAAAGTAAGATAAAAGCTATGTATGTTCAAATGTATTATAATTTCTTCAAAAGCACAGTTTTGCATAGTTGACATTACTTTATTACTTGCATAAAATATGGGGAAACAAATGCATCCATTATCATTTAAAGTTGTGACAGTTTAGAATACAATTCAGTTTTGTGAGATGCCAGGGGCTGGCCATTAAAGTTAGAATATGTGTAGGTTGTGGGATTTTTTTCAGAAGGGTGACAGAATTTATGAATGAACAATGATATGACATTACATAGAAAGCTAATTCATATCATCAAATGAAAATAGACTTTAATAAGATATATGACACAATAGAAAGAGTACTTAACTTAGAGAGCCCAACTTGGAGTTACCAGACCTAAGTTTCTGCCACTAACTACTTATACAACTTTGAACAAGTCATAAAATCTTCTTGATCCTCTGTTTTTTTGTGTTTTTTTATCTGTAAAAGGAGGGGTATAGACTAGAAGAATTGTAAGGTTTCCTCCAGCTTTGGATCTCTGATCTTTATTTTTGAAGTTAAAACATCAAATTGGTAGAGGCGAAAAAAAAAGGAAAATGACAAGTGTTGGTAGGGCTGTGGAAAAACAGGCACATTAATGTACTGTTAGTATAGATTAGAACTAACATAGTCATTCTTGTAAACAATTTGGAGATATGATCCAAAAGTTATTAAACTGCACATATACTTTGATTTAATTATTCAGGTACTACCCTTAAGAAGAGCTAAGAAAGAAGAAGATGCACTTATACAAAACATTCATAGCAGCTCTTTCTGTGGTGATAAAGATCTAGAATCTTTAGGGGTATCTATCAACTCAAGAATAATTTAATAAAGCATAGAAAATGAATATAATGGAATACTATTGTGCTATAAAAATGTGAAATAGTAGTTTCAGAGAAAGCTGGATGACTTGTATTGACCTATTTCAGAGTGAAGTGAGCAGAATTAGGAGAACAATTTATTTTGCAATAACAATATATTGAAAAAGGAAAAAAAAAGACTTAAGACTTTAAAAGTCATAAGAAGTCTTATCAAAGCAATGGCCAAATATGCTTCCAGAATTCTGGTGAAGAACCATGCCTTTGGCACCTTCTCTCGACTGGGAGCAAAAATATGGTGAAAAGGTTGAGTTTCTTATTGGAGTTCAGAAATTTAGTGTTCCAAAGGGGGGTCAGGAGAAAATAAAGGGCAAATGACATTTATAACTGCAGAATTGCCATGGATACTGATTTTTCTGGTTTAATAGAAAACAACTTTAAATCATACTAAATTCCCTTTTTTTGAAGTGAATATTTGTAATGAGAAAGATGAAATTTTAAAATGAAATAATTTTGAGAGGAAGGTTTATGGGGACCCTGTCAGTATGGTTGCATGATTTTCTCCACTTTTATTCAGCAGCAGTTATATAGGAGTGAAGGCGAACAACTGTTGGCAGTGACCCAATAATTAGGCTTGTCTGGGCATAATGGGAAATAATAAGGGGGCTAGGGATTCAAGATAGGAGGGCAGTGTAGAACTGAGTTCATTCACCAAAGGGTCAAGATGGAGGGAAAAGAAGAGGGTAGATAGTGAAGAGGAGGTGACTGGGGAAAGAACCAAGGAGTCAAGGGAGGGGAGGTCATGGTGTGGAAGAAGAGTAGGGTTTTGTAAAGGAAGACAGAGGGAGAGATAAAAATCCAATAGGCTCTGGCCATATGAGAGAATGCCCAGAGAGCTCCCTCTCCTCACATTCTCATAGCACTCAGATGCCTTCCACTACTATTTACTCCTTCACTCCAGTTTCACACAAAGTCTTTCTTTCTTTTTTACCAAGGGTATGCCCTCTATGTTCACAGATGATTTCATTTATCCTAACTTTTCCAGCAGAATCCTCACTCATTCTACCAGTTATCTGAAAATGCTCCCTGTCTGCTGGCTGCTTCCCTACAACCTACAAACATTCCCATGTCTCTCTCATTCTCAAACCCTCACCTGATCTGCCCATCACTGTTACCTATTATCCCACATATTTGTTCCCTTTTATGGCTAAGCCCTGACAATACCATCTATAAACAGATGCCTCAAATTTCTTTCTTCTCACTTTTTTTTGTTTTGTTTTTATTTTTTTATCACTCTTTTCTTAACTCTTTCTAGTCTGGCTTCCAATCTCATCATTCAACTAAAACTGCTCTCTTCAAAGTTACTAATGCTCTCTTAATTTCTAAATTAGCCTTTCCTAAATATTTTCCCTCCTTGACCTCTTCTCAATAGCACCTTTGATATAATTGTTAACCATCTTGTTCTTGAAAGTCTTTTCTCTCTAGGTTTTTGTGACATTCCACTTTACTGGTGCTACTGCTACCCATATGACTACTAATTTATCCCCTTTTATGAATCTTTATCTACATCACACCCATTTACAGTGGAGATAACTCAAAGCTCTATTCTGTGCCTTCTCCCCTTTGTCTATAACATTTCACATAGAGAAATAATTAGCTCCCATGGGTTTAATTATCATCTTTATGTAGATGACTTTCAAATCTGCTTACACTGTGCTTACCTCTATCTCAAACTTTAGTCTCACATCTCCAACTGACTCTTACAGGTCTCAGCCTGGACAACCCTTAGACATCTTGAACTCAGCTTCCTTGTCCAACTGAACCAACATATCCAAAAATGAACTTATTATCTTTCAATCCAAACCTTCCCTCTTCCTAACTTCCTTAATATTTCTGACAATATTATCATCCTCCCAGTTACCTAGGCTTGCAACCTAGGTGTCATCATTATCATCCAACTACCATATGAAATCTGTGGCCAAGTCCTGTTATTCCTACCTTTGTAACATCTTTCACATGAGCCCCTTACTCTTCTCTGACACTTTGAACACTGTAGGAGTCCCTTAACACCTCATTATTGCATTTGTTAGGCTGGTTGGTGTCCCTGCCACACATCTATCTCCTCTTCTATCCATCCTCCACTTGGCTGTCAAATTAATCTTCCTAAAATACAGGTCTCAACCTATTATCATCACCCCCATTCAGTAATCTCCACTGACTCCTTTTTACCTTTATGATCAAATGTAAAATTTTCTGTTTAGTTTTCAAAGCCCTTTATAATATGATCCCTTTCTCTCTTTCTAGTTTTCATAATTTTACTCTCCTCCATGTACTCCAGGATCCATTGACACTGCCTTCATTGCTTTTCCTCACATATGACAATCCTTTGAGTCTGAGTGTTTTCACTAGCTTTTCCCTATGTCTGGAATGTTTTCCTTCCTGATTTCTTCCTCCTAGATTTCTTTGTTTCCTTCAAGTCTTGGCTAACATCTCACCTTCTTCAAAAGGTCTTTTCCACCCTTTATCTTTGTACCTTTACTCAGAGATCAGCCCTGATTACGTACAAAGACAAACGGACATACATATCTTTATATAATATATCTTCAGAAAATATTTTAGTAGAATATCTTTATATCATGTCTTTATCTTAATATCTTTATACTTTATATATATACATATATACATATATACATATATACACACATTATACAGATATGCACACACGTATGTATCTATATATGTACATATTACATTTTTACATATGCATCCATATATTTATATATACACATTACACACAATACATGTTTGTATGTTTATACCTATGAACATATGTGTAAATCTGTATATAGTAATCATTCTCTCTATCATATTTCTACATAGTTGTTTGCATATTGTCTTCTGTATTAGACCATAAGCTCCTTAAGAACAAGGACTTTTTTTGGCTCTTTATATCCTTAGTACTTAGCAAAGTTCCTAGCAAAGAGTAGGTACTTAAAATTTTTATTTGACTGACTCATTGAGACTCTGACAGGCACTATGTTAAAAATTGGGGATTCAAAGAAAGGTAAACAACAACTCATTATTATTTTTCAAGGAATTAACAGTTGAATAAAGGAGATAATACTCTGACAAAAAAGATCTTTGTCTGTCCCCTGCATTAATGGGGATCTGGAAAAGTTTCTTGCAGATGGTGTTATTGTAGCTTATGATAACTGAAGCAAGCCAGGAGAAAAAAAAAAAGATGAGAAGGGAGAGGAAAGAGGGAATTCTAGGTAAAGGAGATAGTAGAAATGCAGATGAGGTATGAGATGAAGTGTGCAAGGAGGAGCAAAATGCCCAATATCAGAGGATCACAGAAAAAGTGGAGGAAAGTGAAATGCATGAAGACTAGAAAGGCAGGAAGGGGTTGGTTTCTGAAAGGTTGATGAAGTTCTCTGGGCTGATGGAATATTTCTCACTCAGGCTGTTTTTCAAAGTGATACTGTAGTAAGGTCAGTTTTCCTTCAAGATCAATTCATGCAAGACCAACGTCACAGAATGAAATCATGCCCTCTTGGACTTATAATGGGGTAAGGAAGCAGGTAAAGAAAAGACAAATGGAAATTCTAATTTACTTTTGGATTGTAAATTTCACCATAAATTGTAAGCAGTTTTACTCTTCCCACTTGCTTTCTGGAGAAATTCTATTAGAGATACAACCTGGGTCAGAACCAACATTTTAGGTAAAATTTCCTTTTTTAAAAATCTGTTATTTATTGTTAACACATGCTTAACTATCTTTGGTAATATTATAATTGTCAACTATTATTAATTTACAACTGATTTGGAAAGTGGTGTCATAGTTATTTCCTGTCATTAGAACAGATTTTGGAAAATGGGGTGACAATCGTTCTTGGAATTGAACTCAAAGACAATTGTTATTGTTGTTGTCAGTTGTGCTAGACCTCACTGAAAGGTGAACCGTTAATTAAAAAGACAGCTTCTTTACTGATCCTCAATGGGGAGTGAGGTTTGGAATGCAGAAAGTGTCATCTTGATGAGGAGAAGGCTGAAGAACAGCTAATAGATTAACAACAGGAAAGACCATTTTTTTTATGATGGAACTATGTAAAAACTAATGCAAAGGAAGGATGGAAGATGTAGACCAGACTTCTCTTGGTTTGGTGAAAAGGAGTAGAAAGAATCAACTTCTTTTCCTCTAGTCCAAATGGTGGGAAATGTGTGGCCTCAAGGCCACATGTGGTCCTCTAGGTCCTCAAGTGTGGCCCTTTGAATGAATCCAAACTTGTGAAGTTTGGATCTGGACTGCCACATATGTCCTTGAGGCTGCACATTCCCCATCCTTGATGTAGCCTTTCCTCTTGCTCAGCTTGGTTTAGGTGTAGGAGCCTATGTGAGCTCATGTTTAATGTCAAGATATACTTAATGGACTACAAGAAAAGTTTTGATTTTATAATCTAATTCTAGCCATTTTCTATTATGTAGTAATAGCAAATAACTAATAAGTCCATGGTAATTAAGGTTTTCAAAACTTTCTACATCTGTTTTTATTTGATTCTCATGATAACCAGATCAGGTAGATTTATTATTATTACCAATTCATAGATGACAAAACTGAGGTCGAGGGGGACTTTTTTTGTCTGCTCAATGTCCCAGAACTAAAGGTCTGAGGCAGGATTTGAACCCATGTGTTCTTGATTTCAGTTCCAACACTTTATTTAGTGTGCCATTTAATACCTTAATCTTTAAGATTCATTTGCAAACAGTTATATGTTCAGTTTATAGAAGCTATTTTAGATGTATTTGGATGCCTGTACTTAGCTACAAATTTTTGTGAATGTCCACGTTCTTTGGAGTTACTATAAATAACACTTTCCCTCTCATAAGAAAATCTCTTCTGTTTGTTGAGTAAGGTTGGATTTATTACATTGTCCTACTAGCTACTTGCTTATAAAGATGGGTGTTCTATCACTTTGCTAGCAGACAATGTACTGATATTACCCCAGCACATTTCATGCATCTTTCTCCCTCCTGGCTTACAGATTCTGTACAATTCATAGTCTTCCAAACTCTGTACACACCTCAGGTATGAAGTAGCACTGGATTCTCAAGTTAAAGTATTGCTAGGTGGCAGAAGTTTCCCTGGACTTACCTGATTTGGAGGTCAGATCTAGAGGTGGGATGCGCTGACAACCTTCTGTCCTTGGGCATGAAGAAAATTTACTTTGGCGCACTAGTTTGATGAGAGCTGGATGATGGAGGCTACCAATAACCTCCATGAAAAATCTGTTACATGGACAACTAGATGGCATAGTGAATAGAGTGCCAGGAATGGAGTCAGGAATACTCATTTTTGTGAGTTCAAATTCAACCCCAGACACTTAGTAGCTGTGCAACCCTGGGAAAGTCATTTAATACCATTTGCCTCAGTTTCCTCTTTTGTAAATTGATCTGGAGGATGAAATGGCAAACCACTCCAGTATTTTTGCCAAGAAAACCCCAAATGGAGTCACAAATAATTGAGTACTTCTGAAAAATGACTGAACAACAAGAAAAGATGAAGAAATTACATCACCAATGTAGAATCTTCTAAAAAAAGAAAAGAGAGAACCTGATTCATGCATTAAAATTCCTTAGTTCTCTACAGAAAAAGGAATGTAGTTAAAGTTCTCTGGACTTGGAGCTAGGAAGACCTAGGTTTAAATCCTTCCCCAGACATTTGTGAGATAGGCAACCCCGGGGAAGTTACTTACGCTGGGTACCCTTCAGTATTGTAGTCTAAACATGGGAGAGGGAAGGATTCAATGGCCACTAAGGGCCTTATTAACTCAGAATCATCTGTAAACTGAGCTGAAGAAGGAAATGGCAAGCCACTCCAGCATCTTTGCCCAGAAAACAAAACCCAAATCCAAACCCAAGTGGGGTCAAGAAGAGTTGGACATGACTGGGCAGCAGTAACAAGATATCTAGGAGAAATTTTTTTTTTTAAAAAGTACTCAAAACAAGGCACCAAATTCAGTTTGTATTGCAGAGAGTAAAGGAAGCACATATAACATGGGGATATTTGAAAACTTTATAGTCTCCATTTCCTTCCTTCCACTCCAGTGACCCACAAAGACATGAATAAATGAATTTATATATTAATGCATTCCTGAAGAGAAGGTCTTGATCCTTCTGTATTAGGCTATGCCATCAGTACAAACATGTTTTGCAGACTTTAGGAATTTCTGAGCCCGTTTAATAATAATCATGCCCTTTCATCTCTAGTGAAATATTAAAAAGAAAATTAATCTTAAACAAAGACACTTATAAATTAATGGTCTGTGACTTAGGAAACTTGCTTCTTCTAGATAATTTTTTCCCTCCTTAAATTAATGTTGTTGTTGATGCATATTTTATAGGTTTGGTAGAAAGTCACTCCTAGCTCTATGAAGGAATCATGTAGGCATAACTGAAAGCTGCCTAATAAATAATTTATGGAGGGAAGCATATCTTAAGTGGGGACAAATATATTTTACACCTTATCTGCCTCAGTAGCATAAGAAACGCAATACAATGGATAGAAGGCTTTTTCTGTAAAGAAGTATAATTCACTCAGTGAACATTGTTGGAGTGGTAGATAGGACACTGGGTCAGGTCTCATGAATAGAACTTTGCATTGATACAACATGAGTTCAAATCCTGCCTTGCATAAGACTGTATGACCCTGAGCAATTCACATAATCTTTTTGGGACTTAATTCCCTAAACTGTAAATGAGAGGCTTGAGCTTGAAAACCCCTAAGGTTTTTTTCTAGCTCTAAAAATATAATACCACGATCTCTTCCCTGCTTTCTAACTTGTGAGGTTCTTGGGAGCATGAGAGATTGTGGTTTTGAAAGCACTTTGAAAAGTAGGCCTCATTTCGATGATAATCTCTGCTTCCAAAGTAATATTAGAGGTTTTTTTAAGCTAAGATTTAAATCATTGAGAGATCTTCTTTACAACATGCCTTTGCAAATCTGAAAGTGCAATATATTAACATTATTATTATATTAGTGAGGATAATAATAACTGATAGAATAACAGTACCTTCTACTCTCATTATATTTCCCATGCATTTACTGTATGAATTCTCCCTCCTATGGCAGGTAGAACTCATTACCTCATGAGAGAGGGGGTTTATTTCACATATCTTTTTAAATTCATTAAACAACAAATTAATACAATACACATTACTTGGCCTCCAACTGGATACAGGGCACTGTGGTAAATGTTAGGGGCAGATACAAACGTAATTGAGCTTCCACTCAAGCCTGGAACATTTTGAGTGTTGCTACTTAGGTAGCAGCAAGATCCTGGTGGGGGAATGTTGATGCCAGACTAATTGTCTGTGGTAGGATGGACTCAGTTGGGACAATTTTGGAGAGGAAAGAGATTCTTTTTCCCTTGAGAAGACACACATGATGGCATACTCTTTCCATGCCCAATATCAGACATGTGGAGGGAGAAAAAAGGCTTTGAAAGCAGCGGACTTGTAGGAGAAAGCACCAGGCACCAATTTCAAACCTTCCTTCCTATGAACTTTGATAAATTTTCATTTGAGTGAGATTGGAGTCACTGTCTATTGATCTAATATGACTATTATCTAAAGAGTTCATTCCTTCTTAGATATTTTCTGCTATATTCTTATCTGTAGAATTCTAATTTGTCATTTTGAGTGGATAAATATATTTACTCACTATTCATAATTTTTTTTTGTAAATAGTATTTGGTGGAAAGCAGTTAATGTAAGGTAACTTTTACCAAACCAGCAATATTTATAGGTACTTACAGATAAAAATATTTATAGATAGACCTAGATTCTAGTAAAGTAGTGCTCTCAGAGATCAGATAGTGAGCAGCTGGCTTCATTGCCCTCCTCCTGCTCCCCTCAAATTAGGAATCAGTCTTCCCTGGAAAGGGGTTTGCTAGAATAGAAAGACATCTATCTGTGTCTCTTGGGAGCTGTTTGTTAGACAATCCTTCTGTTCATACATATAGTACTTGAGCACACAAAAACCTCATATGAAATTTTGACATGGCCTCTGTTATCAAGGACTATGAGATCTATAATCTACTAGGATACAAACACACAGGCAGTCAGAACTGTAACTAGTCCAGGATGCTGACATGAAGTTGTGGTTTGGTGCATTTCTTTGCCTCAGGGAATTACAGCATGAAGGAGCAGGCTTCTTCTTCCTAGCAGTTAGAAGGTGTGAGTATACCTGTTCTTTTAAAAGAAATGCAACCCACCTAGCTCCATCTCCCTAGGTTTCCATTTCTGCTCACTCTCTGGTTGCCTTCCCTCTCCTAATTTGAAAGAATCAAGTTATTTAGGGTCAGCTACAAAATCCTGGCCAGGGGTCTTGTACAATGTGGGATACCCAGGATCTATCATGG